>JAIWQS010000034.1:0-600000 GCA_029891385.1 Erythroxylum novogranatense | reverse complement strand
TTGACTCCGTTCTTCTTGAGGTTCCTACAATCAACAATAACAATTTGTAGTATCAATTGTTCTCAGAAAAATTAAGAAGTGCAATTAATACAAATTGTGACAATTTTTACTATCAAATTGCATAAAATAAAAGTGCACACTCAAGGGTTAATTTAAACACAAAATCAAGAATTAGGAATCAAAAAGTATAATAAAAACTATGAAAGTGTTGCCAAATTACATAATAAACTTGGGCTCAATCATACTTCCTTATAGAAAGTTGTTCTCCCAAGTCTTAAGTTTCTAATGATACCAAATTCATTCCATTTGGTTCTATATATTGAAAGTTATACTCAAAAGATCTCAGACTGTACTTAAGCTTCAACAGAATTCTTATCTCAAATTCCAATCAGATTCTAAAATTTTTAATGACATAATTAGCATTCAATCTCTTCATACAACTTATATCCTTACGTCTCTAGTTAATTCAAATCAAGAGTCACTTCATTTGAAATCTATAGATCAATATATAATCAAAATACTGACGTATAATCAGTAAAAGCATCTCAGTTATCAAACTTCAGCATAGTCACATTTCCATCTTAAATTCATCAATCAATCCACTTTGTATGATTATAATTTTTGGTGGGGATGAAAATCAATGTCTTATGAGTCTATTGGTTTAAGAATCAAGTCATTTGGATATTGGGTGAAGGAGTTGTAACAAAAACATCATAGGATGTTTAGAAAACAACCTTCTTCACAAAAAATATGGAAGTCGCGATTGTATGCCTACACGAACGCAACATTCCAGATTCTACACGATTGCAACTTGTTAACCCCTTCAGCAAAGTTGTGATCATCCAGAAGCACGATCGCAACATCATCCTTCTTCACCAAATTGGATTTTTTCTTCTTCTTTCATTATTTTCTCAGTTATCTCACTTTCATCCTATTCACTAAACACATATATCACTTCAACCAATTGTAGGAAAATCCCAGTGTGTGCATCATATATACACGGTGTGGAAAAACAAATTTTTTTTGTTCCGGGACCTTCTCGAAAGCCGGGATCTATGTGTCTATATAACGGTCAAATCATAACGACCAAAAGGAGACCGCTCTAACAGTATCCACGCAGAGGTTTGAGAACCTAACCGGCAAACCTTTGACCCGATAATAGCTAGAATAAGGGAGAGAGTGCTAGCTCTTACCTTATTCTCGAGAGCTCAAGGAGAAGAAGGTCAAGAAGGAAGATGAAGCTTGAGAGAGGATGATTATCGTGTGTATTGAAAGAGAAGCTTGAAAACAATTTTCAAGAACTAACTTTTCCTCTGAATTCTAAACCCTCTCTTATACCAACGACCATCTACCTTCCTTTAGCATTTTTTGTCTTTTAATCATCTTATCTTTTTCATTTAAAGCCATTAAATGCTACTTTTGATAAGGCTAAAAGAAGCTTCTCATCCTTCCACGTAAATGATGATATATATATATATATATTAATTACTTAATTAATTAATAAGATATATATATATATATATAAATGCTTGAAGTGGTCTAGTCACACTTTGTTGGTCTCTACGGTCCGGTATGGAAAAAATACCAAGACTGTTCCAAAGAACATCGATGTTGCGATCTCATCGACATATCCCAATCTCATCGGGATCCATTTAGTTCCATTGCTTCCATATAATGGATCTCTATCTAAAACTATTTTATTTAATTCTCAAGTCACTCTTATCGTGTGACCCATTAGGTTCCGGTTATGTTGGCCACTTAGATTAACACTTAATCCAAACAAGTCATGGCGGTATCTAGCAACACATCATGACCCCAATTGACCGAAAAGTAATTGGTTTGACAAATGAACCTATATTCATCACGAACCATATCAATAACCTTTTCATAGATAATTACTGTGCAATTTGTCCTTTCACCATGCTATACCCTACTTGGTTATGAGTATGGGCAAAGTGTCAACTCTTACTAGATCGACTACGCCAAATCTAGTCCAAGTGATATCGCTTCTTGTCCGGGACTCATTACTTTATATGTCACCAAGACACTCTTCATGACATATGAACTCGCTAGAGATTTCCAAGTAATGACCCCGACAAGAGGCCATGGGTATCATCTTACGCTATCACGTAGTGATGAACTTTATTGGCTACTCAATTACCTTCAAATACCTCAAGTCGCACCCAATCACCACCCTATGAGCGACTTGTGTAAGGCAACAAGGAATGGAGTCAAAGCACGTAATCAAGATTCAAGATATCCTTGAGTACCTCAAGTCTAAGGATATTTGCACCATTGCTTTGATGAGATTATCACTAACATTAGAATAGGACATCCATGTGATGATCTCATAGCAGGTCATCCAATGTACTTACTACCTCTAGTAAGCATTCACATCTCAACCCTAAACATCTCATATTTATAGTTTCTGAGATCCACCACTTGATCAAATCAAAGAGCTTGACATGTGCTAGTCTCTCCGGATTAACGATTTCCAGCTTCAGAATCCTATGACTAGGATAATTTAGATATCTTGACATAATTGCACATGATAGAATCTCGATAATATGATCACATCATAATTTCCTTCATGCTATGTCATATATCATGGACTTCATTAATTTGCTTATAGATCAATATCAATTCATAAATAATGAACATCAAATTAATGAAATATGCCTTTCTTTATTTATTCATAAAGTATGTACACAACTTTGTACAAAACGCGCTAAAGGCGATTGCCTTTAGGGCACTACTCTAACAAAATCTCCCACTTGACCTAAAGTCAATCGCCTTGATATGTAATACCATAGGCGAGTACATGAGAATCAAAGCTCTTCTGTAATAATGGCTTCGTCAACGGATCAACAATATTTTGCTCGGTGGGAATTCTCTCTATCTGGACATCACCTCGACCAATGATCTCCCTAATCAGATGATATATGCGGAGTACGTGTTTAGATCGTTGATGAGACCTTGGTTCCTTTGCCTGTGCAATAGCCCTATTGTTGTCACAATACAACTATATGGGCCCATCACAGCTAGGAACCACACCAAGTTCAGTAATGAACTTTTTGATCCAAACTGCTTCCTTTGCTGCGTCTGAAGCGACAATGTACTCTGCCTCGTTTGTTGAATCAACAGCTGTCTCTTGTTTGAATCCTTCCAACCGACCGCTCCATTGCTCAACAGTGAATATATAACCCGATTGGGATTTAGAATCATCCTTATCGATTGAAAACTAGCATCCGATACCCGCCACTTTTAGATTTCCATCTCCATATATCAAGAAAACATCCTTAGTCCTTCGCAAGTACTTGAGGATATTCTTGATACCACCCAAAGACC
Source organism: Erythroxylum novogranatense (assembly GCA_029891385.1). NCBI lineage: Eukaryota > Viridiplantae > Streptophyta > Magnoliopsida > Malpighiales > Erythroxylaceae > Erythroxylum > Erythroxylum novogranatense. The sequence continues at coordinate 596,652 of JAIWQS010000034.1, read as the reverse complement.
CTCACCAGATCCGATTGGTATCCGCTCGTAAAACTTAGAGCATATGATACATCAGGTCTCGTACATAGCATAGCATATATGATTGATCCTACTGCAGATGCATACGGGATCATATTCATGCGCATCCTCTCATCTTGTGTCTTAGGACAAATAGATTTCGAGAGTGTTATCCCATGAGTCATGGGAAGGTACCCTCTCTTAGATTGTTCCATGCTAAACCTCTTTAGCATCTTGTCTATGTACGTTGATTGTGAAAGACCAAGCAATCTTTTTGATCTATCTCTATAAATCTTTATCCCAAGGATATAAGTTGCTTCACCAAGGTCTTTCATGGCAAATTGTTTGGATAACCAAATCTTCACAGATTGTAGCATAGAGACATCGTTTCATAGTAATAATATGTCATCTACATATAGCACAAGGAATACGATTGCAGTCCCACTAACCTTCTTATACACACAATGTTCATCCAGATTTAGTGAGAAACCAAACTCTTTGATTATCTCATCAAAACGAATATTCCAACTCCTGAATGCTTGTTTCAATCTATAGATGGATTTCTGAAGCTTGCATACCTTTTCGCTATCATAGAACGTGAAGCCCTCTGGTTGTGTCATATACACATCCTCAGCTAGGTTTCCATTTAGGAAAGCTGTCTTCACATCCATTTGCCATATCTCATAATCATAATGAGTGGCAATAGTTAGGAGTATCCTAATGGATTTAAGCATTGCTCTTTGAAATTTGAAGGTCTCGTCGTAGTCAATTCCTTGTCTTTGAAGAAAACCTTTAGCCACAAGCCTTGCTTTATAGGTAATCACATTACCATCCATGTCGGTTTTCTTTTTGAAAACCCATTTACACCCTATGGGTTTTATTCCTTCGGGTGCCTCAACCAAAGTCCATACTTGGTTTTCATACATGGAATCCATTTCAGCCTTCATGGCATGAAGCCATTTCTCAGACTCTGAACTCTTCAAAACCTCTTCATATGTGGTAGGTTCATTATCTTCTATGAGCAATATGTCATTCTGTTTGTTCACGAGAAATCCATATCTCTCGGGAATAGAGCGTATCCCACGTGACCTCTTAACTTCATGTGTTGTAGAAAATTGAACTGCTACTTCATCCGTATGAGTCACAGCTTGAGTTCGTGCGGTTGATCTATGTCGTTTCGAGCATCTTGAACTTCTTCAAGTTCAATTTTGCTCCCACCGCCTTCTTGTAAAAGAAACTCTTTCTCTAAAAAGACAGATGCTTTGAAACAAACACCTTTTGTTCCTCAACAAGGTAGAATTGATATCCCATTATTTCTTTAGGATATCCTACAAACAAACACTTGTCGACTTTGATCAAGTTTATCCGACTATATCCGCTTTCACATAAGCAGACAACCCCAAACTTTCAAATGAGTAAGATAGGGTCTTTTGTTAGTCCACATCTCATATGGAGTAACATCAACTATCTTTGATGGAACTCGCTTAACAAATAAACAGCTATCTCGAAAGTGCATACCTCAAAAGGATTTTGGTAACTTTGCAAAGCCCATCATCGATCGCACCATGTCTAACAAGGTTCGATTTCTCCTTTCACCACACCATTATCTTTGTGGTGTAAGGTGGAGTCCATTGAGATAAAATCCCATTATCTCTAAGATAATCTAAAATTGTTGGTCTAAGTATTCCCCACCACGATCAGATCGTAATGTCTTGATACATTTCCCAAGTTGGTTTTCTACTTCATTTCTGAATTGTTTGAACTTTCCAAATGCTTCAGATTTGTATCTCATCAGATACAGGTACCTATATCGAGAATAATGATCGATGAAGGTAATGAAGTAAAGACAACCACTTCTAGCATGGATGGACATCGGACCACATACATCTGAATGTATTAGGTCTAATACTCCAGTCGCTCGTTCACTATAGTGCCCCCTTACCGTAGGGTACGTACCGGGACGCCCGTGGGTCGTTCCGACGCATATCCCACAGCAAGGAAGTGCTACGCTCGCAACTATCACTAAATACTCGCATGGCATCAATACTATTAAACCGCATTATGCAAATCACTAAAATTTAAAACCACAATAATCTTTCATTTCATAATATCAGTCCAAAATATAGACAAGTCTATCAGTTCCCTATAGTCTAACACAATATCCCAAAAAGGAAGCTGATAAAAACGTCTATACTAAGTCATCCTCAAAAATCGCCCCAGCTGACCGACCTGTGTGCCATTGCTTCACTTGACCAAAACCCGTACAATAGGAGAACGTCTATCTCGAGAGCTAGAAACCTAGCAGCGCTGCCCTGAAAAAATATTAGCAATGTTGGGTGAGTTTGCGAACTCAATGAGAAACCATCATCGATGGTTCACCCAACTCATGCATATACACATAATATATCGCATAGTACACTTTAACGCATTTTAGTACACTGTACACAATTTACATATTTATACGATAACATAGCTCAAACATGTCACTTCACAATTTTCATACATCACACGCATTCTCAATTTCACTACACAGTCAGATGCATAATGTATGCAAATTCTCATTTTATGTCTGTGTTGTGGACCGAAAGTCCAATATTCACATTTTGGCAAGTAGGAGAGCCTCTGGGTATACATCGAGGAAAATCCCGGTAGGCATCACATGCCCACAGTGCGGAATTTAAAATTTTGAGTCCCGGACATTCCCCAAAGCCGTGATCCATGTGTATGTACAAACAATCAAACCATAACGACTAAAGGAGACCGCCTCTAACGGTATCCACGCAGAGGTCGAAAACCTAACCGGACAAACTCTTTTGACCGGGAATAGCTAGACTAAAGAGAAGAGTGCTAGCTCTTACCTTAGCCTTGGAGAGCAAGTGAGATGATCTTGGTGGAGCCTTGGAGAAGTAGAAGCCAAGTTGAATGGAAGAGATGAAGAAGATGAAAAACAAATTTTTCCAAAGCTTAACTCTTAAGCTTTCGACCTTCACACTTCATCCTACGTACAAGCTTCCTTCATCAATGCCTTCTCATGTGTTTACTTAACACTTAAAAGACATGAGAAAGGGCTTGGTGGATGCTCATCCACGTAGGAGGCATAAAATGCCTTAAAATGCTAAATGATGATTAGGTTTGACTTTTTCAAACCATTTCATCTCCACCATTTTATGGCTCCACCGAAATGCATGTATATATATATATAATTAATTAATTATTTACTTAATTAATATATATATATAATTGTTGAACTAGTCCAATAAATCTGGGTCGGTCCTACCGCCTCTTGGGCCCACGCGTGAAAAATCACCTAAACGGTTTCGGAATGTCGATGTCGCGATCTCATCGACATATCCCAATCTCATCGGGATCCATTTAATCCTATTGCTCTCCGGATATCGATCTCCGTCCAAACTATTTTACGATTCTCCGACCACTCTTATTCGCAGGACCCATTAGGTTCCCTGCTATGTTGGCCACTTAGATTAACACTTAACTGAGCAAGTCATGAGCGGTATCTAGCAACACATCGTGACCCCCTAATTGACCGGAAAGTAATTGGTTTGACTAATGAAACCATATCACTAACCCTTCCATAGACAATTACCGTGCAATTCGTCCTTTCACCATGCTATACCCCACTTGGTTTGAGTATGGGCAATGTGTCAACTCTTACTAGACCTGATCGATCAAATCTAGTCCAAGTGTAATCAGCTCGCCCTAGACTCATTACTTTATATGTCCATGAAGACCATCTTCATGACATATGTATGCTCCGGCCAGAGACTTCAAAGTAATGATCCCGATAAGAGGCCACGGGTATCTCTTCCGCTATAATGTAAGTGGTGAATCCTCTATTGGCTACTCAATTACCTTCAATACCTCAAGCTGCACCCAATCACCACCCTATGAGCGACCTCTCAAAGGCAACAAGGAATGGAGTCAAAGTAGTAATCAAGACTCAAGATATCCTCGAGTACCTCAAGTCTGAGGATACTTGCACCATTGCTATGATGAGATTATCACCGACATTTGTATAGACATCCATGTGATGATCTCATAGCAGGTCATCCAATGTACTTACTACCACTAGTAAGCATCCACATGTCAAATCTAAATATCTCAATATTTACAGTTTTACGAGATCCACCGCTGATCCAATCAAGGAGTTTGACATGTGCTAGTCTATCCGGATTAACGATGTCCAGCCTCATTAATCCTATGACTAGGGATAATTTAGATACTAACATAATTGCCCGTGATAGGAATCTCAATAGTATGATCACATCATAATTTCCTTCATGCTATGTCACGCATCGTGGACTTCATTAATTTGATTAAAGATCATTATCAATTCATAATAAAATGAACATCAAATAAATGAAATATGCCTTGCTTTATTTATTCATAAAGTCTGTACATGACTATGAACAAAATGCGCTAAAGGGGATTGCCTTTAGGGCACTACTCTAACAATCTCCCACTTGACCTAAAGCCAATCGCCTTGGTATCTAATACCATAAGCGAGTACATGAGAATCAAAATTCTTTTGTGGCAATGGCTTTGTCAACGGATCAAGAATGTCAGGCTCTGGGAATTCTCTCTATCAGGACATCACCCCGCGCAATGATCTCCCGAATCAAATGGTATCGGCGGAGTACGTGTTTGGATCGCTGATGAGACCTTGGCTCCTTTGCCTGCGCAATAGCCCCAGTGTTGTCACAATACAACTGTATGGGTCCATCACAGCTAGGAACCACACCAAGTTCAGAAATGAACTTCTTGATCCAAACGGTTTCCTTTATTTAAATCGATGCGCAATGTACTCGCCTCGGTCGTTGAATCGCTGATCGTCTCTGTTTGGAACTCTTCCAACCGATCGCCCGCCATTTAGTGTGAAAACATAACCTTGATTGGGACCTCAAGTCATCCTTATCGATTGAAAATCGCATCTCAGATGCCCGCCACTTGAGACTTCCATCTCCATATATCAAGAAAACATCCTTAGTTCTTCGCAAGTACTTTAGATATTCTCGATACCACCCAAAGGACCTTCACCAGATCCGATTGGTATCTGCGTCAGAACACTTAGAGCATATGATACATCGGTCTCGTATATAGCATTAAGACATAATAGATCCTACCGCAGACGACACGGGATCATATTCATACGCATCCTCTCATCATGTGTCCGAGGATTACATAGACTTCGAGTGTTATCCCATGAGTAATGGGAAGAAACCCTCTCTTGGATTGCTCCATGCTAAACCTCTTTAGCACCTTGTCTATGTACGCTGATCGTGAAAGACCACAACCTCTTCGATCTATCTCTATAGATCTTTATCCCAAGGATATAAGTTGCTTCTCCAAGGTCTTTCATGGCAAATTGTTTGGACAACCAAATTTTTACCGATTGCGGATTGAGACATCGCTTCCTAGCAACAATATGTCATCTACATATAACACAAGGAATACGATCGCAGCCCATTCACTTTCTTGTACACACAGTATTCATCCGGATTTTGTGAGAAACCAAACTCTTTGATAGTCTCATCAAAACGGATATTCCAACTCCTGGATGCTTGCTTCAATCCATAAATGGATTTCTGAAGCTTGCATACCTTTTTGCCATCACGGAAATGAAGCCCTCAGTTGTGTCATGTACACATCCTCACCTGATTTCCATTCGGAAAGTCGTCTTCACATCCATTTGCCATATCTCATAATCATAATGAGCGGCAATGGCTAGGAGTATCCTAATGGATTTGAGCATTGCTATCGATCAAGGTCTCGTCATAGTCAACTCCTTGTCTTTGACGAAAAGCCTTTAGCCACAAGCCTTGCTTTATAGGTAATCACATTACCATCCATGCCGCTTTCTTCTTGAAACCCATTTGCACCCTATAGGTTTTATCCTTCAGGTGCATCAACCAAAGTCCATACTTGGTTTTCATACATGGAATCCATTTCAGATTTCATGGCACGGCCATTTTTCGACTCAACTCTTCGTAACCTCTTCATAGTGGTAGGCTCGCCATCCTCTTTGAGCAATACGTCATTCTGCTTCACTCACGAAATCCATATCTCTCGAACAAGGCGATCCTACTTGACCTCACAATTTCGTGTGTAGTAGAAGGTTGAATCATACCTCATCTGTATGAGTTACGCTTGTGTTCAGCAAATGATCCGCGCTCGTCTGAGCATCTTGAACTTCTTCAAGTTCAACTTTGCTCCCACCGTCCTCTTTTTAAAAGAAACTCTTTCTCTAAAGACAGCATGCATCAAACAAACACCTTTTGTTCCTCAAGAAGGTAGAATTGATATCCTCTTGTTTTTTAGGATATCCTACGAACAAACATTTGTCGATTTTGCTCCAAGCTTATCTCGATCGTGTCCGCTTCACATAAGCAGACAACCCCATACTTTCAAATAAGAAAGATAAGGTTTCTTGTTAGTCCACATCTCATATGGAGTAACATCAATCGCTTTGATGAAACTCGCTTAACAAGTAAACAAATGTCTCAAGTGCATATCCCCAAAAGGATTTTGGTAATCAGTAAAGACCATCATGGATCGCATCTACGTCCAACAAGGTTCGATTTCTCCTTTCTGCCACACCATTATGCTGTGGTGTGTAAGGAGGGGTCCACTGAGATAATATCCCATTATCTCTGAGATAATCCAAAAACTCTTGGTCTAAGTATTCACCACCACGATCGGATCGTAATGTTTTGATACTTTTACCAAGTTGTTTTTCTACTTCATTTCTGAATTGTTTGAACTTTTCAAACGCTTCAGATTTGTATCTCATCAGATACAGGTACCCATATCGAGAATAATCATCGATAAAGGTAATGAAGTGCTTGGCAACCACTTCGCATGGATGGACATCGGACCACATACATCCGAATGTATTAGGTCTAATAATCCATCGCTTCGCTCACCCTTTCCTTAAAGGTAACTTAGTCATCTTGCCTAATAAACAAGATTCACGTGTCATAAGATTCATAATCGAATGACCCTAAACTTCCACTCTTGTGGAGCTTAGCGACGTCTCTCATTTATATGGCCAAGCGACAATGCCATAAGTAAGTTGATTTTAAATTATCTCTTTATGTCTTTTAGCCATTGACATTCATAACCGGATGTGACATATCTAATATGTAAATTCCATTGCATAATGTACCAGTACCATAAAGCATTCCATTTGAGCTAATAGAACAAACCATTGTTACCAAAAGACAAATGGAAACCAAATTTATTTAAACAAGAAATGATATTATGTTCTTTGTTAACACGGCACAAAATAACAATCATCCAAGTTAAGTACAAGCCCACTGGGAGTGTCAAAACATAAGTCCCTACGGCTAATGCAAAGAACTCTTGCTCCATTGCCAACACGCAGTCCATTTCTCCCTTTATGAGTCAGCCATCGTCCTCGAGGCCCTGCGATATCATTGCATATGTGTGAGCCACAACCGTATCTAATACCCATATGTTATGATCGAAACAGATTAACCTCAATGACAAACATACCTCAAGAAGTCGAGGCATCCGATGCCTTCTTCGCTTCAGCTTCTTCCAGATAGATTTTGCGATACGCCTCCAATGACCAGTCTTTACCGCAATGGAAGCGGTGTACCTTTTGGTGCGATCTCTTTGGTCTTCTTCTTGCCTTCGCACGCACTTCGTTTGACTCGAGCCTTTTTCTTCTTCTTTCTCTTCTTGGAACCAGAGGAAGAAGAATCCACCAATAGAACGCCTTGCTATCTTGCTTGACATTGTTTCATTGCTCTTGGCAGATTGATCACTCGGGAATTGTGGTGGATATTTGGTTCATTCGATAGTTCAACACAAACCGTGAATAACTATCTGATAAACCAACAAGAATTAAGTCTATACTTAACTCGTAATCCATCACAAAACCTAAGACGGTCAACCTCTCAATATAGCCATTCATCTTCAATGCATATTGCATCGCAGATGAACCAGAGTCATCTTCAGTTGTAAAGAGCAACCTTGAGGTCTCGAACCGCTCGGACCGCGCTTGCTCATCAAACAACTCTCTAAGATGAAACACTATCGCAGAGCATCCATAGACTCGTGCTGCTTCTACAACTCAGTGACATCGATGCAAGCATAATGCAGTGGCTATGTCACCGCTCTTTAGATGCTTACGATATGCCTTCCGATCATCATCGAAGCTCCTTGAAGTGGATCCGAAGCGGAAAATCAAGGATGTATCCTAGATCCTCGATCCGAGAACAATTCTCGATTTCGCAGCCAATCAAGAAAATTTGGTCCGTTAATTTGTTTGCATCCATTAGTGAGCTAAGATTCACACTAGTCGACATCTTCAATCAACCTAAACATAGAGAGAAAGAAAGTTAGAATAGGATTAAATGTATGCTCGTAAGGACTTAAATGACATACATATGGCTCCCACTAGTTTCAACAGAATCCATAACCCTCATCATGAATCCATGAAACAAAATGGCACATCGACTGGTGGGTCGATATCCGACATTGCTAAGAATGACCTCGAGGTTAGCTCAACAAGTCACCTTAGGTCAATCGGTAGGTATCACCATACCAATTGATCATCGATGACCGACATTAAGAATGACCTTGAGGTTAGCTCAACAAGCCATCTTATGTCTCGGAGGTATCATGCATACTAATTACATCTTAGACACAACTATCGCCCAGTGCTATCAACAACATGTACGCACATACATCGGGTTATCAACACTGATGCGCGATATCCGATGTACACTACCCAACTCGCCTCATCCACGCTGACCTTGAGGTTAGCTCAACAAATCAACGCTTCTAGGAAAACCGACCCATTAATCCGAAAATCATATTTTCATGGTTTGAACATATTCGTATGGAGTGAGCTTGAGGTTAGCTCAACAACCCAACCCTATAAGAACTCTGGTTCTTACCATATTAATGGAAGGCGTTAGTTTTCATATTTTAAGTGAGGGATTTTAGGTCTCATCTAATTAATCTCATCCAAGGATCATAGTCACCATGACTATATGGTCCGATTTAGGCATCGCATCAATCACATTGAATTTATACCAAAATCACCCATCATCCCACCAAGACATGATATAAGTCGATTTGTATATGTATAAGTTCCACTTATGTCTCTGTATAAGTTGACTTATGCATGTGTAAGTCGACTTGTGCAATGTGCATGAACAAGTCGATTTGTACCATCATTGCAAGTCGACTTATTAGTCTATTAGCAGTATCAAACAAGTCGACTTATTAACATATAAGTCGACTTGTTCATTAATGCATTTGGAATTGCTATCTAATCGGCTAATTTCAATCCAGGCATTTCCAATTCACAACACCAATATAACAAGTATATAAACCTTTATATTAATGTGCTAATGAAACATTTTCATCAACTCATGCATGCCATATAGTCTAACTATATATGAAAACCTTGAAACCGATTAATCCATCATTAATCACTAGATTTCCACATAATTCAAGGACACCAAATTATCATGCTAAGTATCTCTAGGTAGGCTATACGTTATCAAGATTACTCCGCACTTGTCACAAAAAATTGCGACGCCAAAATAACCAAGATAACTAATAAGCTAACGAGACGCTAAAGTGACCTATTCGATATCCAAAATTATTGGAAACCTAAATTCAAGAATCTCAACTTGGCATGCATACCACATCAATATAACACATTTTAATCACTATAAAATGATTCATGGTATTGGAACAGAAAATAACACAATCAATCATTCCAAACAAAACAGCCCCAGCAAGTTTCTCAAAACTGCCAAGCTCAACATTTTGCTCAAAATGACCATTGAAACACTTTCAATAAATACTGAGAAAATTAAAGAGGTTAAACATGTTCCCAACATGCTCCATGAATTTTTCCAGGATTTATTTCCCATAAAACTCATTGAACCTCAGCAATCTAGCGAACCAGAATCTGTGTTCTCCAACACAAACATTCCCATCAGCACACAAGAAATTCGGAAATAAATGGTAAATCACCTTGAAAACATTTTTCCATCCACAGAGACATTGAAAACATCTTAGGGACATGTCAGAAAACCAATTCGAAAACAATTTTTCTAGAATTTATTCTCGAATTTATAGCATACCTGTTTCAGAAACTATCAACAAGACAGCATCCAAACTTGAGAGAATTTAATAGCAAAACCATACCAAATCAAATTGATAAATTCTCATTTTCACAAACATATTCTATAACATGTTATGAACAATTATGAGCAAGAAATTTCGAAAACATGCATCTCTATACTGATTCGAAATTCACACAAATAACATGCATCAGCAGCTCAATTCACTAAGGAACTCCGACCTAGTTATCATTTCGATTGCTTATACAACACAAGTGGCTCGATACCACTGTAGGAAAATCCCGGGTAGGCATCACATGCCCACAGTGAGGAATTTAAAATTTTGAGTCCCGGACATTCCCGAAAGCCAGGATCCATGTGTATGTACAAACAATCAAACCATAACGACCAAAGGAGACCGCCTCAATCAGATCCACGCAGAGGTCGGGAAACCTAACCGGACAAACTCTTTGACCCGGAGTAGCTAGACTAAAGAGAAGAGTGCTAGCTCTTACCTTAGCCTTGGAGAGCAAGTGAGATGATCTTGGTGGAGCCTTGGAGAAGTAGAAGCCAAGTTGAATGGAAGAGATGAAGAAGATGAAAAACAAATTTTTCCAAAGCTTAACTCTTAAGCTTTCGACCTTCACACTTCATCCTACGTACAAGCTTCCTTCATCAATGCCTTCTCATGTGTTTACTTAACACTTAAAAGACATAAGAAAGGGCTTGGTGGATGCTCATCCACATAGGAGGGATAAAATGCCTTAAAATGCTAAATGATGATTAGGTTTGACTTTTTCAAACCATTTCATCTCCACCATTTTATGGCTCCACCGAATGTATGTATATATATATATAATTAATTAATTATTTACTTAATTAATATATATATATAATTGTTGAAGTGGTCCAAACAACCGGGTCGGTCCTACTGGACTGCCGGGCCCCGCAAAAAAAATCACCTAAACGGTTTTCAAGAATGTCGATGTCGCGATCTCATCTGACATATCCCAATCTCATCGGGATCCATTTAATCCTATTGCTTCCGATATCGGATCTCTATCCCAAACTATTTTACTGATTCTCCGAGTCACTCTTATTCGTGTGACCCATTAGGTTCCCTTATGTTGGCCACTTAGATTAACACTTAACTGAAAGCAAGTCATGAGCGTATCTAGCAACACATCATAACCCCTAATCGACCGAAAGTAATTGGTTCGACTAATGAAACCATATCACTAACCCTTCCATAGACAATTACCGTGCAATTCGTCCTTTCACCATGCTATACCCCACTTGGTTTGAGTATGGGCAATGTGTCAACTCTTACTAGACCGACGATCAAATCTAGTCCAAGTGTAATCGCTTCGCCCTAGGACTCATTACTTTATATGTCCACGAAGACCATCTTCATGACATATGTATGCTCCGGCGCCAGAGACTTCAAAGTAATGATCCCGATAAGAGGCCATGGGTATCTCTTCTGCTATAATGTAAGTGGTGAATCCTCTATTGGCTACTCAATTACCTTCAATACCTCAAGTCGCACCCAATCACCACCCTATGAGCGACCTCTCGAAGGCAAAAAGGAATGGAGTCAAAGTACGTAATCAAGACCAAGATATCCTCGAGTACCTCAAGTCTAAGGATACTGCACCATTGCATGATGAGATTATCACCGACATTTGTATAGGACATCCATGTGATGATCTCATAGCAGTCATCCAATGTACTTACTACCACTAGTAAGCATCCACATGTCAAATCTAAATATCTCAATATTTACGCTTCGAGATCCACCGCTTGATCCAATCAAGGAGTTTGACATGTGTTAGTCTATCCGGATTAACGATGTCCAGCCTCATTAATCCTATGACTAGGATAATTTAGATATCGACATAATTGCACATGATAGGAATCTCAATAGTATGATCACATCATAATTTCCTTCATGCTATGTCATGCATCGTGACTTCATTAATTTGATTAAAGATCATTATCAATTCATAATAAAATGAACATCAAATAAATGAAATATGCCTTGCTTTATTTATTCATAAAGTCTGTACATGACTATGAACAAAATGCGCTAAAGGGGATTGCCTTTAGGGCACTACTCTAACATACACTACTGCCCACTCACTTTAGGGATAGGAGAGCCCTCTGGGTATGCACTATTTCCCTTTTTGTCCTTAGGCCCATTCACTGATATTCGAGCTTAAAGCTCTATTCACTAAATGCTTCAGTCACAACTGTTTAGTTACCTCTTATAATCATGCCTTGCATGCACTAACACTTGTATAGTCACTAGCACATATATTACTTGTCACGATCAGAACACTTACTAATATTTCTATACACTGATTCACAATCGCAAGTATTCACATTTGCAACACATTCTGTACAATCACTCACAATCAGAACACTTACTTATAATTGCAACACATTTTCTCACACTAGTAATTAATTCACATGTTATCACACAAAGATCAAGGAACCAACTAGGTTACTCACCTGTAACTTCCGAGCTATTGCCTGGAAGCACCATCAATATCCTCCGTGGACCGACGATCCAACGGCGCCTCTATAACAATTCAAACGCATTCTCATCACTATATGATCAATCAGTTAAATTCACTAATGCACATGTCTTAAATTCAAAGTTATATGATGCATGATCATGATTTCCCAGCGCTTTAGTCCCATTCTGCTATCTCTCGCTTCACATCCAAAATTCACTACTCACTAGGTCAATAATACTCATTGATTTCTCAAACCTCCAATTTAAACTCTAATTATACTCCAATTGTCAAAACATAACTCTTAGGTCACTATAGGAACCATAATCAGCTCTCTTTCTATGTTTGAGAATTCGCTAATTTAAAATTCAAACTCTTAACATTAACCTCACTCATAGACCTCTTTCTCTAGATCATAACAACTCCAGAATCACCTCAATTAGAGGTCTATACCATACGATATGCCCCAAAAACTCACTTACTTCATTTCAGAAAATCACCGCTCGTCGTGACTAGTGATCCCTCATCGCGGCGAGAATCGGCTGGCTCGTCACGACGCATCGCTCTGCTCGTCGTGACGAGAACTTAATTCGTTCGTCGCGACGAAGCAGTCCGCTCGTCGCGTCAAACGTACACTGGCTCGTCGCGGCGAGGTCAAATGCAGACGTCGCAACGTGCGCCCGCACTACGTCTTCTCCACGCTATTTTTCCGCCATTAATAAACTTAAAACCTCCATTAAACATATTCAACCACCCAATCTAACACATTAAATACCATAAATGCCATAAATAACCATAAATACAACATTAAAACACAATAAACTTACCAAATAGCTGATCGATCGAAACCCTAAAATTTCCGAAAACTTTCTCAACCTCTAACACCAACGATTCCCTTCCAAAGCCAAGCCAAACATCATCTCCTCCAAGCTTCTAGCAACTCTCCAACCACAAGGAAAAGGAAGCAAGCAAACTCTCCAAAGAAAGCAAGATCCACGACACCCACGAGGAGACGAAGAAGTTCTGAGCCCTAATAGAGTTTTTCTTCCAACTTCAAACGTAAGGTATATATATATAGGCTGATTTAAATCTATAGATCATAGGCCTCAATTTCAATCAATCTCAATCTCTAAATTTCAATGGCTCATCACAATAATTCCTAAACTCAGAAATCTAAATTTTCCAAGCCATTTACCACTCATTTTCGGAACTGGAATCATAATCATCAGTCTCTAAGCCATTTTCTCGGTCCGAACACATAACTCTAAAAATTCCAAAAAAAATCTCATAATTCCTCAAAATATAAAGCACTCGATCTCATACTCAATTTTCAATTTCCAAATCTCAAAAATTCAATTCTCTCTCTAATCCCACTATTCCACTCAAATTATCCCTAATTTCACTTTAAATCAAATCTAACTCAATTATCTCAAAATTCACAATTTAAATGCTGGAACACTCATGAATGCATGTCACTATGTATATGCATGTGCAAAATGATCTATCTCAGAGACCACAAAACACTTGATCACTATATATGCAATCACAACACTACCTGTACCAATATGCTCATCGCATCGGTAACGGGATGTTACAATTCTCCCCTCCTAAATAAAAATTTCGTCCCGAATTTCATACCGATCGGTCGAATGTATGAGGGTACCGCCTCCTCACGTGCTCCTCGCCTCCCAAGTTGCTTCCTCGATGAGTGGTTCTTTCATAGACTTTCACCAATGGAATCACCCTGCCCTCGCTTGCTTGACCCGAGATCCGATGATCCGCTTTGGCCCTCAACATAACTCAAATCACTAGCTATCTTAATCTCTTGCCGAATCACATGAGTCGGTCTGAACGGTATTCAAGCATACCACGCGAAACACATCATGCAATCTGGGACATCTCACTAGGCAAAGCCAATCTATAGCCCAAATGTCCAATCCTCTCAAGAATCTCATACAGAATCTACATACCGAGGACTCAACTTGCCCTACGGCCAAATCTCAAAGACTCTCTAAGGTGACACTCTGAGGAATACTTTATCGCCCACACTGACTCCATCTCACAATCGATGTTAATCCACATAACTCTTCTGTTTATCCCGAGCCTTCGATGCGACCAATCAATCTCACTTTATCTATCAGATCCCGGATCACCGGCTCTCAAGCATCCTCACACCCTCTTCATCCCAGTAAAGAGGTGATCTACACGGTCTCCCATATAATGCCTTATACGGTTCCATCCTAATATCGCCTGCATCGATTATTGTACGAAACTCAATCGTAACCAAGCATCGTCCCAAGCACCTCTCAACTCTAATACACAAGCTCTCAGCATATCCTCAATAGTCTTGATCGTCCTCTCACTCTGCCCATCTGTCTGAGGATGAAACGCTGTACTAAAGTTCAACCTCGAACCTAAAGCTAACTGCAGGCTCCTCCAGAGCCTCGAAGTAAATCTGGGATCCCTATTTGACACTATCGATACTGGGACCCCATGCAGTTGCACAATCTCTGCCACATACTTCTGGGCCAACGAATCAAGAGTATTATTCTCTCGCACTGGCAAGAAGTGAGTCGATTTGGTCAACCGGTCCACTATGACCCAGATCGCATCACACTGCCTCAGCGTCCTAGGCAACCCCATATTAAAATCCATAGTGATTCGCCCCATTTCCACTCCGAATGGGTAACGAATGCAATCTCCCAATCGGGCCGGTGCTCACCAACTCGCTGGCACGCCAAACACCGAAAACGAACTCGCCACTTGCTTCTTCATACCGCCACCGTAAATGCAACTTATGGTATTATACATCTTAGTAACGCCAAGATGCATGGCATAAGCGCCACATGCGCCTCTAGAATCTCACCTCTCGATCATCAACATCCGCACACACAACCTCTGACCCATCCAAAGAGTCTCATCTCTCAACTCGAAATTAGCAACAACCCTGATCTGACTCTATCCATCAATCTCACTAATACTGGGTCCTGATCCTGGACTCTCCTGATCCGATCAAGCAACATCGCCTCAAATTTCGAGTAGCAACCAAGGCTCCATCCTCGACCCAAATCCATCTCGCACATTAAGTGCTCTCAATCAATCAAACCGACAACCTCTCACTTGAATCGAAACGACTGATATGAGATCTCCTACTCAACGATCGTCACCACATTGGCCTTCCCTCGATGATACTCAATCGCGCCATAGTCCTTCAATAGCTCAATCCATCTCCTCTCGCTCATATTCAACTCGCCGACCAATAGATATCTCGACTCTTATGATCGCGAACATCCGAACGCCTCCCATACAAATAATGTCTCCAGATCTTGAGCAAACACCACCGCAGCCAACTCTAAATCATGCATCGGATAATTCCTCTCATGAGACCTCAACTGCCTCGAGGCATATGCTATAACTCTCTACGCCGCATCGTAACATCGCTTAATCCTCGCCGCGACGATCACTAAATACCTCAAAACCTCCAGACCCTGACGGCAAAGCTAACACTGGTGCCGTAGTCAATCGATGCCTAAGCTCCTCAAAGCTCCTCTGACACTCGTCATTCCATCTGAAGGCCACATTCTCCCTCAGAAGTTTTGTCAAAGGGGCTGAGATCACTGAAAACCCCTCGACAAACCTCCGGTAATATTCGGCTAAACCGAGGAAACTCCTCAACTCTGACACGTTCCTCAAAATCTCCCAACTCCTCACTGCCTCAATCTTGTGAGGATCCACCCGGATACCCTCACCAGACACAATATGGCCTAGGAAAATGACCTTATCAAGCTAAAACTCACATTTCGTGAATTTGGCATACAGCTGCCTCTCTCTCATAATCTGTAGCATAATCCTCAGATGCTCCTCATGCTCCTGCCTACTTCTCGAATGCACTAAAATATCGTCAATAAACACAATCACGAATCGATCCAGTAGTAAATGAAAGACCTTATTCATCAAAGTCACGAAGGTCACGCCGGCATTGGTCAACCCAAATGGCATCACTAAGAACTCGAATGCCCATACCGCCCCGAAAGCACTCTTAGCACATCGCCTCTGCGATCCTCAACCGATAATAACCGGATATCAAATCTAACTTAGTAAACACTTGAGCTCCCAAAGAATCGATTAAAAAGATCATCGATCCTAGGCAAGGGTACTTGTTCTTGACAACACCCGATTCACCGCTTATAATCGATCCACAACCTCAAAGTCTCGCCCTTCTTCTTCACAAACAACACCGAGCTCCCCACGCTAAACACCGGGTCTAATGAACCCTTATCCAAGCTCCTGAATCGAGTTTAAGCTCCCTCGCCCACCGTGCCATCCTATATGGAGGTATAGATATAGGAGCGGTACCTGGAACGAGGTTTATCTCAAAATCCGTCTCCCTATCTGGTGGCAAACCCGGTAACTCTTCGGGGAACACATCCAGAAATTCCCTAATCACGGGAATATCCTGCAACCTTTGCTTAATCCTGGTGTCAACCACATGAGCCAAATACGCCTCACAACCACTCCGCATAAATATCAGGGCACTCAGAAAGCAAATCATCCTAGCTGACACTACCTGACTAATACCTCGAAAAATAACTCTAGGCTGACCAGGAGATTCTAACACGACCTCTTTGGTATAGCAATCCATCACAGCACTATGCGCAGTAAGCCAGTCCATTCCTAGAATCAGATCAATCTCTCTCAGAGGCAAAACTATCAGTCCACTCAACTCGCCGATCAATCACTATCGGACACCCTCGCAGACCTCACATAAAGCAAAGAGTACTACCCAAAGGCATACTCACCAAAGAACCCACACCGCAATCTCCTTATCACAATGCGCCTACATGCCACATGCGGTGCAATGAAAGAACGAGTGGATCCAGATCCATCAATGCATATGCTTCAAAACCGTAAATCGAAGCATACTCAAGAATAACATCCTGAGACTCGAGCCTCCCGTCGAGTCATAAAGATAGACTCTAGCTCGACCGCCGCTTTACTCATCCCTCGAGACCTTACTACCGATCCCTTAGCTTCTACTCGCCTCTCCATCCGATCCACCTCCACGGCTCGTTACATCGAGGTAACATCGCTGATCTACCACGCAGCAGATCGGGCCTCCAAAGAAAAGGCACTCTGAGTCGATGATCCATGGAACCACACTTGAGGCACGCTCCGGTAAACCTCCAACACTCCCCACTGTGTCTCCTCTCACAATTATCACATAACGGGATCATCTGGCCTGAACCTCTAGCACCGCTACGGCCACCACTAGATCGAAATCGCCTCCGCCCAAACTGACCGTTTACCTCCTCCGCATTCGACCTAAAGGACCTATTCTGACGCTTGCTAAACCCTCTACTAGCACCGCCTCGACTATCATCGAGCCTCTTGCCTCGGGTCCCGATCCACCTCAGATCGACTTCGCCAAAGAATCGCCAATCTCACAAATGCCGCCTCTTAGCTCAATAAATGTACCCATGTCCGATCGGGCCAATCTGGTACGGATCTCCATATTGAGTCCACCCTGAAACCTCCGACACCTGTTAGACTCTGAAGCAAGCAAAGCAGACGCATACGTCGACAGCTCATTGAACCTGACCTCATAGTCGGCCACTGACATCGATCCCTGACTCAGATCAAGAAACTCCTGCATCTTCATCTCTAAATACACCTTGGGCATGAAATTATCTCTGAATGCCCGCAGGAAATCATCCCAAGTCAACATGTAGGGCCTGGAAGAACTGCCCGAAACAGTCTTCCACCACTGAAAAGCCGAACCCTGAAGCAAAGACACGGCATAGTCGAAACGCCTCGTAATTACAATTTCATCCGATCGAGGACTCTCTCGTCCTCTAACCATCCTCGCCTCCGCAGGTTGGTGCTGCCATAAAGTCAATCGCCCTCGCCACGCAGCTTCATCATACCTCCTCTCCCGTCTCACGGAAACTCTGAGAGGTAACTCATCAAAATGAGGCACAGGGGACTCTCTACTAGCTCCCACGGATCCTAGGTCAGCTGGTTGATCCACTTACTCTCTAAGAACGGATGACCTACAACAACAAGAATCGAATCAATTTTCGCTTTTCTCACTGAAATTCAAGCCTAAAATTACATTATGCCCAAAAGATGTCAAACCATGCTCTGATACCACCTAATGTAGCGCCTTTCATCAGTAGGTACGCACCGACGCCTGGTGGGTCGTTCCGACGCATATCCCATAGCAAGGAAGTGCTACGCTCGCAACTATCACTAAATACTCGCATGGCATCAATACTATTAAACCTCATTATGCAAATCACTAAAATTTAAAACCACAATAATCTTTCATTTAATAATATCAGTCCAAAATATAGACAAGTCTATCGGCCCATACAAACTAACACAATATCCCAAAAAGAAGTCGATAAAACGCTCTATACTAAGTCATCTCAAAATCGCCCCAAATGACCGACCAGTGCCATCGCTTCACTTGACCAAAACCCGCACAACAGAGAACGCCTATCTCGGAGCTAGAAACCTAGCAATACGCTCGAAAAAATATTAGCAATGTCAGTGAGTTTATAACTCAATGAGAAACCATCATCGATGGTTCACCTAACTCATGCATATACACATAATATATCGATAGTACACTTTAACGCATTTTAGTACATCGCATACAATTTACATATTTATACGATAACATATCTCAAATATGTCACTTCATAATTTTCATACATCACACGATTCTCAATTTCACTACACAATGATGCATAATGTATGTAAATTCTCATTTTATGTCTGTTGTGACCGAAAGGCCAATATTCACATTTTTGGCGCAGTAGAGAGCCTACGGATGTACACTCATCACAAGCACTCACTTTAGGATAGGAGAGCCCTCCGGTATGCACTATTTCCTTTTGCCTTAGCCCATTCATCGATATTCGAGCTAAAGCTCTATTCACTAAATGCTTCACCACAACTGCTTAGTTACCTCTTATAATCATGCCTTGATGCACTAACACTTGTACAGTCACTAGCACATATATTATCACTTCACTCGCTGGTCACGATCAGAACACTTACTCATATTTCTATACACTGATTCACAATCGCAAGTATTCACATTTGCAACACATTCCGTACAATCACTCACAATCAGAACACTTACTTATAATTGCAACACATTTTCTCACACTAGTAATTAATTCACATATTCACAACACATGTTATCACACAAAGATCGAGGAACCAACTAGGTTACTCACCTGTAACTTTCGAGCTACTGTCTGGAAGTACCAGCAATATCCGTGGATCGATGATCCAACGACGCCTCTATAACAATTCAAACGCATTCTCATCACTATATGATCAATCAGTTAAATTCACTAATGCACATGTCTTAAATTCAAAGTTATATGATGCATGATCATGATTTCCCAGCGCTTTAGTCCCATTCTGCTATCTCTCGCTTCACATCCAAAATTCACTACTCACTAGGTCAATAATACTCATTGATTTCTCAAACCTCCAATTTAAACTCTAATTATACTCCAATTGTCAAAACATAACTCTTAGGTCACTATAGGAACCATAATCAGCTCTCTTTCTATGTTTGAGAATTCGCTAATTTAAAATTCAAACTCTTATCATTAACCTCACTCATAGACCTCTTTCTCTAGATCATAACAACTCCAGAATCACCTCAATTAGAGTTCTATACCATACGATATGCCCCAAAAACTCACTTACTTCATTTCAGAAAATCGCCACTCGTCGCGACCAGTGACCCCTCGTCGTGACGCATCGCTCTGCTCATCGCGACGAGAACTTAATTCGTTCGTCGCGACGAAGAGGTCCGCTCATCGCATCAAACGCACGCTGGCTCGTCGCGGCGAGGCCAGATGCAGACGTCGCGACGTGCGCCCGCACTACGTCTTCTCCACGCTATTTTTCCGCCATTAATACACTTAAAACCTCCATTAAACATATTTAACCACCCAATCTAACACATTAAATACCATAAATGCCATAAATAACCATAAATACAACATTAAAACACAATAAACTTACCAAATAGCTGATCGATCGAAACCCTAAAATTTTCGAAAACTTTCTCAACCTCTAACACCAACGATTCCCTTCCAAAGCCAAGCCAAACATCATCTCCTCCAAGCTTCTAGCAACTCTCCAACCACAAGGAAAAGGAAGCAAGCAAACTCTCCAAAGAAAGCAAGATCCACGACACCCACGAGGAGAAGAAGAAGTTTTGAGCCCTAATAGAGTTTTTCTTCCAACTTCAAACGTAAGGTAT
This sequence comes from Erythroxylum novogranatense, assembly GCA_029891385.1. NCBI lineage: Eukaryota > Viridiplantae > Streptophyta > Magnoliopsida > Malpighiales > Erythroxylaceae > Erythroxylum > Erythroxylum novogranatense. The sequence continues at coordinate 575,716 of JAIWQS010000034.1, read as the reverse complement.
ATATATATAGGCTGATTTAAATCTATAGATCATAGGCCTCAATTTCAATCAATCTCAGTCTCTAAATTTCCATGGCTCATCACAATAATTCCTAAACTCACAAATCTAAAATTTCCAAGCCATTTACCACTCATTTTCTGAACCAGAATCACAATCATCAGTCTCTAAGCTATTTTCTCGGTCCGAACACATAACTCTAAAAATTCCAAAAAAATTCTCATAATTTCTCAAAATATAAAGCACTCGATCTCATACTCAATTTTCAATTTCCAAATCTCAAAAATTCAATTCTCTCTCTAATCCCACTATTCCACTCAAATTATCCCTAATTTCACTTTAAATCAAATCTAACTCAATTATCTCAAAATTCACAATTTAAATGCTGGAACACTCATGAATGCATGTCACTATGTATATGCATGTGCAAAATGATCTATCTCAGAGACCACAAAACACTTGATCACTATATATGCAATCACAACACTACCCGTACCAATATGCTCATCGCATCGGTAACGGGATGTTACATTCACCCTTTCCCTTAAAGGGTAACTTAGTCATCTTGCCTAATAAACAAGATTCACATGTGTCATATGATTCATAATCAAATGACCCTAAACTACCACTCTTATGGAGCTTAGCTATCGCCTCTCATTTATATGGCCAAGCGACAATGCCATAAGTAAGTTGATTTTAAATTATCTCGCTTACGCCTTTTCGTGTCATTGACATTCATAATTAGATGTGATATATCTAATATGTAAATTCCATCGCATAATGTACCAGCACCATAAAGCATTCCATTCAAACTAATAGAACAACTGTTGGACCCCGAACTTTTGATGAAAATTAGAAATATTAAAATGAATTTAAGTGAGAAAGAAATTGGTGAGAAAATTATGAATTTAAGGAAATTTGATGAAATTAAAAAAATATATGAGAAAAGAATTGTTTAATTTTGAGGACTTTGATATTTGAGTGAACTTATATGGATTATGAGAAGAAAGTGGATGAGTTGATTGAAATGAAGTTAAACAGCAAGAATTAAAAAGAAAAAGTGTGAAAATTTGAAGAATTTAGAAAGTTTGACTTTCGTAGATAAAATGTTTGACTTGAGAGTTGACTTTTTGATTTTGGGAGAATTTGAGAAAATGATCTTCTGAAAACTTGTAGTTTATGTCAAGAGCTTTCTGTAGCCATAAAGTTTGATATTTTTCGATATCGGGAGTGAGAGTTATGATCAGTCAAAATTCGCTTGAAATTTGACTTTTTGAAGAAAAAGTTGACTTTTTAATTTAGGAAAAATTCGAGAAAATGATCAACATGAAAATTGTAGCCTCTGTCGAAAGCTTTTTTTTGGACATAAAGTTTGCTATTTTTCGATGTAGGGATTGAAAGATATGATTTTCTGAAGATATGCTTTGTTTTGAAAATGCTATTAAGTATAGATTTGTGTGTTCTAGGTTTCGAGGCCACTCGTCGTATGGATTTAGTTTGAATTGGAGTAAGTGGTCTTCATGAAAGTTTTAGATGATGTTTTTATCTTTCCATTGATATAAAGTTTGCAATTTTTCGATATCGGGGCTAGGAGTTATGAGCGATTAAAAATTGGAAGTCGTTTAGGAAAAGCTGTTTTGGATAGAATCTTTGAGTGAGTTTTCAACCTCTTTAGAGACCTAATTTGATTTTGAGTTCTTCAGGGAAATTGTAGAGCTTCCTTTGATCTTTTTATTGACACCAAATTTGTCAAATTCTGAGTTCGGGATCGAGAGATATGATTTTGGAAAATTTTAGTTTTGAAGTTCCGTTACTTTGTTTTTAATCTGATCCCTTTTGTAATCTTTTGCTTATAATTCCTTCGTCCGACATCCGATTGATTTGATTCTCGAAGCGTTGGATTCCTAAGACAATTAATTCCATTTTTTTGAAGAATTATGATTTTTAGGAGATTAAATGGAAAGAGATTGATTGAACCAAAGTAAGAGATTGGGTTATAGGTTATAAGTTGGATAATTTTCTGAACATGGTTCAGTATTTTGTGAATTTCGGGAGCTGTACAACTCCGATTGAGTTGTTTCTTGAGGGAAAAAAAATTAAGATATAGGGCTACAACTCTTGTGAAGGGATCGAAATTTAATTTCATCCCTAAGATTGTAAATTTCTGGACTGAAGTTATGTTAAAGTTCAGTCTCGGATTTTATGAAAGTCCGATAGTATTTTGGCTATAACTTCTTCGTTTCTGATCCGAATTGAGCGCGGTCAGTGGCGTTAGATTCGTATGATCTAGAGAAACAATTGTCAAGAGGAAAGTTTGTCCAAATTATTTCATTTAGATGTTTGAAAACAGGACGCAAGTAGTCAGTTTTTCAAGTTCCTGCAGGGGCAATTTTGGGAAATAGGCAAATAAGTGAGGGTAAGTTAGTCATTTTGGCCCCATTTTAATGACATGGCAGAAACAACATGAGGGCTGTCGTATAAGGCTGCTGGTCCACGAAAATAGAGAAGAAAATAGAAGAAAAATAAGAAGAGAATGAAGAGTTGCTTTCAGATGGGAGAAAAGAATGGAGAAAGAAGAAAAGTAAGTGAGTTTATGATTTTCTAAGTCTTAAAGCAAGATTTGGAGGTTGTTCCTAGAGAGAAAAGATGAAAAGCATGAGAGCTTCCTAAGGAACCAAGAAAATTGAATTTGGTGGAGAAATGAGGTAAGAAAAATTTTCAACTTTGAGTTTTGTTGAGTTTTGATTGAGAAACCTGAAAATGATATGGGTAGTGATATATAAAGTCAATTTTGATGATTATGCCTTAGGTTGTGTTTAATTTTGGATGGAATGAAATTGGGGTTTATGTCAAAGTTCAAAATTGGGGTTTTGTGAAATTGTTGCTTAAATGGCTTGAATTAGTGATGAATTTGAGATATCCTAAGTTAATTTTGATGTTTATGCTTTAGTGAAGTTTAATTTGAAAAATTATAAATTGAAGTTTAGGCCAAATTAGAAATTTGGAGATTTTGTGAATTAATGGTGTAGAATCATCAATAATAGTAGGAATTGGTGAAATATGAAACCAATTTTGAAGAAATTGTGATTTATGGTATTGAATTTGTGTAATTGAGTTTAGGCCAATTTTGAAAATTGGGGATTTTCAAAATTGGAGATTGAAATAGCTTAAATATGTGAGGAATTGATGTTTTCTAAGCTCAATTTGAGAAATTAAGTTAATTATGATATTGAATTTGATTGAATTGGTTTAGGTTCAATTTGGAATTTGGGGATTTTAGAAATAAATGATGTACATATTTTGAATTAGTATGAATTGATGACTTATGCATCAAATCGAAGGATTGTTATTTATGAGATTGAATTTTGATGAAATTGCTTTAGGAATGTTAAATTGGAAGAAAGAAGGAGGCTTTGAGCAATTGAGGCACAAAGCAAGTTGTTAGTATGGGTATGAGGTGGGTAGTATATTTATTTATTGAATTGTAAGCTAAGAATGTGATTTTGAAAATTAAAGAAAGCAAAATTTGATTTGGATAAATTATTGTTGATAAAATGGGTTGAAAAAGGTTGTAAATGTTTGATATTATGATTTCAAAGGGTTAAAATGAGTTTTAGAAAATGCAAGATTTATGAAATTGTGGTTTTCAAATTATTTGATTTATGATATAAATGATTTAAAGAATTAGTGCATATATTGTGATGAATTTGATGAATATGTGATTTAAGTGATGATGTGAATTGCATTAGATTTGTTATGTGAATTCATGTGGATACGTGCTTGTGTCATTTATGACACAATATGATGATATGATTTGAAAAATGTGAAAAATCAAGATCTTTGAAAAGTGCCTTCGGGCAATCTGAAAATTCCGTTTTGCTTATGTGCTACGTGGGTTTGGTCAGGTCCTTTTGTGAGTCAATGCATTGTCTCTACCTGTTTAAGCCTTCGCTCGGCTGCCCGCAAGAGGCAATGGAGTTCCGATGACGGACTCCCTTCACGGCTGCACATGACCGCTATGCGGAAATGTGTAGTACATCCTGTTATGGACCAAACCAAACCATTTAATGTGTTATTGTGATTTGTGTTGGATGCCGCGGTATAACCCGCAAACACACACCGCAGTATAACCTACAAACACCTACGGGTGGGGTGTGGGGTCCAACATCAAACCATTCTATTATGTTATGTGGTTTTTGTGATGCATTCATGTTTAAAACTGTGCATGATTGGTAAAAAGTTTGAGAATTTGAGAAATGAGAAAGTGAATTTTCAATCATGAATTTCGGAAACTGTTTATGAATGTTTTGGAAAGTTTGAAATGGGTTTTGGATAAATTTTCGAATGGGAAATGTTTGAAAATTTTGAAAAGATAATTTTCGCTATGTTTCAATTTATAAATATATTATCCACGAGCTTCCGAAGCTACATTCCCTTTCATCCCAATTCCAAGTTTCGTGCAGAGAACGGATGAAAGAGTATCAAGACGCTTGATTCGATTTTGTATTATTTAGATTTTTGTGCAAATTGAGATTTTGGTATTAAGATTGAATATGGCTTAATTGCCATGTATGTATATGATTTATGAAGTTTGTATGAAATTGTGTATATTAGGTTGATGTAAAAGAATGAAGAGGTCGATGTACGGATTTTGAATTCGTGATTGTAAATGATTTTGGAAATTGTATATAAAATTGTGTATGATTTTGGGAAAATATATTGTTAATTGATATGGGAATCATTGAAGTGTTTAGATATAAGATTGCGTTTGTTTCTTTGGTGTTTGATTCCTGACGGGAGAGTCCGTGACTACTGGATTTTGTGATATTAGAAGTGTATTTTGCCTTACAGAATTTTGGGATAGATAAATGCAGTAGTTATATTTCAATTTTCGATAAAATTGGGATAAAATGAGATTTTGGATATGTATGAGTGTATATAAGAGTATGAAAATTTGAGATTGTATATGGATGAATTTCCAATGTGGGAATTATTTGTATTTGATTCAAAGCTTTGTATGAGTTTGATAAATGAGTATAAGAAAAAGAAAAGAAAAAAATTATACCGAATTTCGGAATAGTACGTCTTAGGGTTTCCAACGCGATTAAGTTCCTATGCTTCATGTTTGCAATGGATGTCGATGTTTGTTCAGGTTGATTAATTCGGTTCAATTTGCATTTCCGCTACGTGATCCTTCGCTTTCTTTGATTCCGCTTTCACTTTGTTTGTCGTTATCGAATTCAATTTATCCAAGTTGAATTCGCCTCGTTCTTCGTATCCGTTTCCTATATTCCGGTTGGGATCCGGTTCCCGGATCGGGTCCCAACAACAACCATTGCTACTAAAAGTCAAATGGAAACCAGCTCTATTTAAACAAGAAATAGACAATATGTTCTTTGTTAAAACAGGTACAAAATAACATTCATCTAGTTTAATTACAAACCCATTTGGGAGTGACAAAAAATAAGTGCCTACGGCTAATGCAACAACTCTTGCTCTATTTCCTACACGCAGGTCTAGTTCTCCTTCACGAAATGCTCATCGTCCCTCGAGGCCCGTGATATCATTACATATGTGTGAGCCACAACCAGTATCTAATACCCATATGTTATGATCAGAAACATACCTGAAGGAGCCGAGGCATCTGATGCCTTCTTCTACTTCAAGGATTCCAGATAGACTTTACAGTTTTGCCTCCAATGGCCAGTCTTGCCACAATGGAAGCAAGTTCCTTTTAGCGCAGTTTTTTTGGTTTTCTTTTTGGCTGCACTTCCTTTTAGTTTCTTAGACTTTTTCTTCTTTAGATTCTTTTCTTTGAACCGTAAGAAGAAGAGTCCACCATAAGACCGGCTTGCTATCCTTCTTGATAGATTGCTCATTGCTCGAGCAAATTGATCAACTCGTGGATTGTCGTGGATATTTGGTTCATCCGATAGTTTAACACAAACCGTGAATAACTATCAGACAATCCAACCAAAATTAAGTCAACACTTAATTCATAATCCATAACAAAACCTAAGATGGCCAATCTCTCAATATACCCATTCATCTGCAGTGCATACTGCACTGCAGATGCCCCCGGAGTCATCTTAGTCGTGAAGAGCAGCCTTGAGGTCTCGAACCTTTTAGACCGAGCTTGCTCATAAAAAAGCTCTCTAAGATTAAACACTATAGTATTAGCATCCATAGACTCATGCTGATTCTGCAGCTCTGGTGACATAGAGGCGAGCATAATACAGGTAGCCATGTCACTATCTTTCAGATGCTTACGATATACTTTCTGATCCTCATCAAAAGCATCAACAGCAGGTGGATCAGGAAGTGGAACATCTAGGACATAACTTAACTCCTCATATATGAGAACAATTCTCAGATTTCTCAGCCAATCGAGAAAATTGGGTCTAGTTAATTTATTAGACTCCATAAGTGAGCACAAATTCACACTAGAAGACATCTTCAATAAACCTAAAGGGAAAGAGAGAAAGAATGTTAGAATATTAATATATGCATGATCATAAGGACTTGCATGACATACATATGGCTCCCACTAGTTTCAAAGAATCCATAACCCTCACTACGAATCCAAGAAACATTATGACAAAGTGTCTTAGTGGGTCGATATCCGACATTGCTAAGAATGACCTTGGGTTTACCCAACAAGTCATCTTAGGTCAATCGGCAGGTATCGGTCATATCAATTGCATCATAGATGCAAATATCGTCCAGTGCTATCAACTCGTGATGTATGCACACACATTGGGTCATCAACTCTTGATGCGCGTACATTTGATGTACACTACCCAATTTCGCCTCTGTCTATGTTAACCTTGAGTTTACTCAACAAATCAACGCTTCTAGTGAAAACCGACCCATTAATCCGAAAATCTTATTTCCATGGTTCGAACATATCCGTATAGAGTGAGGTTGGGTTTACCCAACAACCCGAACTCTATAAGAACTCGTTCTCCCCATATTAATGGAAGGCGTTAGTTTTCATATTATGTGAGGATTTCAAACTCGGTCTCATCCAAGTTGTAGGATTATAGTCACAATGACTATATGGAATGATTTAGGCATTTCATCAATCACATCAATCTATACCTATAATCATCCATCATCCCACCTGTGCATGTGTAAGTCGACTTGTGCATGTGTAAGTCGACTTACCTGAGAATGCAAGTCGACTTATGCATGTGTAAGTCGACTTATATTTAGAAGTGCTCTCTAATCGACTAATTTCTCAATCCGTGCAGTTCAAATTCACAATACCAAGTGTAATATACTTTACTTTGATGTACCAATCAAACACTTTCATTGTATCATGCTTACCATATATAATCATACTATACATGAAAAACTTGAAATGGATTAATACACTATTATTCTCTTATATTTCCAAATAATTTTGAGAATACCAAATTATTTTCCTAAGTATCTCTAGGTATTCTACACTTTATCAAGACTACTTCGGCATTGGTCACAAAATTGGTGACGGCCAAAACAATCAAGACAAGGAAATAACTAACGAGAAGCTAATGAGACACATTTGACATCCGAAAATTTTTTGGAAAACCAATTTCAAGAAAATCAGTTTGGCAAGCATACAACATCAATGTAACATATTTTTTAATCACATTAAAAATGATCCAAGGCGTTGGAACCGAAAAATACACAATCAATCATTCCAAACAATACAGTTCCAGCAACTTTCTCAAAAACTGCCAAGCTCTGTCTTTTGCTCGGAAAAATCATTGAAACAATTTCAATAAATTCTGAGAAAATTACAGAGGTTACAAAATGTTCACAAAATGCTCCATGAATTTTTCCAGGATTTATTTCCAATAAAACCTCAACTAACCTCAGCAACCAAGACAATGCTGAATCTGTCTTCCTCAACACAGATATTCCCAGCAGCACACAATAAATTCTCAAATAAATAGTAAATCACCTCAAAAACATTTTTCCATCCTCATAGACATTTATAAACAACTTAGAGACATTTCGGTGAAAAAAAATCTGAAAAAAAAATTTCTACAATTTATTCTCGAATTTACAAGCATGCCTGTTCAAGGAATGTGCACAAACACAGCAACCAGAACATAAGGGAATAAATTAGCAAAACCATATCAAACCACATTGATAAATTCTTTCCTTCCACAGACATATTCAGCAACATCTTATGAGCAAATCTGGGCAAGAAAATTCGGAAAACAAGAATGCTACACTGATTTCGAATTTAACATAGTCCACATGCACAATGGTCACAAGCAATAGGCAGCATCAACCTAGTCATGCTTTCTTCGTTATATACGACACAAGTAGCTCTGATACCACTGTAGGAAAATCCTGGTGTGTGCATCACATATACACGGTGCGGAAAAATGAAAATTTTTTATTCCGGGACCTTCCCGAAAGCCAGGATCTATATGTCTATATAACGAAGTCAAACCATAACGACCAAAGGAGACCGTCTCTGACGGTATCCACGCAGAGGTCGAAGAACCTAACCGGGGCAAACCCTTTGACCCGAGAATAGCTAGAATAAGGGAGAGAGTGCTAGCTCTTACCTTATTCTTGGAGAGCTCAAGGAGAAGAAGCTTGAAGAAGGAAGATGAAGCTTGGAGAGAGGATGATTATCGTGTGTATTGAAAGAGAAGCTTGAAAACAATTTTTCAAGAACTAACTTTTTCCTCTGAATTCTAAACCCTCTCTTATACCAACGACCATCTACCTTCCTTTAACATTTTTTGTCTTTTAGTCATCTTGTCTTTTTCATTTAAAGCCATTAAATGCTACTTTTGACAAGGCTAAAAGAAGCTTCTCATCCTTCCACGTAAATGATGATATATATATATATATATATATTAATTACGTAATTAATTAATAAGATATATATATATATATATATATAAATGCTGAAGTGGTCCAGTCACACCGGGGTCGGTCCTACCAGGTCTCGGTATGGAAAAAATACCAAAGACCTGTTCCAACAACATCGATGTTGCGATCTCATCGGGACATATCCCAATCTCATCGGGATCCATTTAGTTCCATTGCTCTCCATATAATGGATCTCTATCCAAAACTATTTTATGAATTCTCTGAGTCACTCTTATGCGTGTGACCCATTAGGTTCCCGGTTATGTTGGTCACTTAGATTAACACTTAATCGAAGCAAGTCATGAGCGGTATCTAGCAATACATCATGACCCCCAATTGACCGAAAAGTAATTGGTTTGACGAATGAACCTATGTTCATCACGAACCATATCACGAACCTTTCCATAGACAATTACTGTGCAATTCGTCCTTTCACCATGCTATACCCCACTTGGTTATGAGTATGGGCAAAGTGTCAACTCTTACTAGACTGACTACGTCAAATATAGTCCAAGTGATATCGCCTTATCCTAGACTCATTACTTTATATGTCATCAAGATACTCTCCATGACATATGAACTCCGCCGAGATTTCCAAGTAATGACCCCGTAGCACCCCACTCCCGACGAGACCAACCGACATCAACAAAGGATATCCAAGCCCGTGACCATGAGGGTGGCGTCTAGAACAATCACTACCTTTTAAAACTCGATATGACATTTTTCTTTTCTTTAAAACAAATTGAGTCGTAAAACAATAATGATTTGGCCCAATTATAACAAAACATTTGCAATCATAAAACAATTTCTATTATAAACCAATTTCAGTTATACCATACAAGTACACATAAATCAAAAGGGGCCCACTAAAACAATTCACTACTCTAATGCAGATGTGACGACATCGATCCCGATACTCCTGCCTCTTTGCAGTAGACATACTCCCGTTTCACTAACGGGGTACTCTTCATTTCCTGAAAAATAATTGCAATGTTGGGTGAGTTTGCGAACTCAGTGAGAAACCATCATCGATGGTTCACCCAACTCATGCATTCACAATTCATATACACACTGAATCACATATTCACACTTTCATATATTCACATGCATTCAGTTTCACTTTCACACGCTTCACTTTAAATAATTTACATATGCAGATGCATGCGACACTTTCTGTTTCATTTCATTGTTGTGACCGAGCGAATCGTAAATCGAAATCACATTTTTGGCAAATAGGAGGGCCCTCTGGTATGCACTATCGCCCACTCGCATTAGGGATAAGAGAGCCCGCTGGTATGCACTAATCCTTTCACATAATAGACCCCACACCCCACCCGTAGGTGTTTGCGAGTTTTATCATGCGCGTGTGTTCATGGGTTTTACCACAAGCGCCCTCAAATATACAATGGCGTCTCGGTCAACAACTATCATTATCTCGATCATTTAATTATGCATGAGTGCATATGTCATTCACATTTCACACCATATCTCATTTCTTTCACTAACACTTTTACAATTCGATTCACTATTGCATTTATGCACATTTATTCACATTTTGCACTTCCATATCTCATCCAATATTTCAACACCCATGGTTCAAATCAATCAAAACATCACACATATCCATCCGTATTCCACATGGCATATGTACACAAATGTAACACATATAGGTTGAGAAACCAACTAGGTTACTTCACCGCACTTCCGAGCCACCGCCTGAAGTCCCAAAACTATCCGTGGAATGACGATCCATCTAACCTCTATATCAAATCAAATAAATCACACATTACCAATCATGCCAAATTCAATAATCAATAGCAATTTTGATAAATACTATACATGTTATGACATTCCCAATCATATTCTCGAATTTCTCAATATGATCACTCTCACTCTAATTCGTAATAGCGATTCTCAATGCCATAATTCAATTCCTTACTCTAAGGTCACATTCCAATTCGCTACCACTCAATTTCCGATAATCATCAAATTCAATTCCTATTCTCTCAAATGCCATTTTGATCCATAACCAATCCAAATTAGATCCCAAAATTCTCCAATTCAAAACCTCAAATTCTTTTTCATGATGTCATGGGCGAATCAAGATCCCATCGTCATGACGTCGCAGACGCTCGTCAAATCGATGATGCCTTGTCTTCCTCAATGGCAGCGATAAATTAAAATATTTTAATTCGTCATGACGCACACCTGGTTGGCTCGCAAGGCGTGTTCATCGCCGTCAAGGCAATGCGATCGCAAAATCGCGACGTAAACCCGAAATTTCGATTTTTCCGATCTAACTCATCCAAATTCATTCTAAGCACTCTCAATCAGTTTTAAACCTTAAACCCAACTTATTTCTAATCTCAATCCATCATTTAAACCATTATTTATCAAAAACCCAAATCAAAACCAACGAAAATCACAAAACCCTAATCATCCGAAACTTTCAAACTTTCTAACCAATTTCTTACTCAAATCAATGATCAAATGAAACGATTTAACTCATAAACAAGTATAAACTTACTTGATTCAAGCTTCACTCCATTGAGAATCCTCCAAGAAACTCCAAATCGCCAAATGCTCACCCACGATCATCGATGATGAAATAAACGTTTAACATATATATATATATGTGAGCTTTAAAGGCTTGTTTGGCAATTTAGTTGCCACAAGTCCAAATCTTAGGGTCTTTCATTCCAATTCTTATTCTATTTTTCTCCCAATTTTGCAATAACAATTAATAACAAATCCGAAAATCATATCTCAAATAATCTCATATCAATTGTCAATCAATCTCGGACCCAAAATCTAGTTTATCAGTCAATATACCCTTTTTTCGGTCCGGACTCGATTCTCTAAAAATTTCCAGAAAAAGTTCCATAAATTCACAAAATTAGGAATTACATACTCCTACACTCCAATCTCATAATTCAATCCTCTAAATTCAATTTTCTCATTCCAATTCCATATTCAAAACTCATATACGCTTATCACACAATTTCCAATTTTCCACAATTCAATCGAGAAATTGTCATACATGTACGTATATACATATGCTTATGCAACAATAGTTCATTTACTAGTAACTATAGAAGTTATAATGCATGCACAATTTACATTAGCCTTATACAATCTTAACTCGATCCAAATTTACTAATCTACCCACACTCGATAATGGATGTTACACCTCGACAAGAGGCCATGGTATCATCTTTTGCTATCACGTAGTGATGAATCCTTTATTGGTCGCTCAATTACCTTCAATACCTCAAGTCGCACCCAATCACCACCCTATGAGCAACCTCGTAAGGCAACAAGGAATGGAGTCAAATCACGTAATCAAGATTCAAGATATCCTCGAGTACCTCAAGTCTAAGGATATTTGCACCATTGCTATGATGAGATTATCACTGATATTAGAATAGGGCATCCATATGATGATCTCATAGCAGGTCATCCAATGTACTTACTAACTCTAGTAAGCATTCACATCTCAACCCTAAACATCTCATATTTACAGTTTCTGAGATCCACCACTTGATCAAATCAAGGAGCTTGACATGTGCTAGTCTCTCCGGATTAACGATGTCTAGTTTCAGTAATCTTATGACTAGGGATAATTTAGATACTGACATAATTGCACATGATATGAATCTCAGTAGTATGATCACATCATAATTTCCTTCATGCTATGTCATATATCATGGACTTCATTAATTTGCTTATAGATCAATATCAATTCATAAATAATGAACATCAAATTAATGAAATATGCCTTTCTTTATTTATTCATAAAGTATGTACACAACTTTGTACAAAACGCGTTAAAGGCGATTGCCTTTAGGGCACTACTCTAACACCAATTCCTTTATTTCCATTTCAATTCTACAATACACAACAAAAACAAAATTCCAGATTAAACATTAAAAACGCAATCATAAGCGTGCGACATTACGCACATTCGTGTGACTTGCATACCCATGCATCGATTGTGCATTCGCACTAGTTTTTTTCCATGTTTCTTTATGTTCCACAGATTTTCTTCATTCCTGCATCACATATTCTGGACTTATATATCCAATACAACCTCTAAACCCATCAAGTGCAACCTTATATGATAATTCATGAAAACCGAAACTTGTACAAGCTTTCTCTCTACTATACATTTATTTTCATTCAAAACCAATCCTATAGTCAAGATAGAACCGAACCTATACCATTTTTATACTTCTTCTCTATTATTTCTAGTCAACTCAAATAATCTTAATTATAAAAAACAAAGCATTTATAGCTATTTCAATATGTGCACAATTTTGAAGTCACACCTTTTTCATATAATGCATTTTGAACATCACCAAAGCTATCAATTTACGCATGTACTCATTTCCAGTACTAAAACATCATCAAATTCATTCACAAAACCTAGAAAATTAGAAACATTACTTACTTGATTCTTCAAACAAATTCCAGCTGTGACAATGAATAGCAGGGTTTCAGTGGATAGAGGGAAAAGCAAGACTAAAAAGAAGCAAACTAACAACTGGACTGGGTTATTTGTTTTGCAAAGGATAAGACTGATATAAAAATCAAAACCAATATTTTGGTGATGCAGATTCAGTGATTTTTAGTGAAGACCAACAAAATTCGAAGAACAACAAAGAGCTTCAGTCATTTTGCCTTCTAACACACATATTTACATGTGCTTTTTTAATCATTTTGACACATGGCTCCATGCATGCCTCCTTTGCCTATCATACAAGCTGTCACATGTCTCGTACATGTCAGGCCATTTGTCACAATCCCACTTATCACATATTCATGTAATTTTTTATGTTAAAGTATCCCAAAAATTTTGAAAATTCCTAAAATTTTGAAATATTACTAATAGTCTCCAAATAAATTTTTACTACCAAGAATCCATAATTCACAATTTTATAAATCCGTTTTACCAAAAAATGTCACAAATGCATGCACAATTATTTTGTATATGTCAAAATTCATAAGCACTTCACAGCGAAATACTCAATTATGCAAAACATAAAGTGCACTATTAATTCCTCAATAATCTAACCCCTAATGTGGGGTGTTACACTCTTACTCGTCCACTTTCCAAAAATCATGGCACTTACCTTCTGAATCCTACTGAATACCAAAGCATTGTTAGTGCTCTTCAATACCTTTAAATCACTCATCCAAATATTTAATTTTTTTTTAATAAAGCCTCTTAATTCTGATAATACCTTATTGAAATCCACTGGATTGTAGTCAAACAAATCTTGCAACATTTCAATCTACACCTTTTCATGACATTCATCTTACCAGCTTCACATCCCTTATGTTGCAAGCTTACTATGATGCTAATTGGACAAGTTCTCTTAATAATTGTCGCTTTAGATCTAGCTACTGCATATTTGTTGGTACTAATAATATCTCTTGGAGTGCTACAAAACAAACTCAAAATTGTACATTCTAGTACAAAGGTTGAATACAAGAGTATTGCTCTTGCGGTTGTTGAACTTTGTTGGGTACCTTCTCTCTTTGGCGAGCTTGGTTTGTCTCATCCCACACCTATCCTCTGCTATGATAATCTTGGAGCAACTCTTCTTACTTCAAACCTAGTGTCTCACGCTCGCACTAACCACATTGAATTTGATATTTACTTCGTTAGGGATTTGGTTGCTTTTAAAGCTCTTCACATCTAACATATTCGTTTTATTGATTACATCACCCATGTCATTACGAAAGCTCTATCTATTTCAACCTTTACATATCTATAATACAAACTCATAATCTTATCAAATTGTGCACTTGAGAGGAAGTTGATAACATATCTTAACAACATTGATTTTCTTTTATCACTTATAGTGATGCTCTTCAATCTTAAGTTCTAATGTACCTTATATAAAACATGTATATAACTATACCGTGTACTTCTTGATCAATGTAGAAAAATACAAAGTTGCATTACATTATTATCAAGTGCACTTTCAAGACACGAATCTATTCTAGGACCCACGTAGTACATAGACACGCATCAATGCATGATGGTTGATGGATTGTAGATTAGTGGTGACAACAACATCGATCTGATTTAACTCAATTTTTAAATTAAAAAATGAATTTTAAATAGTAAAATTTTGAGTTTTATGTTAAATTTTGAATAAATCTAATTAAAGGTCTGAATTTATATTAAATCAAAATAAAATTCAAATTAATGTTAAGTTCAATCAAATTCAAATAGAATTTTAGCTCTATAAATGAGCAATATGGTGACAAAATATTGGTCGACTCTATATTGCCAATACCAATAAAATCATAGCAAAAGTATGCACATGATTGAGCCATACAAATTGTCAAGCTGTGGTTGTTTTTCTTCCTTCAATTTCATTATCTTTACTTCCATTATTATTTTGAGTAGACCACACCCACGTGTCACTTTTTTCTGGCCCAGCTTCGACCTTCCCCTACATCGCAACGAATTCTCAAGTCAATACATTTTCGACCCATTCTTAGTTACAGTTGATTGATGTAATATTATAACTTATACAAATAGATGGATGTAATATTATAACTTATACAACCTTTCCTATTTCTTTATACGGTAATCAAATTTTAATCTTTCGGAATATGATATAACAATCCAACTTTCTCGCAACCATCAAGTATATAATTCTAAAAAAAGGCACTATTGTCGATGACCTAAAGCCACTTCTGGTTTAATTTACCTTATACATTTATAATATAGAATTTGAAGAAAACAAAAGCTAGATATTGAAATGATTTATCGCACTTCTCATTATACGTATAAAAATCCCTATTGATCGATTTAATGTTTCAATTACCAATGTATTTAATGATAATAGTTTAACATAAAATAATAAATTAATTTTGTTACATTGTTGTTCATAAATTAGATTGTTGAAAATTTTGTGAATTTGGTGTTTTTATTTAAATAGTGTAGTTTAAACAACAACTTATCTAAATGGAAGTAAAATAAACCAACATGACGATGATAAGTTACCGTTAACTATCGCATTCAACAACATTACGTATAATGAAAATTTGAATTGTGAAGGAAAATTAGTCTTAACCTTCTCTTTATAAGCTCCTAGCTAGCCCAAAAGAAAATCTACAGTGAATTTTTGTTTGTTTTTCTTTTTCGCTTTCCTTATAATGGTACTCGAGGGATATCACGTACGATATCATTATAAAAACTTGAAAATTTCTGTAAATGCTTGAAACCTGAAATGACTAGTCTGCTCAACTTACAACTTCATAAAGCATTTTGATATGCTATTTCTATTCAGCTACTGTTAAAATAGAATTATCCCATTGCCTAAATCTGATTTTTTCCCCAAGACACACAAGAATTAATTATAAAATCTATCTTTTATTGTAACGTAGATTCTGAAATTCTATGGTTTAATATCTTGAATACATAAAAGTAACCCTTCATTTGGGATCGGACCGGTTGCCTTCGCAAGTAACATCACACAATAAAGCGTGCACATCTTAATTACTATATTCAGACAAGAACTTGGACCCAAGTATGTGATTGTATTTATTAACTATCGGATAAATGACAATGAAGACAGTAGTCAAGACAAGAAACCTAAATTGTGGAGGTGAGAAATCTACCAATTAGCTATAAAAGAAGACAGTAGTCAAGACAAGGAACCTAAATTGTGGAGGTGAGAAATCTACCAATTAGCTATAAAAGAAAAATATTCAGGTCTGAGATATGCACTAAGTGGTAGAAATAATAATAATTTATATACATGTCTATTATAGAAAAAAAAAGGGCGGAATGTTATTTCATACCTCCTGTCATTTATGATGAGAGATTTCGTACAAATATGAGAGGGTTTTTCTAAACTTTTAGCAAACGCAAGAGATGGTGTATGGAAATTAATGCTAAGCTTAGGCACTCAATCATCTTATATTCCTTATGGCCTTCCATCAAAATAATAGAAGAACATAACAGTTCGAAGTGGAAAGACATAAGGTTTCAAAATGAAGAAAGACGATCCATCGGAAATATTGAGTGATTTAGTGACGATACTAATATTCGTCGCTAAATTTGGAGAGAATTTGTCGCGGAAAAATTAGCGACGGACATTAGCGACGGAACAATATAGCCGTTGGTAATTTATTACCGACGGAAAATATACCGTTGAAAATTAGCGACGAAAAGCATATTTCTATCGCTAAAATTGAGTAATTTAGCGACGGTACTAATACTCGTCGCTAAATTTGGATGGAATTCGTGGCGGCAAAATTAGCAATTGTATACGTTCCGTCACTAAAAATTGAGGGAATTTTTGGCGGAAGAAAAAATTTTGAGTTTATCTACAGAAAATTCCGTAGGTAAATTCCGTTGGTAAATTAATTTAGCGACGGAATTTTCCTTTCCGTCGGTAAAAAGGCGGGCATTACTGGCGGTATAAAATTTTTTTGAATTTACCAACGGAAATTTCCGTCGGTAATTCCATTGGTAAATTCTTTGTAAATATAAACTCACCCGACATCTCTCTCCAACTTCTATCTTCTTTTTCCTTTCTTTTTCTTCCTTCTTTTTACATATTCTTTTCAGTTTTCTTGTAACCCATTTCTCTGTTGTGGACTCCTTTTCTGCTCGAGGATGTTGTCTTCTCCGGCTATTGTCATCGTGTCCTTCGATAGAGATATTTTTGCAACTACTGTCATGTGTTTTTTCATATGTTAGATGAAAGTTAATTGGGTATTTATTATTTTCATTTATTTGTATTTTATTATTGGAAAACAACTTTAAGGTATAAATGTTAGTGATAGAAGGACAAGACGTGATTTTAGTTGTGATGTTAAGATAAATTTCGATGCATGTAAGGTGTTTGATTAAATGTTTGTTATTTGAAAAATGATTTCAATTTTTATTTTCAATTATGTTTTAGTATAATTTTAATATTTTAATTCTTTTACTTGAAATAATAAAGTTCTTCCATGGTGGCTTCCAGAGAAACTAAACACTTTGTAGGTAAATTTTAAAAATAGTTTTCAAGAAATTTACCGACGGAAAAAATTACATTGGTAAATATATTGGATTTTACCGATTTAAAAATTCGTTGGTAAATATATTGGATTTTACCGACGGAAAAAATTCTGTCACTAATTACCGACGGAATTATAAAATTTGTTGGTAATTTTCTGACAGAAAAATTTACTGACTGAACAAAATAACCGTCGGTAAATTTACCGATGGAAATTTTTACCGTCGGTAAATTTACCAACGAAAAATTTAGTAACGGTCATATCTTAGACGCCTTTTTCCGTGAATAAATTCCGTCGCTAAATAAGCTTACAGACGGAATATGTACAAATTCCGTCGGTAAATTCCGTCGGTAAACTTTATTTTTCTTGTAGTGATTGCTGAAAATTTTGTGAATTTGATTTTTTTATTTAAATAGTGTAGTTTAAACAACAACTTATCTAAATAGAAGTAAAATAAACAAACATGACGATGATAAGTTATCGTTAACTATCTCATTCAACAACATTACGATAATCTAAAATTTGAATCAGTGACGGAAAATTAGTCTTAACCTTCTCTTTTATAAGCTCCTAGCTAACCCAAATGAAAATCTACAGTAAATTTTAGTTTAATATGTATACAGTGAATTTTAGTTTGTTTTCCTTTTTTTTGTTTTCCTTATAATGGTACTCAAGGGGATATCACGTACGATATCATTATAAAAACTTGAAAATTTCTCTAAATGCTTGAAATTGAAATGACTAGTCTGTTCAACTTACAACTTCATAAAGCATTTTGATATGCTATTTCTATTCAGCTACGTTAAAATAGAATTATCCCATTCCTTAAATCTGATTTTATCCCCAAGACACACAGAATTAATTATAAAATCTATCTTTTTATTAGACGAGATTCTGAAATTTTTGGTTTAATATCTTGGAATACATATAAAGTAACCCTTCATTTGGGATCGGACCGGTTGCCTTGGCAAGTAACATCACACAATAAAGCAGCACATCTTAATTACTATATTCGCACAAGAACTTGGACCCAAGACGTGATTGTATTTATTAACTATGGGATAAATGACAATGAAGACAGTAGTCAAGACAAGAAACCTAAATTGTGGAGGTGAGAAATCTACCAATTAGCTATAAAAGAAAAATATTCAAGTCTGAGATATGCACTAAGTGGTAGAAATAGTAATAATTTATATATATGTCTATTATAGAAAAAAAAAGAGCGGAATGTTATTTTATACCTCCTGCCATTTATGATGAGAGATTTCGTACAAATGTGAGAGGGTTTTTCTAAACTTTTAGCAAACGCAAGAGATGGTGTATGGAAATTAATGCTAAGCTTAGGGACCCAATCACCTTATATTCCTTGTTGCCTTCCATCAAAATAATAGAAGAACATAACAGTTCGAAGTGGAAAGACATAAGGTTTCAAAATGAACAGAGAAGATCCATCGGAAACCAACGAATAACAGTCCCCACTTAGGTCGTACATAGATATAATCTAAAAGTCATAAAACCTCTATTTAATTAAAGAAACTAAATAAACGAATCATGGCGATAAGTCCTCTAAATGTGAATATTATCTTTCATGTATTACAATGCATCTTATTTCTTATGCCACTTTCACTAAATGAATAAACCTCTATGTTTATTCTAGGTCCAAAATAGTTGTAATTCTCAAAATAAAAATATGTACACCAGAATGAGAAAAGCAACTAATTAATAAGAGTTTCTTGAAAGTACATACATAAATCACATAATGGAACCAAGTCATATTCTAGCAACATGATCCTTATAAAACTCTTTGGCGGCATACCTTTTGTTAAAGGATTGGCGATCATTAATTCAGTGCGAATGTGTTAAATGATCACTTTATTCTCTTTGACACATTCCCTAATGGCCAAATACTTAAGTCGATGTGTTTATTTCGATTACCACTCTTGTTCTTTTTGGCTAAAAAAACTGTTGTTGAATTGTCACAGTATATTCATAATGGCTTAGAAATAGAATCCACATTTTAAAGCCCAAATATAAAACTCTTCTACCATACAACATGTGATGTAACCTAAAAATAAGAAACAAACTTAGTCTCTATAGTAGAAGTAGCAATCAAAGTCAGCTTTGAACTCCTCCAGGATATGGTTCTACTAACAAACATAAATACATATGCAGTTGTTGACTTTCGTGAATCAACACAACCAACAAAGTCTGAATCTGAGTAGCCAACTACTTCGAGATTATCAATTCGTCTATACATAAGCATGGAATTTTTAGTCCCTTGAAGGTACCTTATCACCTTTTTGGCAGCTCTTCAGTGATCTATACCTGGGTTACTCTGATATCTTCCCAATATTCCAACAACAAATATAATGTCAATGTTGGACCAATGGTGGTAGACAAATTAAATCCCTTTATGTTTTGATAATAATAAAATATCTAGAATTAGTTAAGAAATTATTTCAGGTATTTTGGGATTATTATTCTACGAAAGAATTGTACAAATCAAGATGGGCAAGTGACTAATCATTGAAGGATCAAGATGGAAGTTTCCTTATAAGTGAAAGAGACATTAATAATGAGGATTATAGAAGATTTGATTGGATATTACCGTTAAAGCCTACATAAGTCAACTAGCACATCATAAGTTGACTTATATATCAAGATCCGAACAACATAAGTCGACTAGGACATCATAAATCGACTAACACATGAAGATATGTCAACACAAGTCGACTTATCGAAGGACACAAGTCGACTTACACAGCACAAGTCGACTTATAGAAGAGCGGAGATGAAATTTTACGAAAAGTGTTGTCACAAGTCGACTTATACATGACGACAAGTTAACTTATGAGTACAAAAAATTAATTCCAACGGTTCAATTAGCCACAAATGGAAAGGAGGATGTTAAGGAACGGCCATAACAATCATACAACGGCTAGAATGGTTTCCAACAGCTATTTTTCTTCAAGTATAAAGAGTGGATGATTGATCAAGAGACTACCGAAGTTCTACAAGTGAAAATACTCTTCTATTGCTCCAAAATTGCTCATTATTGTTCTTATTTTGTTACACAATTGTATTGAGCACTTGTTCTTCAATATTTATCTTATTTCTCTTACAATTTGAGTGACGAGTGAAAGGTCACGTGTGAGGTAGGATTTGTGTTGGAAAACAAATCGAGTGTAAAGGTAGCTTGAGCCGGAAATCAAGTGGTATTGTAAAAAGTTCACACTGAAGTACAAAGTGTGCAATAAAGTGGTTTGCAAAATCCTAAGTGGGAGCTTAGGTAGAGGACGTAGGTCTTAGCACCGAACCTCTATAAAAATAGTGTTTACTCTTCTTCCCTACTCTTTACATTCATATTTGATTAATTTGTTTTTGTGTGAATTAACTTCTGATTTTATTGTAGAAAATTAAAAAAAGCTTTAAAGATCTATTCAACCCCCCTTCTAGATCGCTTACAATTAGTATCGAAAGGTATATCCAGGGATGGCACACAATAACCTAACGGAAGAAGGTAACACAAACAATCGCCCTCCTTTATTTAATGGTACTAACTATTCTTCTTGGAAAAATCCTATGAAGTATCACATTATAAGCGAGGGAGTGAAATACTGGAAGATTATCATTTTTGGTCCACAAGCTCCTTTGAAAGAAAATGGTGAGTTAAAAACAGAGATGGAGTATGACGACAATGATTGGAAGCAAGCTTACATCAAAGCGAAAGCCATGAAGCTAATTTATTGTGCTCTCACGGTTGAGGAAAGAAACTGAGTTAATTCTTGTACCAACGCTAAAGAAATGTGGAAAAGACTTCGCATCACCCATGAAGGAACTAACCAAGTCCGGGAAACAAAGATCAACATGCTTCTTCATGACTATGAAATGTTTTTCATGAAGGAAGGTGAGTCTATTTCCACTATGCTTGATCGTTTTGCAGCAATCATAAATGGATTAGGCAACCTTAGAAAGCATATGACGGATAGCGAGAAGGTGAAGAAAATTCTTCGCTCACTACCAAAGGAATGGGACTCACAAGTCACCACCATTATGGAATCCAAGGATCTCAATCATTTGGAATTCAACGCCTTGGTGGGATCACTTATCAACTATGAGATCATTCTCAAATCCAGAAGAGATAGAGGTAAGTCACAAAAGTCAATTGCTTTAAAGGCTAATATTTCTTCTCTTGATGAAAGTGATGAAGAAATAGATGAAGAGGAGGAAGACGCAGAAATAGCAATGTACGCCAGAAACTTGAGAAAATTCAAAGGACTTCTCAAAAATCGTAGGAAGGAATTAAATGGTGGAAGAAATAGAGAAAGAAAGAGGTTTGTCGTGGAAAGAAAATCAAAGGGGTATGATGAAAAGAAGAGCAATGAAGAATGCTGGAAATGTGGAAAAAGGGGACATCATACAAGAGAATGCAATAGCACATCTTCCACATCAAATTTCCAGAAAAGTGACAAATATGACAAAGGAAAAAAGAAAACTAGCCTTGTAGCCACTTGGATTGATGATGAGGAAGCACACCAAAGCAATGATGAAAACAACCTAGCTCTTATAGCTAATAGCTCATCAACAAGTGATGACGAAGATGAGGTAACTTACTTTGATCAAGATCTTAGAGACTCTTTTAATGCTTTACAAATTGATTTTGAAGAAGCTATTGAAATCAACAAGAAATTGTGAAAGAAAATAAGGGAATTAGTTGCTAAAAATAGTGTCTTGCATGAGACTATTGATGATTTAGATTGTCCAAAGGAAGATCATTCTGCATGTCTTGTTGAAAAGGAAAATCTTATTTGTGAGCTTGATAGACTTAGAAAGGAATTTTCCTATGTGGTTGGAAAATTTGCAAATGGAAACCAAAAGTTTGAAAAATTGTTATCTTTGCAAAGGTATTCAATTTCTAGACATGGGATAGGATATGATCCTTTTGATAGAGATTGTTCTTTAATTTTCAAATTTACTAAGGATGGAAAAATTGCTCAATGTGCTAGATGCTTGAAAGATGGTCATATAGAACTTGTATGCAAAAGTGCTAGGAGATGCGTTAAGGTTAAGAAAATTTGGGTGTTAAAAGGCACAACACCACCTGATGTGGTTTATATGGCTAACCAAAATGGACCCAAAATGGCTTGGGTACCTATAAGAAGAAAGAACGTTGATATTGTAGGTACAAGTAAAGGATGAAAAATCGTCAAGCACTTGGTACATCGATAGCGGATGTTCAAGGCACATGAGTGGAGACAAGAACCTATTTGTGGAAATTAAGCCAAAGAATCAAGGTTATGTCACTTTTGGAGATAACAACAAAGGTAAGGTCATTGGTATTGGTAAAGTGGGTAAGGAACCTTTACCTACCATTGAAAATGTCTTGCTTGTTGATGGTTTGAAACATAATTTGTTAAGTGTTTCTCAACTATGTGATATGAATTTTAATGTAGTTTTTGAATCATCACATTGCATGGTTAAGAAGGATGGTCATGTTGCTTTCATTGGTCTGAGACATGGAAATATATACATTGTTGATTTACATGATGATAGTTCTTTTAATGAAAAGTGTTTGGTGACATTAGAAGAAAATGCATTTTTATGGCATAGAAAATTAGGACATGCTCCTTTGCCTTTAATTTCCAAACTTTCAAAAAATGACATTGTAAGAGGTTTGCCTAAGATAAAATTTGTTAAAGATCACTTGTGTGAATCTTGTTTGAAAGGAAAACATGTTAGAGAATCTTTCAAACCAAAGAAAGAAATTTGCACATCTAGAATTCTTAAACTTGTTCATATAGATTTGATTGGACCATCTAGACATGCTAGTCTTAGTGAAAAATTGTATGTCCTTGTGATTGTGGATGAATTTTCTAGATTTACTTGGATGATATTTCTTGCGAATAAAATTGATGCTTTTAACGAATTTACTAAGTGGTGCAGGTTGGTTCAAAACGAGAAAAATTTGTCAATTATTGCTATTAGAACCGATCATGGAGGTGAATTTGAATGTGAACCATTCGAGAGTCTTTGCGATAAATATAGAATGGAGCACAACTTCTCAACACCAAGGAATCCACAACAAAATGGTGTGGTAGAAAGGAAGAATCGCTCTCTTGAAGAAATGAGTAGAACTATGTTAAATGAGTACGATCTTCCTAAGTCATTTTGGGCGGAAGTAATCAATACCGCGTGCTATGTCATCAATAGGGTGCATTTACGAAGAGATAAAAATAAGACACCATATGAGCTTTGGAAAAGTAAGAAACCCAATATCTCTTATTTTCATCCTTTAGGTTGTAAAGTTTTTATTCATAATAATGGAAAGAACAATTTAGGAAAATTTGATTCAAAATCTGATGTTGGTGTGTTTATTGGTTATTCTCAAGCTAGTAAGGCTTTTAGAGTTTATAATAATAGGACTAAGTGTGTTGAAGAAAGTATTCATGTTAAATTTGATGATATGATTTCACCACTGAGAAAGGTTTATTTTGATGATGATGCAGGAAATTCAGGAAATAAAATTGAAGAAACTGAATCCAAGATTGAGGAATTAAAGCTAGATGAAGAAAATCATGTACCCGACATTAAAACATGGGCAAAAGCAAAGAACCATCGTATGGAGCAAGTAATTGGTGATTTGAATGATGGTTTAAGAACTAGGAGAAATGTCTATAAGCAAATGAGCAATTCAGCTTTTATCTCATTAGTTGAACCCAAAAACATAAAAGAGGCTCTTGAGGATGAAAATTGGCTATTAGCTATGTAAGAGGAGCTTAATCAATTCAAGAGGAACAATGTATGGGATTTGGTAGCTCCACCAAAGGATAAGACTATTATTGGAGTCAAGTGGGTAAACCGGATAAAATATGTTGAGAATGGTGAAGCAATTAAGAATAAATCAAGGTTAGTAGCTCAAGGATTTTATCAAGAAGAAGGCCTTGACTACAATGAGACATATGCTCCTGTGGCTCGGTTGGAGGCAATTAGACTATTATGTGCTTTTGCATCACATAAAAGGATCAAATTAAATCAAATAGACGTCAAGAGTGCATTTCTCAATGGATATATTCAAGAGGAAGTCTATGTCAAACAACCACTGGGATTTGAAGATCATGAGCATCCAGATTATGTCTACAAACTCAAGAAGGCATTCTATGGATTAAAGCAAGCACCTAGAGCATGGTATGAAAGGTTGAGTACTTTTCTAACTCAACATGGGTATGTTCATGGTAAGATTGATAATACTTTATTCATTAAACATGTTGATCAAGATATGCTTATTTGTCAAATTTATGTTGATGATATTATGTTTGGTGCCACTAATGAAATTTTTTGGAAAGAATTTAGTGATTTAATGCAAAGTGAATTTGAAATGAGCATGATGGGAAAACTCAAGTTCTTTCTTGGATTACAAATCAAGCAACTCAAAAATGGCATCTTCATTCACCAATCTAAGTATACCAAAGAACTTCTAAAGAAGTTCAAAATGGAAGGATGCAAAGTGGCAGCAACACCAATGGTAACAAACGTGGTCTTGGAGAAACATGAACATGAAGAAGATGTTGATCAAAAACTCTATAGAGGTATGATCGGATCTCTTTTGTATTTAACTACCTCTAGATCTAATATTATGTTTGCTACGTGTCTTTGTGCTAGATTTCAATCTTGTCCTAATATTTCTCACTTGAGTGCTTGCAAAAGAATATTTAGATATTTGAGTAAAACTGTTAACCATGGTTTATTGTTGGATCCCGTTACCGGAACCCAACTACATACGCAGAATGGAAAATGAAGCAAACGGAAACGAAGGGAAACGGAAATTTCGGATCGAAATTTTAAATCGGAAACAAAATGTGGACGCCAATCGAATAAACCTACCGAATCGGATAACAAATTACGAATAACAAAATCGAGGGCGAGACGAAATCAAGTAGAACAGATCCGACATCCGAGCACAATAATCAAAGAAAACGATCGGATGAACATAATACGGAAAACAAAATCGAGAGCGGAAACAAACACTTAACAAAACGAATCCGACATCCGAGAACAATAACTAGAGGAACATGATCGCGTTGGAATTCCTTAGACTCGCACTCATCCCAAAATCCAAAGATGAATTTTTTTTATAACCATTTTACTCAATTTCTTTTACTTCTTCCTCATGCTAAATCTCTTACACACTTTAATCATCTTTCATACAAATCAGAAATGTCACCCAAATCAACTACTTCTTATTTGTTTTCTTTTTCACTTATTATCTAACGAAATTTCGGCAAGATAACGGTGCATTTATCCTATCCCAAAATTCCTGCAAAGCCAAAATACACTTCTAATATCACAAAATCCGAATCATCGGACTCTCCCGTCCTGAATCCCAACACCAGCAAAACACAAACCTAAATCTAATACTTCCATAATTCTCAACCTGTCAACACCTCAATCTCATTTTCTATATCCAAATCACAATCATTATATTTATAATCAATATACAATCCTCATCATTTATACATGACAATTTCAATCTAATTAACCATTCATGAATAACACAATTCCAGAAATCGGATATGCTATACTCAAATCCCTTCCATAACACAATTTCTTATACAATTTCAATAATTTCATAAGCATCATAATTTAATTTCTTACAAATCCTTAATGGCTTTTCAAGCCATTTACAAACTTATACAAAAATCCAAATTACTCAAGATACAAAAACATACACAAATCGAACTGGTGTCCTGACAGTCTTTCATCCGATCTCCTGCTCGAAACGTGGAGATGGGGATGAAGGGGGGGGTGAGCTAAGAAGCTCTTGGATAATATATTTATAAATTGAACCATAAGAGGAAAATCATTTTCAAAACGTTCTTCAAAGCTTATTTCTCAATCCTTCACTTTAAAAAAAAAACACCATTTATAACATGTTTCCAAAGTCTTACATTTTCAAACATTGATCTCTTATTTTTCAAACTTTTCAAAACTTTCATATTCATAACCAAATACAAATCATGAATGCACTACAAACATAACAAAAACAAGGCACATAACATATCAAATGGTTTGGGTCGGTCCTAACGAAACGTCTTGCACATTCCACAGAATGGCATTCATGCGGCCAAGTGGAACGGAGGGGAGTCCAAATCGAAACTCCTAAGCCACTATGGGCAAATGAGAAGGCTATCGAGGGAGACAGGCATCGACTCTTCACGGAGGGACCTAACCAAACCCACATAATCACATAATTCAAAACTGAAACTTTGGATCGCCTGAAGGCATGATTGAAAACTTGATTTTCAAACTTTTCATACTATGTCATACTAGATACATTCGCATATTCACACAGTTCACAGGTTCATATATCACATCAATTTAAATACCAATCATATTATCAGTTAATCACATATCAATCAAATGCATAGAAATGAATGCATTTATTTTTCAATCCTTTGAAAACATATTTTCAGAAATATTTGTTTTCCTTTCTTAATTTTTCAAAATCACATACTTTACTCATAATTCAAAATATAAATAAATTACCCACCTGAATTTTCCTTACTAGCATCTTGGATTGGTCCAATTGCCTTTCCTTTACTTCCCACGACTTATTGGACCTTAATCAAGACATAAAAGCCTTAATTAACACTAAACATCAAAGCTGGAAATTTCTAAAGAATGAAAAACATGATTAAAAACCTAACTCACTTTGCCTATGCCATTCCTAAACCATAACCATCAAAGCCTATCTCAATTTTATCAATTATTTTCAAGAATCTCATGCCTTAAAGAAATCCATAAACTCTGATTTTCTTAAACCTCCATTACCTTTCTCATTTCTCTTTTCCTTTAATGCCTTCATTAAGCATAAAATCCCAATTACCAAAAACATCAATGCTAGAAAATTCTAAGGCATGGGAAAACTTGCATTTAACCTATTCTAATCTTCCCTATACCTTCATATTCACACTACAAACCACCATGTTTGAACAAAAATGCAAACTCTCACATATTCTCTATGCTGAAATTTTCAAACTTCATGTATTCTTCTTCTTTCCTTTTCCTTCTTCAATAATGTCTTCTTTAAAGCCTTAACTAATTAAATTCTTAAACTTTACAAATCTCACAATAAAATCATGAATTAGCTAACATTACCAATGCTGGAATTTTAAACCATCAAGGAAAACATGAAATTTCTTTGCTATCATCTTAGCTACACGTTATCTAAGTCATTGTCATCAAACCTATCTCAATAACCAACAACTTTCTCAAAACTCATGCCTAAAAGTTACCTATCACAACCTGATTTTTTTTCCTTGATCTTTCTTTTCTTATTCTTTCCTTCTTCCATCATACATCATTCTCCAACCACACTTTTGAACCAAACAAAGCAAATCCCATCTTTAAGCAAACCTCTAACAATAGAATCATAATTAACAAAAACCAACTATGCTGGAATTTTTAAAAGGATGTACTAACTTCCATTTAAATTAACCTAACCTACCCTTTCCTTCATATTCTTAACAAACCTCTTAAACTTTCCTTCCTAAGCGAGAAAGGCACAATTCTAGCACAAAACCATTGATTAACAAAAATACACATACTGGAAATTTTCCTCAAGTATGGAAAACATGACTAGTTCTTTCATATAACCTTAGCCATACTTTGTCTAATCTATTAGCATCACAACTTATCTCAATAGCCAACAAATTTTGGAAAATCTCTTACCTATATGAACCTCACAAAAATCAGATTTTGGTAAGCCTCCATGAAAGCTTAAACCATGTTCTTTTCTTTTCCTTCACCAATCTCTCATTCAACCCACCATGATAGACAAATGCTGGAATTTTGTAGGAATTGAAAAACTTGAAAATCAACCTACCTTATCTTACCCATACATTAACTAACCCATTAACATCAAAACTTAACTAAATTACCAACCAAGATTTGAAAATCTCTCACCTTTAACAATCCCACGAAATCAGATTTTAACCACCCATGAAATCAACTCTTCTTCTTTAATTTTTCTTCATGAATAACTCTTCAATCTACCATGAACAAGCAAGAAAAACAAAACCCTAACTATTAAACCATAAATTTTGAAATCTCTTACCTTAGAGGAATGACCCACGACTTCACTCTTCTCTTCTTCTTCCCTTTGTTCTTCTTCCTCCTCTTTGCTCTTGGAACCCACGAAAATCACTCTAAAATCCATAGAAAAACCGACCTAGCATCTCCTCCTCCATGGCCGACCACCTTCCTCTCCCTCTCTTCTTTTCATTTTCTTCTCTTTTCTTCTTTGGTTCTGGAATTTTCATGACTTCTTCAAGTTTCTGGAAGCTAAAACGACACCCTCTTATGTGTTTCATTTAATGAAACACAAGTTACCATCTTGCCCTCCAATTAAGCTATTTCCAAGTTTGCCCCAAAGGCAGGATTTTGAAAAACTGATAACTTGCGTCCTGATTTTAAGCATCTAAACGAAATAATTTGGACAAACTTTCTTCTTAAAAATTGTTCCTCTCGATCTTACGAATCCAACACCACCAACGGCGCTCAATTCGAATCTAAAACGAAGAAGTTATGGCCAAATTACTAACTGACCTGCACAAAATCCGAAACTGAACATTACGCGAATTTAATTCCAGAAATTAACAATCTTAGGGATGAAATTAAATTTCGATCCCTTCACAAGAATTGTAGTTGTTCGATCCTATGTCTTAAATTTATTTTCCCTCAAGAATCACCTCAATCGGAGTTGTATAACTCCCGAAAATTGCAAAATACTGAACTATGTTCAGAAAATTATCCAACTTATAACCTATAACCCATCTCTTACTTTGGTTCAATCAATCTCTTTCCATTTAATCTCCTAAAAATCATAATTCTTCATAAAAATGAACGTAATTGTCTTAGGAATCCAACGCTTCAAAAATCAAGTCAATCGGATGTCGGACGAAAGATTTATAACAAAAGATTGCAAAAGGGTCGGAGTTCAAGCAAAATTTACAAAACCTTAAATACCCACTTAAAACTGAATTTTTCAAAAATCATATCTCTTAATTTCGAACTCGGAATTTGACGAATTTGGTGTCTATGGAAAGGTAAAAGGAAGCTCTACAACTTCCCTGAAGAATAGAAAAATCCAATTGGCTTCCAAAAAAGTCAAATTTCCACTCAAAGATTCTGTCTTAATCAACTTTTCCTAACCAACTTCCAATTTTTAATCGCTCATAACTCCTAGTCCCGATATCGAAAAATTACAAACTTTATGGCGTCGGAAAGATCGAAATACAAGCTCCAACTTTTATTAAGACCACTTATTCCAATTCAGACTAAATCTATACGATGAGTGGCCTCGAAGTATAGCACATGCAAATCTATACTTAATAACATTTTCAAAACAAAGCATATCTTCCAAAATTCATATCTCTCAATCCCGACATCGAAAAATAGCAAACTTTATGTCCACGAAAAGCTCTCGACAGAGGCTACAAGTTTCACGTTGATCATTTTCTCGAATTTGACCTAAATCAAATAGTCAACTTTTTACCCTAAAAGTCAAACTTCCAAGCCAACTTTGACTGATCATAACTCTCACTCCCGATATCAAAAAGTCAAACTTTATGGCTACGGAAAGCTCTTGACATAACCTACAAGTTTCATGTAGCATATTTTCTCAAATTTTGCCTAAATCAAGAGTCAACTCTCCAAGGCCAAAAAGTCAACTTTTTCACAATTTTCATATATTCACTCTTTCTTTCTTTATTTCATGATCTTCAAATTAATTTCAATCAACTCATCAACTTTTGAAAACTTCTTATTTTCACTTAAAGATCGGGGTCCAACATTTATGGTATCCTAGTTGTGAATCATTTGAATTATATGCTTTTAGTGATGCTGATCATGGTGGCTGTAGGATTGATAGAAAAAGCACTAGTGGTTTGTGTCATTTCTTAGGATCATCTTTGATTTCTTGGGCTATTAAAAAGCAAGTTAGTGTAGATATTTCCATTGCTGAATCTGAATATGTAGCAGCTGGGAGTGCATGTGCCCAAGTTCTTTGGATTAAACATCAATTGCTTGACTATGGTATTGTGGTTAAAATATTCCTATTTATTGTGATAATACCGGTCAATTTTTACGAGTAAAATCCAATTCTGCATAGTAGAACAAAGCATATAGAAATTAGACATCATTTCATCCGTGATCATTGTTTAAAAGGTGACATTTGCTTGAAGCATGTATCATCCAAAGGACCAATTAGTCGATATTTTACTAAACCTCTTAAGGAAGATGTGTTTGTAAATATTAAATTGAAACTAGGCATGTGTGATTTAAATTCTTTTGGTTGAATTTGTTTTTGGCTACAATCATATTTCAAATGGTCAAATTATAAGGAAAATGTGCAATCACATCTGAAGATACATTCATCATGATTTACACTTGGGCTAAAAAGTGACTGATTTGGAGTTTTGACACATTCTAGTTGACTTATGGGTGTCTAAGTCAACTAATTGGTGACTTGTTTAGTAACAAGTCGACTTATATGGATAAATAAGTCGACCTATGATATTCGCAGCTCTTTGGACTTGGAGTTATTTTAGAATAAGTCGACTTATAAGGTTTGACAAGTCGACTTATGAAGGTCGATAAGTCGACTTATGGAGGTAAACAAGTCGACTTACGTCTACACAGAGTCTTTAAAACCTTTGGTTCTTCTCATTCTCCGAAAACCTATTTCTCTCTAAACCTCTGAAATCCTCTTCTCAAGTCGACTTATAGCCTTCAATCTCCTAAAATCACTCTACCCATCAACCTTCGACCTCCATTATCACAAAACCCTCTCTTTATCTCCTCAAATCAACTTCTTTTTCGAAAACCCCTCTCTCATCTTTCTCAAACCCTAACCTGCGATTTTCTCAACTTCTCTCTAAAAATCCATGGCTCCACGAAAATCTACAAGGAAAGGAAAAGAAACCGCTCCTCCACAAGGTCCCCGTTTTCACTATGGACCACAAGTTCGTGGGTCTTCATCGAGGGGAGATGCTGCTAGGGAAGATGATGTGGTTGAACCTAGGTTTGTGTCAAGGGACGCACAAACTCTGTATTACAAGGTACTCTAAAACGAGGTATTGATTGCTTCTATGAGATTCGATTGGAGTGAACTAGACCATAGTGAGTTTACGGATGTATTTTTCGAAATTGCAAATCTTGGACTACGAGATTTTTTGGGTTATCAGAATGAGATTTATGAAGAAGTAGTTAGGGATTTTTATGCAAATCTTTTTGTGACTGGTAGTAATGTTGAGGATGGCGTTTATCTAAAATAAAAAATTAATGGAAAGGAAATCTTTTTGTGTGAGGCAAATATGTGTACATTATTTCGATTGCCTAGAGGGGGAGACCGGCCTAGAGCGTCTTTTATTGATTTTGACATTTTGAGGAATGAGGATGGCGAAACCGATGAGGAAGCCGAAGAAAATTTCGGCTATACTGAAGAAAAAGGGGCTGATTTACTTAGTCGGTTATGTTCTGATCATTCCCCTCCCTTTGAAGCTATGGATCTACCTTTAAATTATCGGTTATTACACTATGTTATTAACAGGGTGGTTTATCCGAACAAGGCAAGTAATAATCAGATTATTTCATTAGACAAAGAGATTCTTTGGCATATGAAAGAAGGAAGGAAGATCAATTATCCGAGCTTGATTATTCAAATGTTGAGGAAAAAGGCCAGCTTATTACGAGGTCAGTTGAAAAGGAAACTAGTCTGGCATAAGGGGATGCCTTATGCAGCCTTAATTTCCTCTCTCACTCAGTTAAAAAGATGTGATTTGAGCAATTATGCTCATTATCCGTATCCGCAGAGCTGGAGATTCACCCCCTACAATCTGAGAAGCATGAAGCTGGTGAAAACAGTTGAAAAAAGATGGGTTTACTCATATCATGTCGAGAAGCTAGGTCTGATTTTAGAGGGTAAGCAGGTGCCTCCGAGGCAACGATCTAAGAGAGAAGCAAATCGTCCGAGTAGCTCCCGGCCCAGTAATGTGAGAAGGTGTGAGGTATCTCACGAGGAGCTTCATGAAATTCACGATCAATTGGATGATTCAAATGATCGTGTGGACAATATATTGAGTGTGCTCCTTGGGTTTGCAAAATAAATTGATGCACAACACCGCATGCTTAAGAAGATTTTTAGCAAATTAGGTTGTAGGCATGATGATTCTTCATCATGATGTGTATTGCTTTTGCCTCGACCAACGTTTACTATTATGTTTTCAGTGACTGTGGTGCTTTTGGCGATTATTGGATTGATATATTTTGTAATGACTGTTGCCCTATTTGTGTTTGATGTTGTGTTTGTTTATGAATTGCCCTTGAGATCATTTTTCATATTTGTGTTTGATGTTGTGTTTGTTTATGAATTGCCCTTGAGATCATTTTTCATATTGATTTTTTGATTATGAAAAAAAGCGGGAGTAATATTGGAAATTGATATTTGGTCACAGTCATTTTATTAGGGGGAGTGTGTTTGATTTGATATTATCCTATTTCTACTAAATTCATTGGTTTATTAATTAAGGGGGAGACAAACTAACCAACGAGACAAGGGATTAAAAACCTTGATCAAGTTTCGTCTTTTTCAAATTTCTTTTCAATTTCTAAATATTTTGTCATTATCAAAAAGGGGGAGATTGTTGGACCAATGGTGGTAGACAAATTAAATCCCTTCATGTTTTGATAATAATAAAATATCTAGAATTAGTTAAGAAATTATTTCAGATATTTTGGGATTATTATTCTACGGAAGAATTATGCAAACCAAGATGGGCAAGTGATTAATCATTGAAGGATCAAGATGGAAGTTTCCTTATAAGTGAAAGAGACATTAATAATGAGGATTATAGAAGATTTGATTGGATATTATCGTTAAAGCCTACATAAGTTGACTAGCACATCATAAGTCGACTTATATATTAAGATTAGAACAACATAAGTCGACTAGGGCATCATAAGTCGACTAACACATGAAGATATGTCAACACAAGTCGACTAATAGTACATAAGTCGACTTATCGAAGGACACAAGTCAACTTACACAACACAAGTCGACTTATAGAAGAGCGGAGATGAAATTTTACGAAAAGTGTTGTCACAAGTCGACTTATACATGACAACAAGTCGACTTATGAGTACAAAAAATTAATTTCAACGGTTCAATTAGCCACAAATGGAAAGGAGGATGTTAAGGAACGGTCATAACAATCATACAACGGCTAGAATGGTTTCCAACAGCTATTTTTCTTCAAGTATAAAGAGTGGATGATTGATCAAGAGACTACCGAAGTTCTACAAGTGAAAATACTCTTCTATTGCTCCAAAATTGCTCATTATTATTCTTATTTTGATACACAATTGTATTGAGCACTTGTTTTTCAATCTTTATCTTATTTCTCTTATAATTTGAGTGACGAGTGAAAGGTCACGTGTGAGGTAGGATTTGTGCCGGAAAACAAATCGAGTGTAAAGGTAGCTTGAGCCGAAAATCAAGTGGTATTGTAAAAAGTTCACACTGAACTACAAAGTGTGCAATAAAGTAGTTTGCAAAATCCTAAGTGGGAGCTTAGGTAGAGGACGTAGGTCTTAGCACCGAACCTCTATAAAAACAGTGTTTGCTCTTCTTCCCTACTCTTTACATTCATATTTGATTAATTTGTTTTTGTGTGAATTAACTTCTGATTTTATTGTAGAAAATTACAAAAAACTTTAAAGATCTATTCAACCCCCCTTCTAGATCGCTTACAGTCAAGTTTTGTACAAACCTAAGCATATATTAGGCTCCTTACTGCAAAAACAAATGAAATATTTTTCATTTGTTCCCTTTCAACCTCATTTTTCGGCCACTAGTTCAAATTGAACTTATCATCCTTCACAATAGGTGTTATATTTGGTAAACAATCTTTCATCCAAAATCTTTCTAAAACCTTAGTGATATAGGTTTCTTAGGACAGACCTAAGATGTATTGAGACGTGTCCCTATGGATCTTAATGCCAATGACATAAGATATCTTATTTATATCCTCCATATTAAAATTCTTAGAAAGGAATTATTTCACCTCGTATAGTAAACCTTTGTCATTTACGACAAGTAAAATATCATCCACATATATAATAAGGAAACAAATTTTACTCCCACTAACTTTCGAATATATGCATTTATCCATAATATTTTCTACAAAATCATATCAAGAGATGATACCATAGAATTTCAAATACCATTGATGGGAGGCTTGTTTCAATCCATTTATGGATTTCTTAAGCTTACACACCAAATGCTCACCATCACTAGAGGAGAATCCTTCCGATTGTTTCATATAAACTTCTTTCCCTAGGTCTCCATTTAGGAATGTTGTTTTCATATCTATTTGATGCAGTTTCAGATCAAAATAGGCAACCAATGCCATAATTACTCGCAAGGAATCCTTTTTAGATACAAGATAAATGGTCTCTGTGTAATCAATTTCTTCTTATTGATTAAATCCTTTGAAAACAAGTCCAGCTTTATGTCTTTCAACGATGCCTAATGAGTCCTTTTTTGTCTTAAAGACCCACTTAAATCTAATGGCCTTTGCACCATTAGGCAAATTGACAAGACCCCTAACTTTGTTATATGACATAGAATTCATCTCATCTACCATAGCATTGTATCACAATTGAGATTCATTGCAACTTATGGCTTGTAAAAAAATCAGGGTCATTTTTGGCTCTAATGTTATAGTCAACTTCTTATAAATACACAATGTAATCACTAGGTATTGCTGATTTCCTTTCTCTAGTTGATCTTCTTAATATTATATTAGTGCCCTCCTGTGGAGGAGTTTGTACAACTTGTTGCTCAACAACTTGTGGTGATTACTGAATAATCGGATCCACTAGATTTGAAGTGATTCACATATTATTACAATGCTTATAATACGATATATGAATACACGAGAAGGGGGGGTTGAATTGTGTATTCCCTTTTTTTTTAATCTTTCCAGAAAATGTTTTGTTAAAACCAAATTCTTTTCACAGAAACTTCGGTAAGTTCGAATTAATCAAAACTATGAAAAACTTGTTTTGAAATCTAAGTAATAACAAAACTTTGAACTTAAAGAAAGATAGAGTAGAGAGAAGTCGACACAACAATTTTATATTGGTTCACCCCAAACCGTGGGCTACGTCCAGTCCTCAGAAGTCTTTCTGAGATTTCACTTTCTCTTCAACGTTTACAAGTATTCTTTCTGAGCCTCTTCAGGTCTCTACACTCAGTATTCTTTTACTCTTAGCCTCTGCAGCTATCTGCGTACTACTTTCTTACAAAAGTGTTTGAACTATGTTACAGTAACACTAGTTCTTAGCTAATTCGCATAATAATCTAACAAACAAGCTTTTTCCGTTCGCGTATACGTAAGTCAACTAACTTTTCAATCTTCGACTTCGACTCATATTTATAGCCTTCGTTTGTAACTGCTTCTTGATTCTTGCTTCTTGATTCTTGCTTCTTGAATCTTGAAAGAAACGGTTAATCAGTTGAGTTCTGTAACTAACTCGAACTGACTCTTGCGTCTGCTTTTCTTTCTTTGTCTGCTTTTGAATTCTGCGTCTGTTTTTTGAATTTTCCGTCTGCTTTTCACTTTTGCGTCTGCTTTTCATTTCTGCGTCTGCTTTTCAACTTCTGCGTCTGCTTTTTTTTCTGCGTCTGCTTTTCAACTTCTGCGTCTGCTCTTCTTTCTGCATCTGCTTTTCTTTCTACATCTGCTTTTCTTTCTACGTCTGCTTTTCAACTTCTTTGTTATTCATCCTGCGTCTGCTTTTCATTTCTGCGTCTGCTTTTCAACTTCGTCACCTTTTCAACTTCACGTATGCGCTTTTCATTTTAAGTGCCTCTTTTCTTCTTCTTTGTTATTCATCAAAATCATATGTATGTAAAGTCATTTTGACTCAATAATCTCCCCCTTTTTGATGATAACAAATCATATACGTAAAAAAAAGAAAAAAATTATCTTCAAAACATATCTTCATGTGTGTTCTTCTGACTTCTTCATTAGTTTTCCTCTTCCTCCCCCTATCTTTGTCATCGACTCCTTCAATCACACCTTTTGAGACTCTTTGATTGCTGCCTTCCATTCTCTTCTCCCCCTATTTGTTATAATAAAAAATGATCAATGACGATGACTCTTCATCAGTTCTGTCATCATCTCCTTCATTTCATTCATCATCTCCTTTAGCTCTTTGACTTCTCTGGGTAAGTGCCTGATTTCAGCTTGCGAGTCAAACGGTGAGGAGAGTTGATCATCATCCGCTGAGGGTTCTATGAATGCAATTGTGGTAGCATATGCGTCTGAGGATGGAATGTAATCTTCAACAATCTCAAAAGTTGGTGGATGAACAGATAGATTAGGCTCCGAAAGATCTAAATCATAAGGAGTAGGTAGCATGAGCACTTGTCTTCCTTGTAGGGGTATGGCTTCACCTTGAATAGACAGTGTATTCAATAGTGGCCTAATACGCATTCTTGCTCTACACTGAGGATTCAATGAATGTCCACAATCGCCTTCCCCTCTTGACAAGATTCATTCTTATCTCAGAAAACTACAACCAACTCGTCATTTTCTCCATTGAAGTGCATGCTTCATCAATTCGTCGCACTTCATCTTCAATCTAATCTGCGGAAAGATCATTACCGATTCCTTCAGGATGTAACTTCATCTTCCCCTTATTCACATCTAAAGGATATCTAGGTTGAATGTCCGGTACAACTTTTATTACCATCTTCTTTGTAATTGGATAAATAGTATATGGTTGACTGGACATTTTTGAAGGGTATGGCTTTGTAGCAGCATCCCTCAAAGCATCATAAAAATTCTTTTCATCTTCACTCAGTAGATGCCATGTCTCACTATTTATCAAAATAAGTTGTAGGACTGCCTTCACCTTCCTCCTCGGTTGATCACAGATGAAAATTGAAGTACTCCCCTTGGTCACAAATTCAACCAGTCTGATCTCCAACTTGTCTTTTCTCAAAAATTCAGAATAGTTGTATATAACCAGACTAGGTTCATCAGATTTTTCCTGTGGTATCTGTACCAAGCTTAAATCTTTTATTGCCTCTTGTTGAACATCAATAGGAGTAAACTAAACTAAGCTAGACTCAATTTGCTTTTCCTTTTGAGCAGCATCGATAGTCTCCTTCTTTTGACTAACTTCCATAGCAGTAGTCACATTCTTCTTTTGACTAATTACTTGGCCTTCTCCACCGCCTCGACGGTCTCTTGAGCTTCGAACTTGAGATTTCTGCCTCTTAGACTCTGACTTCCTCTTCTTCTCAGTCTCTTTAGCCTGTTTGGTTGAGTCTTCTTGTAGGATTGAAACTAGAGATCTCGTTGCCTTTAGTGCGCGAGATTCAGAAATTTCTACCTGATTCTGTTCTCTAGCTCTCTTCTCTTCCTATTGTCTCAGAGTACGAATCCTAGGTGATCTCCTCGCCTTTTTAGAAATTTCACCCAGAAGATTCTCCCCTGTTCTTTTTAACGCACCTTCGTCTGTCCTCCGAACTAGTCTAACTTCTTATTGAGAAATCGCCTGTTTTATCAAAGGTCTTCTAGATAATTTTCTTCTTTCATCTATGGGCATTCTCATACTTTCTTGAGATATAGAACTTGTAGCGAGAGACTTCTTCAGTAACCGCTCCCCCTCAATTCTAGCTTTCTTCATAGAATTTTCTTCTTCTTTTACCACCATCTTCAAGCCCATTCTCCTTATTGTATCTGAGTTAATAGAACTCTTGATAGATATCGTCCTTCTGATTCCTTTGTGAAAAAGGACTCCAGATTCCCTAAAAATCCTCGTGAGTAGCATGCCGTAAGGATAACTGTTAGTATCCTTCATCCCCTTAACCATATAATGAAAAATTAGAAATGGTAGATCTATGGGACTGACGATTTAGCAAGTAGAAACGAGCATTGCTCATCCAAGGTAGTCACTAAATGCCTTGACCCTGTTCTAGGTAAGATGCAGTTGAACAAAATCGCATGAAGAACCCTGGCCTTCGGGACCAGACTCAAAGTTTTCCTCTCCGATGGGTCATTAACTGCATACAGTTGTTTACTGACATCTTCTTCCTTCATACTAACCTTTGTCATCCATTTGGCTTTGCTTGACAAGGTTTCTCCAACCGATGAACATTCAGTCACCTTCTCTACTATCTCCTTTGTCACAACAATAGATATCCTATCTACTATGGAGACAATAGTGTCATCTACCAGTTGCGCATTCTTCCAAAAATCATATACCTCATCAATATACACCGGTTCTCGCACCTGGAAAAACTTTCTCCATCCAGCCTCTACAATCTCTGTTTCAACATCCATACCATCTTTCCTCAGATATTTGAAGTCTAAATATCTTCTATAAATCATAGCTGGCTCCATTGATTCTGAATCGAAACTGGCTCTGGTAAGCTGTTCTTCAAAGGTAAAGTTGATTGCAAGAGTTTTAGAGAGAGAGATGAAATGTCTGTGTTTGAGAGTAATCGAAATGATTTCAATTTCAGACTACTCGAAGGGTCTTATCAGGTATGTTCTAGAATCGTTGGGATCCTCAAGACTATGAAACTTTCCCTCCACAACTTCCTTGTAAGAGAAGTTACCAGCTGTAAACCATTGTTTCTGACACCGTTAACTTTGATGATCTCTTAGCCTGTCATTTAACATAACCATGTTAAGGTTCCGTCTGATTTCCTTGAACCGTTCTTCACTCAATGGTTTAGTGAAGATGTATGCCCATTGGTACTCTGTTTCAATTAACTGTAGTCTCACCACCTTTCTCTAAACGTAGTCTCTCAAGAAATGATGTCTGACTTCGATATGCTTTACTCTCGAACGTTGTATTGGGTTCTTTGATAGATTAATGGCACTGGTATTGTCAAAATAGATTGGGATCTCCTCTTCTTGAACTGAATAATCTTCCAATTGATATTTAATCCACAATGTTTGTGAACAACAGCTTGCGTCAGACATGTACTCGGCTTCGACAGTTGATAGAGTGATTGAGCTTTGTCTCTTGTTTGACTAGGAAACTAGGATTGATCCAAGAAAGTGACATCCTCCACTAGTTCTCTTCCATTCAATTCTATCTCCGGCATAGTCCGCATCGCAATATCCAATTTACCTGAAATCTTTATTTTTCTCAAACATTAAGCAAAGATCAGTAGTACCTGCGAGATATCTCATAATCCTTTTAATAGCAATAAAATGAGACTCTCTAGGATCAACCTGAAACCTTGCACGCAAGTATACACTGAACAGAATATCAAGTCTGCTTGCTGTAAGATAAAGTAAAGAGCCGATCATTCCTTTATACAGGGTTTGATCCACCTTCTTACCAAATTCATCTTTCGACAAAAGGTTCGAAGGATGCATCGGAGTCGCCATAGACTTTACATTATTCATATCAAATTTACACAACAATTCTTTCAAATATTTTTGTTGATGGATAAAGATTTTTTCTTCAGTTTGCTTAATTTACAACCCAAGAAAGAACTTTAACTCACCCATCATAGTCATCTCAAACTCTCAAAACTCATACATAACTTCTTTGAGGTAGCACCAAATATAATATCATCAACATAGATTTGTACTAAAATATGTAAGTGATAAGTCGACTTGTACCATGTGTAAGTCGACTTACACATGTTCGGTACCGATAAGTCGACTTGTTCATTGGATAAGTCGACTTATTCAAGGATCGATCTTGTTTATTTGTGCCCTAAAGGCAATCCCTTTAGCGCGTTTTATTCAAAGTCGTATGCGGACTTTATGAATAAATAAAGAAAAGGCATTATTCATTAATTTGATATTCATAAACATTGTTTATGAATTGATTGAATCTTTAATCGAATTAATGAAGTCCATGATATATGACATAGCATGAAGGAAATTATGATGTGATCATACTCACGAGATTCCTATCATGTGCAATTATGTCAATGTCGTAATTCTCCTAGTCATAGGATTAATGAGACCGGACATCATTAATCCGGATAGACTAACACATGTCATATTCCTTGATTGGATCAAGCGGTGGATCTTAGAAGCTGTAAATATGAGATATTTAGAATTGACATGTGGATGCTTACTAGCGGTAGTAAGTTCATTGGATGACCCGTCATGAGATCATCACATGGATATCTTATCTAAGTGTCGGTGATAATCTCATCATAGCAATGGTGCAAGTATCCTTGACTTGAGGTACTCGAGGATATCTTGAATCTTGATCACGTGCTTGACTCCATTCCTTGTTGCCTTCGGAGGTAACTCATAGGGTGGTGCTTGGTGCGAGCTTGAGGTATTCAAGATAATTGAGTAGCCAATAAAGGATTCACCACTTTGGATTAGCGAAGAGATACCCATGGCCTCTTGTGGGGATCATTACTAAAGTGGCCAAGCATGTATGTCATGAAGAGTGTCTTCATTGACATATACAATAATGAGTCCCGTGACAAGAACGATATCACTGGGCTAGACTCGGTCTAGTGAGAGTTGACACTTTGACCATACTCATAACCAAGTGGGGTATAGGATGGTGAAAGGACGAATTGCATTAATTGTCATGGAAGGGTTCGTGATATGGTTCGTGATGAATACATCAAACCGATTACTTTCCGATCAATTGGGGGTCATGATGTGTTGCTAGATACCGCTTCATGACTTGCTCAGTTAATTGTTAATCTAAGTGGCCAACATAACAAGGAGCCTAAAGGGTCACACGCGTAAGAGTGTTTCAGAGATCAGTAAAATAGTAATTGGACGAGTTCCAATTATGGAGAGCATTAGGATTAAATGGATCTCAATGGGATTGGGATATGTCCCGATGAGATCGCGACATCAATATTGCTAAGAAAGATTTTCGGTGATTTTTCGGTACTGGGGCCCGGTAGGCCGGTAGGACCGACCCCAGTTGGACTGGACCTTAGCAATTATTAATTAATTAATTAATTAACTAATTAATTAATTAATTAATTAATTAATTTATATACATGTGCGTTGCAGTGTGGGAGAAATGAATGGAAAGATAAGCTTTGACTTTTCAAAGCTTTATTAGTTTATTCATTAAAGAAATGAGTGGCTATTAAGCTTACACTTGGCCATCTCTTATGGAATCTTTTAAAAGAGTTAAAAGAGACAAAAAAAGAAGGCTTAAGGCATGAGTGGTCGACGGTGGTGCAAATGGGAGAGGAAGTTTTGGAAGCTTAAGAGTTAAGCTTTCCTTTGAAAATGGGTTTTCATGCCTTCCTCTTCAAGCATCATCATTTCTCTTCTTCCTCCAAGCACAAGGTCCAACGTTTCATCCAAGCTCTCCAGGACAGAGGTAGGGTCTAGCAGCCTTTAATCTGTTCTAGCTATTCCCGGGTCAAAGGGATTTGATCCGGTTAGATTTTCTGATCTCTGCGTGGATCACCTTTAGAGATAGTCTCTTTTGGCTATTTAGGTTGATGTCTTCATACGGATACCAAGATCCTGGGTTTCGGGAAAGTCCCGGGAACAAAAATTTTTGTTTTCCGCTGCCGGTACATGTGATGTACCTCCCGGGATTTTCCTACAGTGGTATCAGAGCGTCTGGTATCCCGTATGAAGCTATAACCTAAGCGAGATCAGAAACCCTAATGGAATATGCTGTTGATGCATGCTATCTGTTCAGATTTCGAATTTATATTGTGATATGCTTTTCGAAATTTTTCTGCCCAGAAATGTTCATAACATGTTAGAGAATATGTCTATGAAATTTCAGAATTTATCGATTTGATTTGATATAGTTTTGCTAATTAATTCCCTAAGGTTACAGATGCTGTTTTGTGAAACGATTCTGGAACAGGCATGAGTATAAAATCGAGAATAAATTCTAGAAAATTTTTTTTTCGGATTTTCCTTCACCTACATGTCTCTAAGATGTTGGTGAATG
Organism: Erythroxylum novogranatense; assembly: GCA_029891385.1. Classification (NCBI taxonomy): domain Eukaryota; kingdom Viridiplantae; phylum Streptophyta; class Magnoliopsida; order Malpighiales; family Erythroxylaceae; genus Erythroxylum; species Erythroxylum novogranatense. The sequence continues at coordinate 532,804 of JAIWQS010000034.1, read as the reverse complement.
TCTGTGATCATGGAAATTGGATTTCAAGGTGATTGGATATTTATTCACGAATTTATTCTATGCTGTTGGGAATTGCTGTGCTGATGAACACAGATTTTGAATCGGTTTTGTTATTTAGGTTGACTGAGTTTTTGATGGCCTAAAATCCTGAAAAACTTCATGTAGCATTTTCTGAACATTTAGTAACCTATATAATTTTCTCATGATTTATTGAAATTGTTTCATTGATCATTTCGAGCAATGTACAGAACTGGACAGTTTTGTGAAAATTGTTGGGACTGTTTTGCTTGGCTTGATTGAGTGTGCTTTTTCAGTTCCAATGCCTTGAACCATTTTTAATGTGATTAAAAATGTGTTATCTTGATGTAGTATGATTGCAGAACTGAATTGCTTGAAGTTGTTTTTCCAAGAATTTTTGAATGCCGAATTGGTCACATTAGCGTCTCGGTAGTATCTTGCATTATCTTGTTTGTTTTGACCGTCATATTTTTTATGGCATGTGCTGAAGTAAATTTGATAATGTATGTGCTAGCTAGAGATGCTTAGGTTGATAATTAGGGTGTTCCTAAATTATTTGAAATTAATGAGTTTTGACTCATTTCAAGCTTTTCATATGGTTTGACCGTATAAGGCTTTCATGGTTCAATGAATTGTTCATTGATACATCAACTTCAGATATTACCCTAGGTATGATGGTGTTGAGAATTGGAATTGTACTGATTGAGGAATTAGCCGATTAGAGATTTTAGCAAAATTCCTGAATAAGTCGACTTGTATATGGTATAAGTCGACTTGTTCAAGATTTTGGATAAATCGACTTGTGGATAGAATAAATCGACTTGTTCAAGATCTCGATATAAGTCGACTTGTAGTACCTTGTAAGTCGACTTGTTCATGGGCAGATGACATAAGTCGACTTGTGTCATACAAGTCGACTTGTGTGAGGGCAGAAGCATAAGTCGACTTGCATTTGATGAAAGTCGACTTGTGGCATGCATAGGTGGGATGATGGATGATTATAAGGATTGATTCAATTGGATTGATGAAACCTAAATCATTCCATATAGTCCTGGCGACTATAATCCTTCACTTGAGTCGAGAACCGAAATCCTCCTCGGTATATGAAAACTAACGCCTTCCATTAATATGGTAAGAACCAGAGTTCTTATAGGTTTGGGTTGTTGGGCAAACTCAAGCTCACTCTATACTGGATATGTTGAACCATGAAAATAAGATTTTCGATTAATGGGTGGGTTTTCACCGGAAGCGTTGGTTTGTTGAGCAAACTCAAGGTCAACGTGGACAGACGCGAAGTTGGGTAGCATACATCAGATGTATGCGCATCAAAGAGTTGATACCCAATGAAGTGCATACATCAACAAGTTGATAGCACTGGATCGATAGTTGTGCTAAAGAGTAAATTGGTTTATCGGATACCTCCGAGACATAAGGTGGCTTGTTGGACAAATCCAAGGTCATTCTCAATGTCGGTTATCGATGATACAATTGGTATGACCGATACCTACCGATTGACCTAAGTTGTGGCTTGTTGGGTAAACCCAAGGTCACTCTTAGCAATGTCGGATATCGACCCATTAGGACATTATGTCACTTTGTTTCTCTAGATTCGTAAAGAGGGTTATGGATTCTAGGAAACTAGTGGGAGCCATATGCATATCATGCAAATCCTTATGATCATGCAGGCATATCTATTCTATCATTCCTTCTCTCTATCGCGCTAGGTTGATTGAAGAAGTCTTTCAGTGTGAATTTTAGCTCTCTATTCGGACCGAATTTTCTTGATTGGTGAGGAATCGAGAATTGTTCTCAGATCTGAGGAACTGGGATACGTCCTAGTTGTTCCACTTCCAGTTGCACCTGCTGTCGATGCTTCTGATGAGGATCAGAATGTATATCGTAAGCATCTAATGGACGAGGGACATGGCTACTTGCCTCGATGTCACTAGAGCTGCGAGGAGCAAGCGACGAGTCCATGGATGCTCACTCTATAATATTTCATCTTAGGGAGTTGTTTGATGAGTAAGCTCGATGCGAAAGGTTCGAGACCTCGAGGCTTCTCTTCACAACAAAGATGGCTCGAGGATATCTGGCATGCGATGCCTCAAGATGAATGGCTATATTGAGAGATTGGTCGTCTTAGGATTTGTAATGGATTATGAGTTAAGTAGAGACTTGATTACGGTTGGATTGTTCGACAGGTTTTCACGCCGTGTTAAACTATCGGATAAACCATATATCCTGAACAATTCTGGTGATCAATCACTTTCGTAACAGTGACGAGTTATCAAGAGAGATAGCAAGTGTTATTGGTGGATGCTTCTTCTTCTAGTTCAAAGAAGAAAAGGCCAAGAAACCAAATGGAAGTGCCATCAAGGAAAACCAAAGATTCTGCCCCAAAGGATTTTGCTTTCATTGTGGCAAGTCTAGCCACTAGAGGCTAAAAAAAATCTATCTGGAGTTCTTGAAGCGGTAAAAGGCATCGAGATGCCTCTACTTCTTCAAATATGTTTGTCATTGAGGTTAATACTATTCACGATCAAACATATCGGTATTTGATACGGATGTGGCTCATACATATGAAATGATATGTAGGGCCTCGGGGACGATGAAAGCTCATTCAAGGAGAACTAGACCGTCGTGTAGATAATGCAAAGAAGAGTTGCTACATTATCCGTGAACACTTATGTCTTGTTACTCCTCTTTGGGCTTATATTCAAATTGGATGATTGACATTTTGTACTGTTTTAAACAAAGAACATATTATATGTTTTATGTTTAATTAAAGTGATTTCCATTGGACTTTTAGTAGCAATGGTTGTTCTATTAGTTGAATGGAAGGCTCTATGCTATCTTTGGTACATTATGCAATTGAATTGACATATTAGATATGTCATATCCAGTTTTGAATGTCAATGATGCTAAAAGACATAATCGAGATAATTTAAAATCAACTTACTTATGGCATTGTCGGCTTGCCCGAATAAATGAGACACGCATTGCTAAGCTCCATGAGAGTGGATGTTTAGGGTCATTTGATTATGAATCATATGACACATGCGAATCTTGTTTATTAGGCAAGATGACTAAGATTATCCTTTAAAGGAAAGGGTGAGCAGTGAATGGAATATTAGACCTAATACATTCGGATGTATGTGGTCCGATGTCCATCCATGCCATAAGTGGTTGTTTTACTTCATTACTTTTATCGGTGATTATTCACGATATAGGTATCTCATGTCGATGAGATACAAATCGAAGCGTTTGAAGCGTTCAAATAATTGAAATGAAGTAGAAAACTAACTTGGTAAAAGTATGAATACATTACGATCGATCGTGGTGGAAAATGCTTAGACCAACAGTTTTGGATTATCTCGTAGATAATGGGATTTTATCTCGGTATACTCCACCTTACACGCCATGCAAGACAATGGTGTGGTGAAAGGAAAATCGAACCTTGTTAGACTTGGTGCGATTGATGATAGGTTTTGCGATTTTGGGAATATGCTTTTGAGACAATTTGTTTACTTGTTAAGCAGAGTTCCATTAAAGACAGATTGTGATTACTCCATATGGAGATATGGACTAACTGAAAGCCTATCTTTCTCATCGAAAGTTTGGGGCATCACCTTACGTGAAGCGGACACGATCGGATACATTTGATGTAAAAGTTGACAAGTGTTTGTTCGTGGAATATCAATTCTACCTTGCTTAGGAACAAAAGTTGTTTGTTTCAAGCATGCTGTTTTCTTAAAGAAAGAGTTTCTTTACAAGAGGACGGTGGGAGCAAAGTTGAACTTGGAGAAGTTCAAGATGCTCGAACAAACATGATCAACTGCTGAACTTGAAACTGTCACTCATATAGATGAGGTAATGTTCAACCTTCTACTACACACAATTTCGTGGGTTAAGTAGGATCGCCTTTGTTCGAGAGATATGAATTTCTTGTAAGTGAACGAATGGCGTATTGCTCATATGAGATGATGTGCCTACTACCTATGAACAGGTTCTGAAAAGTTCAGAATCTGGAATATGGCTATGTGCCATGAAATCTGAAATGGATTCCATGTATGAAAACCAAGTATGGACTTTGGTTGTTACACGAAGGATAAAACCCACGAGGGTGCAAAGGAGTTTTCGAAGAAAACCAACATGGATGGTAATTTGATTACCTATAAAGCAATGCTTACGGCGAAAGGATTTCTTCACGGACAAAGAGTTGACTATGACAAAACCTTCAGCCCCGTAGCAATGCTTAAATCCATTAGGATACTCTTAGCCATTGCCACTCATTATGATTATGAGATATGGCAAATGGATGTGAAGATAGATTTCAGAGAAATCTGCCGAGATGTGTATGACACAACACGAGGGCTTCATTTCCATCGATGGCAAAAGGGATGCAAGCAAAATCCATGTTTGGATTGAAGCAAGCATCCAGGAGTTTGAATATCCGTTTTGATGAGGTACTCAAAGAGTTTGATTTCTCACAAAATCCGGATAATCATTGTGTGTATAAGAAGGTTAATGGGACTGCAATCGTATTCCTTGTGTTGTATGCAGATGACATACTATTACTAGGAAACGATGTCTCTATCTTGCAATCAGTTAAAATTTGGTTGTCAATCAATTTGCGATGAAAGACCTTTGTGAAGCAACTTATATCCTAGGGATATAGATTTATAGAGATAAATCAAAAGGTTGCTTGGTCTTTCACAATCATCGTACATAGATGAGATGCTAAAGAGGTTTAACATGGAACAATGCTATGTACGAAGCCCGATGTATCGTATGCTCTAAGTATTACGGCGGATACCAATCGGATCTGGTGAGGTCCTTGGGTGGCGATCAAGAATATCCTCAAGTACTTGCGAAGCACTAAGGATGTTTTCTTGATCTATGGAGATGAAAATCTCCAGTGGCGAGCATTCGGATGCTAGTATTTAATCGATAAGGATAATTACGAATCACAATCGGGTTATATACATTCACACCGAATAGCGTGGCGGTCGATTGGAAAAGTTCGAAACAAGAGAGGATGTTGATTCATCAACCGAGGCGAGTACATTGCCGCATGAGATGCCTGAAAGGAAGCGGTTTGGATCGAAGTTCATTCTTGAACTTGATCGGTCCCTAGTGTGATGGGCCCGTAGGATTGTATTGTGATACAATGGGGCTAGTCTTGTGAGTAAAGGAACCAAGGTCTTATCGACGATCCGAACTCGTACTTCGCCAATTAGGGACATCATTAGTCGAGATGATATCTAATAGAGAGATTCCCACGAGCAAAGTGTTGTTGTTAGTTGACAAAGCCATAGTCACGGGAGAATTTTGATTCTCATGGACTCGCTTATGGTATTAGATACTAAGGCGATTGGCTTTGGGTCAAGTGGGAGATTTGTAAGTGATAAGTCGACTTGTACCATGTGTAAGTCGACTTACATGTTCGATACCGATAAGTCGACTTGTTCATTGGATAAGTCGACTTATTCAAGGATCTCTTGTTTATTTGTGCCTAAAGGCAATCCCTTTAGCGCGTTTTATTCAAAGTCGTAATGAGACTTTATGAATAAATAAAGAAAAGGCATTATTCATTAATTTGATATTCATAAACATTGTTTATGAATTGATTGAATCTTTAATCGAATTAATGAAGTCCATGATATATGACATAGCATGAAGGAAATTATGATGTGATCATACTCACGAGATTCCTATCATGTGCGAATTATATCGATGTCGAATTCTCCTAGTCATAGGATTAATGAGGCTGGACATCATTAATCCGGATAGACTAACACATGTCATATTCCTTGATTGGATCAAGCGGTGGATCTCGAAGCGTAAATATGAGATATTTAGAATTGACGTGTGGATGCTTACTAGCGATAGTAAGTTCATTGGATGACTGTCATGAGATCATCACATGGATATCTTATCTAAGTGTCGTTGATAATCTCATCATAGCAATGTGCAAGTATCCTTAGACTTGAGGTACTCGAGGATATCTTGAATCTTGATCCTATGCTTTGACTCCATTCCTTGTTGCCTTCGGAGGTAACTTCGTAGGTGGTGCTTGGAGTGCGACTTGAGGTATTGAAGATAATTGAGTAGCCAATAAAGGATTCACCACTACGGATTAGCGAAGAGATACCCGTAGCCTCTTGTCGGGATCATTACTAAGGTCGGCCAGCATGTATGTCATGAAGAGTGTCTTCATTGACATATCTGATAATGAGTCCCGTGACAAGAATCGATATCACTGGGCTAGACTCGACCTAGTGAGAGTTGACACTTTGACCATACTCGTAACCAAGTGGGGTATAGGATGGTGAAAGGGCGAATTACATTCAGAATTATACATGGAAGGGTTAAATGATGAATACATCAAACCGATTACTTTACGGTCAATTGGGGGTCATGATGTGTTCTAGATACGCTCGTGACTTGCTCAGATTAATTGTTAATCTAAGTGGCCAACATAACCGGAGCCTAAAGGGTCACACGATAAGAGTGTTTGAGAGAATCAGAAAATAGTAATTGGACGAGTTCCAATTATGGAGAGCATTAGGATTAAATGGATCCCAATGGAATTGGGATATGTCCCATGAGATCGCGACATCAATATTGCTAAGAAAGGTTTAGGTGATTTTTTGATGCAAGGGGCCGGTGGTTCAGTAGGACCGACCCCAGTTGGATCGGACCTTAGCAATTATTAATTAATTAATTAATTAACTAATTAATTAATTAATTAATTAATTATATACATGTGCGTTGGAGTGTGGGAGAAATGAATGGAAAGATAAGCTTTGACTTTTCAAAGCTTTATTAGTTTATTCATTAAATAAATGAGTGGCTATTAAGCTTACACTTGGCCATCTCTTATGGAATCTTTTAAAAGAGTTAAAAGAGACAAAAAAAGAAGGCTTAAGGCATGAGTGGTCGACAGTGGTGCAAATGGGAGAGAAGTTTTGGAAGCTTAAGAGTTAAGCTTTCCTTTGAAAATGGGTTTCATGCCTTCCTCTTGAAGCATCATCATTTCTCTTCTTCCTCCAAGCCAAGGTCCAACGTTTCATCAAGCTCTCCGGGGACAGAGGTAGGGTCTAGCAGCCTTTAATCTGTTCTAGCTATTCCCGGTCAAAGGTTTGATCCGGTTAGATTTTCGATCTCTGCGTGGATCACCTTTAGAGATAGTCTCTTTTGGCTATTTAGGTTGATGTCTTCATACGGATACCAAGATCCTGGGTTTCGGGAAAGTCCCGGCAATAAAAATTTTTGTTTTCCGTTGCCGGTACATGTGATGTACCTCCCGGGATTTTCCTACAAAATAAACTCATCTTTATAATGCTTTCTAAAAAGCGTCTTATCAACTTGACCTCTAATAAACCCACTCTCTAAGAGAAAAGTACTTAGACGATCATACCAAGCTTTAGGAGCTTGATGAAGTCTATAGACATGATCTGGATTCCTAACATCCTCAAAACCAGGAGGTTGCTTAACATACACCTCTTCATCTATAAAACCATTCAGAAAAGCACTCTTCACATCCATCTGAAAAAGCTTTATATCATGACAAACAGCATATGCCAGCAATATCCTAATAGCTTCAAGTCTTGCTACTAGAGCATATGTCTCATTGTAGTCTATTCCTTCTTGCTGATTATAGCCTTGCGCTACTAATCTAGCTTTATTCTGACTCACTCTACCTTATTCGTCTAACTTATTCTTAAAAACCCATCTAGTTCCTATAATGGATTTCTTCGAGGGTTTTGGAACTAAGCACCAAACATTATTCCTAGTAAACTGATTCAGCTCCTCTTGCATGACTAAAACCCAAGCTTCGTCTTGAAGAGCTTCCTCAATCTTCTTAGGCTCTATTTCAGAGATGAAAGCCACATTAGCTTCTCTTCTTAATTTGGACCTTGTTCTAACTCCTACTGAGGTCTCCCCGATAATTAGCTCTTCTGGATGAGAACTTCTATATTTCCAATCTCTTTTTAGTCCAATAGTTTCTAGAATATCCTCAACCTTGTATACTTGAGTTCCTGATGATGGAGTTTCTGTTGTATCATCTAAGTTCTTCGAAGGACCTTCACTCTCCATGTCATTTTCCTTTTGGGGTTGGAAACGATCATCAAACTTGACATGGATGGTTTCCTCAACTGTCTTTGAGATAAGGTTATATACTCGAAATGCCTTAGATGATGATGAGTAGCCTAGAAAAATTCCTGAATAGGTCTTTAAGTCGAACTTATCCAACAACTCCTTTTTATTCAGAATAGAGCACTTGCAATCGAATGGATGAAAGTAAGATATGTTCGGTCTCCTTCCATTCCATAACTCATAAGGAGTCTTATTCAGCAGAGGTCGCAATAAGATTCTATTACGAATACAAGACGCTATATTCACGACTTTCGCTTGAGAAGTACTTAGGAAGATTCGTCTCACACAACATAGTCCTTGCCATCTCTTGAATTGTCCTGTTCTTCCTTTCAACAACTCCATTATGTTGTGGGGTCCTGGGAGCAGAGAAGTTGTGGAAAATTCCATTCTCCTCACAGAATAATCTAAACTTCTCATTCTCAAACTCTCCACCATGATCACTCCTGATACTAGCTATAGATACTCATTTTTCAATTTGTAACTTTCTGGAAAGGGTCCTAAAACACTTAAAAGACTCATCTTTGTGTGACAAAAATAATATCCAACAAAACCTAGTAAAATCGTCAACAATAACAAGTCCATATTTCTTTCATGAAGACTTATTGTCTAATTGGACGAATAAATCCATGTGTAACAACTCTAAAGGTCTAGAAGATGTTACAAAATATTTAGAAGAAAACGATGTTTTAAATTGTTTCCCTTTCAAACAACTTTCATAGAAAAATTTTTTGTCAAAACTTATTTTTGGTAAACCTCTTACCAAATCATATTTTGCCAACTTTGAAATGTGTTTAAAAGAGACATGGCGACCGAGCTTTTATGTCGATTAGTCTTTTTCTTGGAAGATAAAAACATGAAACATTTTGATTTTGAAACTCTTCTAAATCAATTTTATAAAGATTATTTCTTCTCTTAGCAGAAAAGAATATAGACCCATCTTTGTTTTTGACTTCACAAAGATTTTGATTGAATGTGACTAAGAAACCAGAATCACACAATTGACTGACACTAATCAAATTGTATTTCAGACCATCAACAAGTAGTACATTATCTATGCATGCAAAGGAATCTTTACCTATTTTACCGATTCCAATTATTTTGCCCTGCTGGTTGTCTCTGAAAGTCACCGATCCTCCCTTCTTATACTGAAGATCTAGGAACATAGACCTTCTTCCCGTCATATGTCGCAAGCAAACACTGTCTAAATACCAATGATGCTTGTTGCATCTTCCAAGGAAGGATATCTGGAGGAGAAACTATTTTACTTTTTGGTACCCATATTTTCTTGGGTCCTTTCTGGTTAGTAATATGCACATAATGAGTCCTTTGATGCCTTTTACTAGATTGTCGATGAATACTTGTTTGGTAATACCTTTTATTTTGAGAAAAAGGCTTTCTATCATAATGAGACTTATTACTCGTAAACCCTCCGATTTTATTAATCGGATGTCTACATTTTCCTAGCATCTCATTCATTTTCTTTATACTCTCGTTGAAGGTAGCTAAATCGGATGAAAGACTCTTAATTCTAAGCTTGTTGATTGATCTCATCAGATTTATCTACAACTTTCTTTTTCTCCTCTATTTGTTTCTTTAAGCAGATATTTTCTCTCTCTATTTTTTCTGTATGTTTAAGGTTTTCTACATACTTCTTCTTTAATAGTTTATACTGTTTCAGAATAGCATGCGAATCCTCTAATAGTTCTGAATAAGCATCATGCAAGTTATCGTATTCAGAAGTTACCTCCTCATCACTTTCTTCCTTGGCTACTAGGCAGATATTTGCATGTTCAGATGTCTCGGAACTTGTATCTAACTCTGATGAATCTAGATCTTCCCAAGTTGTCATCATGCTTTTCTTGCCTTCTCTACTCTTCTTTGGTTTCTTCTTTAGAGTAGGACATTCGGACTTGTAATGTCCAGGTTGATTACACTCGTAGCATATGATAAATGTCTTTTCTATTTTACCATCATCTTTGTAATTCTTCTTGAAGAGCTGACTTCCTTTGGACTTCTTCTTCCACATCCATCTTATCTTTCGGGAAATGAAAGATAATTCGTCATTTTCATCACTTGACTCTTGTTCTGATTCACTTGAGTCATCATTCTTTGATTCTTCAATCTTTAATGCTTTCGATGACTTTCTCCTTCTTTGAGTCTTTTGATTCTTCTGTTCGGCTTTTAGTGCTATTGACTTGTCCCATTTGGGCTTGTCTTCAGCATCGAGCTCTACTTCATGAATCTTCAGTGATCCAAGCAACTCGTCAAGCTTTAGTACGCTCAAATCCTTAGCTTCCTGCACCACCGTAACTTTTGGTCTCCATCTCTTCGGAAGACTTCTTAAGTTCTTTAAATGCGTGATCTTAGTTATTATGCGTTCTTCAAGGGCTTTCAATCCATTGACGATTGTTTGAAATCTTCCAAACATTTGATCAATAGATTCTTCTTCTTTCATCTTGAAAAGCTCGTCTTGGTGCAAAGAATGCTTAACTTGGATTCTTTAACTTTGTTTGTGCCTCGTGAGCGATGGACAATGTGTCCCACATCTCCTTCCATAATGTTGCATCCGTGGACTTTGTCATACTCACTCTTGCTTAGGACTGCGTCAAGAAAATTTTGCCTTAGAGTTCGATTTGAATTCTAGCCTTTTGGTCGACCGTCCATCAATTAGTGGAATAAGATTTCCATCTTCATCTCTTGGTGCATATGGTCCATTCTCTATCACATCGAATAGTGGACATGAGTAGATTCTATGAGCAGCCGCATTCTATCTTTCGATGTGATAGTCTTCTCAGTTGAATCTTTGAAGGTCTAGTAGTAGGCACCTTCTACAATGTATATATGTGAGTGCATCATTATCTTTGATCCACACTTTGCTTCTGATGATCCTTGGATACAGGCTCGATACAATTGAAGTGAATCTGCGTTATTACAATGCTTATAATCGATATATGAATACGAAGGGGGGTTGAATTGTGTATTCTCCTTTTTAAAAATCTTTCTAGAAAAGCGTTTTGTTAAAACCAAGTTCTTTTCACGAAACTTGGTAAGTTGAATTAATCAAAGCGATGAAAACTTGTTTTCAAATCTAAGTAATAACAAAACTTTGAACTTAAAGAAAGATATAGTAGAGAGAAATCGACCTGACAATTTTATCTTGGTTCATCCCAAGCAGTGGCCTCGTCCGATCCTCGAAGTCTTTACGAGATTTCACTTTCTCTTGGCGTTTACAAGTATTCTTTACGAGCCTCTTGGTCTCTACACTCGATATTCTTTTCTCTTAGCCTCTGCGAGGCTATCTCGTATTACTTTCTTACAAAAGTGTTTGAACTATATTCTGATAACACTAGTTCTTAGCTAATTCGCACAATAATCTCACAAACAAGCTTTTTCCGTTCGGCGTATATGTAAGTCAACTAACTTTGCAATCTTCGACTTAACTCATATTTATAGCCTTAAATGCATAGCGCTGCTTGATTCTTGCTTCTTGAATCTTGAAAAGCAGTTAATCAGTTGAGTTCTGTAACTAACTTTCGAGGCGACTCTTGCGTTTCTTTTCTTTCTTTATCCTTTTGAATTACGTATACATTTTTGAATTCTACATGCGGTTTTCATTTCTGCGTCTTCTTTTCATTTCTGCGTCTGCTTTTCAACTTCTGCTTCTACTTTTCTTTCTGCGTCTGCTTTTCTTTCTGCGTCTGCTTTTCAACTTCTTTGTTATTCATCCTGCGTCTGCTTTTCATTTCTGCGTCTGCTTTTCTTCTTCTGCGTCTACTTTTCTTTCTGCGTCTGTTTCTTAACTTCTGCGTCTGCTTTTCATTTCTGTGTCTGCTTTTTCTTCTTCTTTGTTATTCATCAAAATCATATGTATGTAAAGTCATTTTGACTCAACAAGATTGTCATCAGCAGCTTGTGGAACTTTAATGAATGGTTGTTCACCGCCCATTTGACTTTGAGGGATGCTATAAATGACAATCAATCTATTACTTGAAGTAGGAGTTTGTATTTCACAATGATCCTTCTCAAGAACTAAGTCCCGAAATTGATCACTCCCATTAATTAAGTCATTCTCAAGAAACTTTGCATTTCTTGATTCCACACAATAAATATGTACCATTTGGACCTTTCAACATATCCAATGAAATACCCACTTATAGTCCTTGGATTTTGTTTCTTTTCTTGTGGATTCTAAACTCTTATTTTAAAAGAGCATCCCTAAACGCGTATATGTCACAAACTCAGTTTCTAGCCTTTCCATAACTTAAATAGTGTTTTAAAAATAGCCTTGGTTGGAAATCGATTTAATATATACACTGTCGTTTTAAGAGCTTCAGTCTACAAGGATTTAGGAAGTTCAGAGCTATTAAGCATACTCCACACCATGTCTAATAATGTTCATTTTTTCTTTTTGCTACACTATTTTGGTTCGAGGATCCAGGCATAATGTATTGAGCTATTATCCCGTGCTCTTGAAAAAACTTCACAAATGGACCAGGTGTTTGACCACCCTATGTGTATCTATCATAAAATTCTCTATCTTTATCTGATCTCACGATCGTTATTTGCTTACCACATTATTTCTCTACTCTCATTTTAAATAACTTAAAGGCATTTAATGCTTAGTTCTTGTTATGAAGCAAATAGAGATACATATATCGCGAGTAATCATCTATAAAAGAGATGAAGTATTTATGACCATACAAGTCTATTTTTGGACTACAAATGTCTGTATATATGATCTCTAATATGTCTGATCTCCTCTTAGCACCTTTTTTCATGTTGGTCTGCTTTCCCTTTATGCAATTCACAACCATCAAAATTAGTAAAATTTGGAGTATTAAGTACTCCATCATTCACTAGGATTTTTTAATTACTTCAAGGGAAATATGTCCCAATCTTTGGTGGCACAACATAGAAAATTGTTCATTCATAACACATCTTTTAATACCAACATTACTATGAACATGGATTGTATTGTGAAAAACATTTGATTACAAATTAATTCAGAAAAGACAATCAATCATTATACCATTCCTAACAAGATTAGATTCATGATATAAACCAAATGATGTATTTGAAAAGTTAAAGGAATATCCCATAGGTACAAGTCTTGAAACTGAAACCAAATTTCTTGAGACACTTAAAATATAAAATGTGTTTTTCAAATTCAAAACAAAACCAGAATTTAAAACTAATTTGCATGTCCTAACAGCTTTCACATGTGAACGCATCTTGTTGCCTAAATAGATGCATTGTTCACTACTCAATAGCTTGCTGTGGCTTAGAAAACCCTGCAAGATATTGGAAATATGGATTTGAGAACCAGAATCAATCCACCAAGTGTTATGGAAAACATCAACCATATTAGATTTACAACAAAAAAGTGAGATTGAAACACCTTTCTTTATAAGCTAAGCCTTAAATTTGGCACAATCCTTCTTTATGTGCCCTTTCTTTGTACCTTTGTTTTGAAAATCGGAGCAATTTGGTCGGTCAGACCCGATTCGACCGGTGGCCGGTTGGTATCGATCTGGTTCACCTTTAAAACCAGATTCTCAATTGAACCGGTGAGAAAGGTCAATTGATCGAGTCGGACGGTCAAAGCCGGATCGATTTGACCACTTGGTTCAATTAATTTTATATTTTTTATTTTTTAAATTTTTTTGGTATATTTTTTTATTTTTTAAATATTATTAATATTATATAATAAAATATAATTATTGCATAATTATGACATCACACCGATTTGACCGATGGTTGAACCGGTCAAACCGGTAACTAGTAAGGCCTCCGGTTCGATGACCAGTCCGGGTTTCAAAACACTGCTTTGTATAGAAGAGACACTTGGCATTGAAATCCTTTTTTATCTCAATATGGACCAATATTTTACCTATCCTTTTGTTTGACTTGCCTCTATTCCTTCATTACATTTGCCATATTTGTACTTTCCTCGATTCCATTATTAACCTCCATTCCTCTTGAACACACATGATCAAAAGTTTATCCTTATGTGTGTTATAAGAGATTTTAAAGGTCCATACTATGGTGAAAGAGAATTAAGTATGTAATGCACAAGGAAAAGCTCGAACATTTTAACCTTAAGAGACCTCAATTGAGCCGTAATGTCCCTCATTCGCATGATGTGCTCACACACACCTCTAACACTTGTGAGCTTCATTGAGGATAACTTAGTCATTAAGCTACATCAAGGTAGAAAAAAGTTTTTTACTTTGATACCAACCGTTAGACATGATAATAATCTCTAAACATATCTATTATAAAAAAATGTGGAATGTTATTACATATGTAACACCCCACTCCCGTAAGACCCAACACGACATCGATGGTGATATCAGAGTCCGTGCCCGTGAGGGTGGCGTGCTACATCATTGATCAAAACTTAGTATGAACTTTAAGTTTTTTTCGAAACACATCCATATCAATATTTATCACGGAAAACAATATACATGAACAATTGATGGCCTCGGGGCCCTTTTATAAATCCATTAATAGCGATCGGTGAATTTATAATTTGACCTAATCATTCATACAAAACTTCGAGAAAATAAAATACACTAATGCGGGCTAATGCAGGCCTTGAGCCCGATCGACCTCTATACATCCACTGAGTGTTGTAAGTATATGCCCGTTGACCTAACGGGGTATTCTTCTTATCCTGAAAAATAGTTGCAATTTTGGGTGAGTTTGCGAACTCAATGAGAAACCATCATCGATGGTTCACCCAATTAATGCATATCGCAAGCAATTCACAGTTTCAGTCAATAACACATTCAGTATCATCATATAACAGTTATCGGGCAAATATAACGCATTAAATCCTTTTTCCCATGTTCACAATTCAGTCAAAACATAATAATGAACACATAACATTTTTCCATTATTTTCCCATTTTAATTATGTGTTGTGACTGAGCGCCTGAACTGTCCCAATTTGGGAGCATTAACATTGAGTTTATAGCTCTGAACTGTCCCATTATGGGCTCATTATGCATTGAGCATATAGCTCTGAATTGTGCCTTTTCGGGCACATTAAACAGTAAACGCGTCTTAGGGGTAGGAGAACCCTCTGGGTATGCACTACTTTCCACGCGTATTAGGGATAGGAGAGCCCTCTGGGTATGCACTATTCCCTTTCTCTTATCCAGTAGTCGAGCTTGCAGCTCTAGGTGGCAGCTCTAGTCACAACCTTTATTAATAATCATGCACATAATTCGTTTATCTCAATATCACAAAATCACATTGCAGTCCAATCCAATTTATCAGAATCAAACATATCATTCTCAATCATACAGATTTTCATACAGTCACAATTTATCACATTCACAGCCAGTTTACACTTCAATGTCCAATTTCCATTCCTTCGGACCTTTGGTCCGATATTTCAGTCATAATCAGTTTTCACATAAACACCATTATTCTCTACAAAATTATCAGTACAGAACTATAAACAATCAGAAATTGAGGAACCAACTAGGTTACTCACCTGTAACTTCCGAGCTACTGCCTGGAAGTCTTAGCAATATCCGTGAAATGTCGTTCTAACGGTGCCTCTATAACAGTCAAATAATTACCCATGTTACCAAATGCTCAATCAGAAAGGTTCACAAATGCACATGCTGAAATGCAAAATATACAATGCATATTAAGTGACATTCGGCGCTATACCCCAATTTCACTACCTTTGCCTCAAAACCCACTTTTCATTCTATGAACACTATAACATTGAGACAATACCTTTATTCTTATGACAAAATCTAGCTTTTCACCCAATTGCTCAATTATGACCCATTTGATTTCAGTATCATATCATGAAAATTCCACATTGTTTCCTTTCTAAAATTCAGTTCAATTTACCAAATCATACCACTAAAATATTCCCAAGTAAAACCTCAAAACCAATGTCATCTTGAATCAGATCAAGTTCGCCCATTATACTCTATTTACGAAACCTCAAAAGCATTGAATTTATTTGAAGTCTCAAAATGATACTTCATTATCATAAATAACCACTTAGGTTGAAATAGGAACTGTAACATCCGTCACCCGATAGGATATTATACAGTTCCTCTTATCGTATTTTGTATCGTATTACGCATCTGTGTTTATAGCCTCTGCATATTTGATAAATGTTTAGCATTTCATTAACATCTGTATGTACATGCATGTATGGCGAGATTAGACTTGTTTGTGTCATTGGAGACTTTGTGATTAAGGTTTAGTGTGTTTTGATTTGTGAATTTGGAGAAATTGTGTTATTAGTGGAATTTAATATTTTAGAACTTGATTTATGAAATTGAGAGTCAAATTGAACATAGGCATTGAAATTGAAAATTGGAGTATATGATAATGAGTGTTCTAATTTTGTGGAATTATAGGAATTTTTCTGGAATTTTTTGGAGTATTAGGCTGACTGGAATAATGACTTAGTGGTGATTTAATTGCGATTTTGGTTCGAATTGATTGATAATTGATATGAGATAATTTAAATTATGATTTGAGGAATTAGGGTATGAACTATTGAAATTCGAGAGAAATTAGAATTAGAAATTGGATTGAGGTTGTTCGATCTGGACTGGTGGCAATTAATTGCCAAACAAGCCTTAAGGTTTCTGTATATATATAAAGCCTATGCCTTTGAACTTTGAGAGCGTTGCTTGCTTCTTTTACGGAAAAATTGCTTTGTTCTTCTTAACTTCCCTTGCGTGGATTTCTTGGTGATTTGGAAGAGTTTAAGGCTTAATCAAGTAAGTTATTGCTTATTTATGTTTTCTATAGTTTGATTCAAGCAAGAAATTAAGTGATTGATTGTTTAGGAAGTTAGAAAGTTTGGATGATATAGGTTAGGGTAAAATGTGATTTTGATTTGGGTGATTATGGAATAATGCTTATTTGATGGATTTGAGGTTAGAAATAAGTTGTGTTAAGTGAATAATATTGTTTTGGAGTGTTTTGAATGAATTTGGAAGGAAGGGATCGGATTATATAAGAAGAATCTGGGTTTTACTGGTGATTACGGGTTATGCCTTGTGACGTGTAGCGAACATGCAGCAATGGCGAATTTTCTTCCATGCCTGGCGAGCAGCGCGAATGAAAATTTTTACTTGTGGCGAATCGAACAGCATGGCGTGGCGTGTGATTACCTTGTGAGAGGAGGCGTGTGCGTCGTGGCGAAGAAGCGATGTAAGTGCGCGGAGAGGAGATTTGGAAATTGGCTCGCGGCTTGGCGGCGGCGTGATTACGCTTGGCGAGGTGAGGCTTATGCATGGCGAGGAATGCTATGTGGGAAATTGGATTTTAGGGTTTTGAAATTGGGAATTAGGAAATTAATAATTTAATTAAATATGGATTGATTTCAAATTAAAGATTTATGAATTTGGGGAATTAAGAATTTGATGATGCAATTAGATAGTATTGGATTTCAATTTGGAGTCTATGAATTGAGACTTAGAGTAAGAGATGGGAAATTCGGATTAGTGTGGAAATGTCATAGCGTGCATAAATCGTACATTATTTGATATAATTGAAAATTGGTCAATTTAGTAATATTCAAATATTACGATTTGATAGAGGCTCGAGTGGGCGTCACTTCTACAGCAGTGAGACTTCCGGCGATAGCGGAAGTTTAGAGGTGAGTAACCTAGTTGGTTTCTCGATCTCTTATGTCTTTATGTCTTTGTATGTGAACTATCGTGCTTGATTAAGTGATTAGCATGAGATAAGTTATTGAGAATTGTGAATGCATGCTTGGCATGATTAGAAATCGATGGCCAGCGGTTGTGGTTGGGCATATTACGATCATTTGGGTATAAGCTCATTATTGTGATAAGTGAGAAGGGATTAGTGTATACAGGGGCTCTCCTATCCACTGGTCTTGTGAGGCGATAGTGCATACCGGAGGGCTCTCCCCCCAGCGCGATTTACGTGTAATGTGCTTGAAATGGGATAACTCGGCCTTGATCCTGACAAAAAAAATGAACTGGAAAATCATTGTGCATTTAGTGCGTGATTATCTTTGTAAATGTGATATGGAATTAATTAAAGCGTGTGATTATGATTATGCGAAATTCGATTTATGATTGAAATGTGATATGTGTTGCTTTATGCATGATTCTGCGTAATGCATGAATTGGGTAAACCATCGATGATGGTTACTCATTGAGTTCATAAACTCACCCAAATTAGACTATTTTTGAGGCGTGGTGGTGAGACTTCTAGCTCAGTTTTGGGACTTTTCTTTTGTGGGTGCCGGCGAGAGGAGCATGGCCACAGGTCGGTCAGCTGGGGATCCTTTGGGGTATTTTGGGGATGACCTAGATAGGAGCTATTATTGTTTATTTTGGCTCTGTATATTTGAAATGATAATGATATGGTTTTGGAAATGAGATAAGAAGTACTCTTTTGGTTTCAAAATTTTAGTGAATGTGATCATTACTGCTTAAATTATTGATGCCATGAGGTTTATTAGAAGTGATTGTTTGGTAGTGCACCCTCATCGTAGGATATGTATCGGTATGACCTACAGGCGTCCGGTGTATACTCTGATGAGGGCCCTTCATTAATATCGAGCATGGTTTGGCATCTTTTGGGCATAGTATATTTTAGGCTTGAATTTAGTGAGAAAAGCAAAAATTGATCAGAATTGTGATTTTATTGTAGGTCATCCGTCTTTGGTGATCAGGTCGATCACTCAGCTGACTAAGGATTAGTAGGAGCTTGTAGAGAGTCCTCTATGCCTTTGTATGGCGGCGGTCTCTGTGGTTCCCATGAGGCGGGAGCGGAGGTATGATCGTCTGCGTGGCGAGGCTGTGGATTTCTTTGGTAGCACAGACCTGCTTGAGGTGAGGTTAGTTAGAGGGCCGGCGGGTCTGAGACAGATGGATTGTGATCACGGAGGAGAGGTTGATTATCTTTGTCTCTTTGCTCGAGGTCCGGCGTATCGGTGGTGGAAGAATGTCAGGGAGTTCCACGGACCACGTGTTTTGACTTGGGCGGATTTTTTGAGGGCTTTTAGAGATAACTATACGCCCAGGGTTTATATGGAGATGAAGATGTAGGAGTTTGGATTTGAGGCGAGTTACATGGCGGTGGCCATTATGAGGTCCGATTTAATGAGTTGTCGTGTATGCATCTATTACGATTTCTTTTGAGGCGGATAGGTGCGGAGATTTGAGGAGGGCTGAATCTGGATATTACGTGCAGGTTAGCCAGTCGGATATAGGCACCTTTGTGGGCTGAGATCATTTGCAATCGAGGATCGGCGACTCTTGGCGAGGCAGAGTTGAGATTAGTCGAGGATCTCGGAGTAGAGATCCGGTGATAGTCGAGCGGCTCGGGTAGGAGCTTTAGCGAGCGTCGAGGCGAGGCTCAGATTTTGGGAGGTCCCAGACGATCTGGTTCGATTCGAGAAGTGAATTTAGGCGATCGGGTGGCGATGGTAGTGGTCGAGGCTCGGCCCGACTTCCTCCTCTGTGTGAGTTTTGTGAGAGGAGGCATAGTGGGAGTCTTTGGAGGTTCTTGGAGCTTGTTTGAGATGTGGCTCGATGGAGCATCGGATCCGGCACTATCCGAGATTTTGGGAGCTCGATGCTTAAAGTGGGAGAGGTAGTAGTAGCTTACTGTGTCTGTGCGTATGTGAGTGGACTGGATTGAGGAGGCGAGCTCGAAGTGGGTGGAGATTCTTTTGTGGGGTCAGACGGTCGGGGAGTTGGTGTGATCGCGAGACGGTCTACATGACGACGAGCGAGGCCAGGACTCTCGAGATGTGGTTGCGGGTTTATACGCTCTACAATATAGAGTGTATGCATTGATAGATCCGAGGTCCGCGTTCATTTATTGCACCGCATATGGCATGTAGATTGTATGTGCATAGAGATGCTTGATATGGGTTGCGGTGAGTACACCTTTGGGTAGTACCTTCTATAAGGCGAATCTGCGAGGGATGCCCGTTAGGGTGGGTCGGTGGTATTGAGTCTGATTTGATTGTGTTGCCTTGAGAGATTGAGGTGATTTTGGGGATGGGTGGCTCCTTGCCCGTAGGGCGATTATGGATTGCTATACCAAGGAGGTTGTGTTAGAGTCTCTGGTCGGTAGAGGCTATTTTTGAGGTGTTAGTCGGCGATGCTAGCGGGATGATCTCTTTTATGAGTGCTTTGAGGTTGATGAGAGGTGGCGTGAGGTTTATTTGGCGCGTGTAGTGGATTCTAGGGTGCGGCGAGTTTGCGGATGTCCACTATGATTAGAGTTTCGGATGTGTTTCAGGAGTTACAGAGTTTGCCGGCCGGATCGGGAGCGAGTTTGAGATTGACCTCGTTCGGTGCAGCTCTATGTCGATACCTCCGTATAGGATGGCCGGTGGGCGAGGGAGCTTAAAACTCGATTGCGGGAGTTGTTGGATAAGAGGTTTATCGGGCGAGTGTTTTGTGTAGAACTCGGTATTGTTTGTGAAGAAGAAGGGCGGGACTTTGAGGCTTTGCATCGATTATAAGCGGCTTAATCAGGTTCTTTGTTAAGAATAAGTACTCACTTACCTAGGATCGATGATCTTTTGATCGATTCTGAGGGAGCTCGGGTGTTTACCAGTTGGATTTGAGATCCGGTTACTATCGATTGAGGATCGAGAGGCGATGTGCCTAAAGTGCTTCGAGGAGCAGTATGGGCATTCGAGTTCTTAGTGATGCCGTTCGGAGTTGACTAATGCCGGCGACCTTCGTGGCTTTGATGAATAGGGTCTTTCAGCCATACGGATCGGTTTGTGATAGTGTTCATTGGCGACATTTTGGTGTATTGAGGTCTGAAGCGGGGCATGCGGAGCATTTGAGAGTTGTGCTTGATTATGAGAGATGGCATTGTATGCCAAATTCACTAAGTGTGAATTTTGGTGGATGAGTGGTGTTCTAGGCCACATTGTATCTAGTGAGGGTATCGGGTGGATCCTCACAAGATCGAAGCGATGAGGAGGGAGATTAGAGGCGATGTCGAGTTGAGGTTTCCTTGGATTAGCGAGGATATTACGGAGGTTTGTCGAGGGTTCTCTGTGATCTCGGCCCGTTGACAAAACCACGAGGAAAAGTGTGGCCTTGGATGGGCGAGGCGAGTGTCGAGAGGAGTTTCGATGAGTTGATACATCGGTTGACTCGGCACCGGTGTTATCCACGCCATCTGGATTAGGAGGTTTCGAGGTTTATAGTGATGCTTCTGGCGGGGTTTAGAGGCGTGTGTTGATGCGGCATGGGAAGTGATAGCATATGCCTCGGGGCGGTTGAGAGCCCGTGAGGGTAATTATCTGTGCATGACTTGGGTTAAGCGGTGTGGTGTTTGCTCTAAAGATCTGGAACATTATTTGTATGGGAGGCGTTCGGATCTTCACCGATCATAAGAGTTTGAGATATTTGTTGAGTCGGAGAGAGGTGAATAAAAGCGAAGGAGATGGTTAGAGGCTGCTTAAAATTACGTTGCCTTCTCGAGTACCGGCGGGGAAGGCCAATGTGGTGGTGATGCATTGAGTAGGAGATCACATGGTAGTGCATTTCAGTTGAGGTTCGAGATTGTCATGCTTAGATTCGGTTGAGAGCTCTAATATGCGAGATAGATTTGAGTCGGGGATGGAGCTCGATTGCGACTTTGAGGCTTAGACCGGTGTTGCATGATCGGATCGGAGAGTGCGAGGCTCGGGACCCGATTTGGTGAGATTGATTGATAGAGTCGGATCTGGATGGGTATCACGAGTTTGAGTTGAAAATGGTTCTTTGTGGATGGGCGAGAGATTGTGTGTTCTGATGTGGAGGATTTGGGCGTGAGATCTTAGAGGAGCTCATTTGGCCTCTTATGCCATGCATCGGGTGTCACCAAGATGTATCGCACTCTTAAGTTGCATTTACGGTGGCGGGTATGAAGAGGCATGTGGCGGACTATGTTTCTCGGTGTTTGGCGTGTCGGCGAGTTAGGTTGAGCACGGGCCCCGGTTGGGAGATTGCATTACGTTGCCCGTTCGGAGTGGAAATGGGAGGCGGATTCGATGGATTTTATCGTGGGGTTACCGGGCCTTGGCGATGTGATGCTATCTGGGTCATAGTGGACGATTATTCATCGGCTCACTTCTTGATGAGGAAAGTAGTACCCTAGATCAGTTGGCCCGAAGTATGTGGCGGAGATAGTTCATTGCACGGGGTTCAATATCGATAGTCTCGATAGGGATCCAGTTTGCTTGAGGTTACGGAGGAGTTTGCGATCGGTATGGGTATGAGATTGAACTTGACCTGGCGTTTCATCCTCGAGCAGATGGGCAGTGAGAGGACTATTGACTATTGAGGATATGTTGAGAGCACATGTATTGGAGTTAGAGTGCGTGGGATCGATGTTGCCTCTGGTAGAGTTTGCATATAATAATCGATTACCGAGTAGCATTGGTATGGCAAGTATGAGGGCTTTATATGGACGTCCGTGCAGATCCCTCTTTATTGGGATGAAGAGGGTATGAGGATGTTAGAGGTCCGGCGATCCGGGACACGGTTAATAAGGTGCGATTGATTGGTCGCATTAAAGGCGGCTCGGGATAAGCGAAGAGTTATGTGGATCGGCGTCGGCGAGAGATGGTGTATCTTGTGGGTGATAGAGTGTTCCTCGAGTGTCTCCGTGGAGGAGTTCTCGATTTGGCGTGAAGGCGAGTTGAGTCCTCGGTATATCGATCCATATGAGATTATTGGCGGATTGGACCGTTGGCTTCTGATTAGCCTTCTGAGTGAGATGTCGATTGCGTGATGTGTTTCATGTGAGTATGCTCAGAGATACCGATCGGACCCGACTTCGTGTGATCCCGGCTCGGAAGATTGAGATAGCAGTGATCCGAGTTATGTGGAGGCCGTCTGCGGATTATTGGATGTGGGTCAGCGGTTGCGGGCGGGGTGATTCCATTGGTGAAAGTCCTTTGGAAGAACCATTCATCGAGAAGGCAACTTGGGAGGCGAGGAGCACGTGAGGAGGCGGTATCCTCACTTGTTCGATCGGTCGGGTAAGAAAAATTTGGGACGAAATTTTTTGTTAGGAGGAGAATTGTAACATCCGTCACCGATAGGATGTGTCAGTTCCTCTTATCGTATTTTGTATCGTATTCGCATCTGTGTTATAGCCTCTGCATATTTGATAAATGTTGACATTTCATTAGCATCTGTATGTACATGCATGTATGATAGGATTCTCGACTTGTTTGTGTCATTGGAGACTTTGTGATTAAGGTTTAGTGTGTTTTAATTTGTGAATTTGGAGAAATTGTGTTATTAGTGGAATTTAATATTTTAGAACTTGATTTATGAAATTGAGGTCAAATTGAACATAGGCATTGAGAATTGAAAATTGGGTATATGATAATGAGTGTTCTAATTTTGTGGAATTATAGGAATTTTCTGGAATTTTTGGAGTATTAGGCGGATTGGAATAATGACTTAGTGGTGATTTAATTGCGATTTTGGTTCGAATTAGATTGATAATTGATATGAGATAATTTAAATTATGATTTGAGGAATTAGGGTATGAACTATTGAAATTAGGGAGAAATTAGAATTAGAAATTGGATTGAGGTTGTTCGATCGGATGGTGGCAATTAATTGCCAAACAAGCCTTAAGGTTTACGTATATATATAAAGCCTATGCCTTTGAACTTTGAGAGGCGATGCTTGCTTCTTTTACGGAAAATTGCTTTGTTCTTCTTCTTCCCTTGCGTGGATTTCTTGGTGATTTGGAAGGTTTAAAGGCTTAATCAAGTAAGTTATTGCTTATTTATGTTTTCTATAGTTTGATTCAAGCAAGAAATTAAGTGATTGATTGTTTAGGAAGTTAGAAAGTTTGGATGATATAGGTTAGGGCAAAATGTGATTTTGATTTGGGTGATTATGGAATAATGCTTATTTGATGGATTTGAGGTTAGAAATAAGTTGTGTTAAGTGAATAATATTGTTTTGGAGTGTTTTGAATGAATTTGGAAGGAAAGGATCGGATTATATAAGAAGAATCAGGTTTCTGGCGATTACGGGTACATGCCTTGTGACGTGTGACGAACACTTGTTGCAATGAAATTTTCTTCCACGCCTTGACATATAGGCGAGCCTGGCGAATGCAAATTTATGCATTGCTGCGGCATGCATGGGCGAAGGCGTCATTACCTTGGCGAGAGGAGACGTCTTGGCGTCCGGCGAAAGGGGATGTGAGTGCGCCTGGCGGAGATTTGAAAATTGGCTCATGCGAAGCGGCAGCGTGATTACGCCACATGGCGAGAGAGTGAGGCTTGTGCGGCGAGAATCTTATGTGGGAAATTGGATTTTAGGGTTTTGAAATTGGGAATTAGGAAATTGATAATTTAATTAAATATGGATTGATTTCAAATTAAAGATTTATGAATTTGGGAATTAAAATTTGATGATGCAATTAGATAGTATTGGATTTCAATTTGGAGTCTATGAATTGAGATTTAGAGTAAGAGATGGGAAATTCGGTTAGTGTGGAAATGTCATAGCGTGCATAAATCGTACATTATTTGATATAATTGAAAATTTGATTTTGAAAATTGGTCAATTTAGTAATATTCAAATATTCGATTTGATAGAGGCTCAGTGGGCGTCAAACTTCTCTCAGCCTTGTTGAGACTTCCGGCGATGGCGGAAGTTTAGAGGTGAGTAACTAGTTGGTTTCTCAATCTACGATGTGCTATATGTGCTTTGTATGTGAACTATCATTAGCTTCGATTAAGTGATTAGCATTAGATAAGTTATTGAGAATTGTGAATGCATGCTTGGCATGATTAGAAATCGATGGCGGCGGTTGTGGTTGGAGCATATTACGTCATTGGGCTATAAGCTCATTATTGTGATAAGTGAGAAGGATTAGTGTATACTAGTGGACTCTCCTATCCACTAGTGCTTGGCGTGGCGATAATGCATACCCGGAGGGCTCTCCTACCCAGCAGCGATTTACGTGTAATGTGCCCGAAATGGGATAACTCGGCCTTGATCACAACACTAAAAAATGGCGGAAAATCATTGTGCATTTAGTACGTGATTATCTTTGTGAATGTGATATGGAATTAATTGAAGCTGTGTGATTATGATTATGCGAAATTCTGATTTATGATTGAAATGTGATATATGTTGCTTTATGCGCGATTCTGCGTGTCGTAAATTAGGTAAACCATCGATGATGGTTACTCATTGAGTTTATAAACTACCCAAATTAAACTATTTTTGAGCGTGATAGTGAGACTTTTGCTCCGATTTTGGGACTTTTCCTTTTGTGGGTGCGGCGAGGAGAATGGCCCACGAATTCGGTCATTGGGGATCCTTTGGGATATTTTGGGGATGACCTAGATAGGAGCTATTATTGTTTATTTTGGCTCTGTATATTTGAAATGATGATGAAGTATGGTTTCGAAATGAGATAAGAAGTACTCTTTTGGCTTCAAAATTTTAGTGAATGTGATCAATCTTTGCTTAAATTATTGATTCCATGAGGTTTATTAAAGTGATTGTTTGGTAGTGCACCTCATCGTAGGATATGTATCGGTATGACCTCTGGGCGTCCGGTGTATACTCTACTGTGAGGGCTTCTGAAACTATCTTTCGACTTTCATTCAATATTTGAGATCCTAAAAACCCAAATTCAAGTTTTCTTTCTTTACCCCAATTGTAGACCTCTTTCTCTAGTTTAAAATGAATCAAGAATCACTTTATTTAGAGGTCTACATCCTTAGTTATGACGGAAAAATCAAACTACATCAGTTCGGAAAAATGATCCTTGTTGCGGCCAAAGGGCCTTGCATGGCGACCTGAGTCGATGGCGCGGCGCTTAACGACGTTCATGCATGGCGACTTCCTTCAAGCTCGCCGCGGTGTGACAATTTCAGACTCGTCGCGGCGTTTTCCCTCAAGCTCGTCGCGGCGGGTAATTAGCAGCTCGCAGCGGCGAGGCTCTCACACACGCCGCGGTGAGCACATCAATGCTCGTCGTGTCGTGGCGCAAGCACGCCGCGACGTGCAGGCTTCCGACCTTCTTCTCCGACAGATTTTTACAGATATCAACCAAAACTCAACCTCAAACACTACAATCTTTAACAATAAGCACTATAAATGCATTAATCCATCAAATAACCACATACAAGGAAGATTACTTACCAAATCAAGCTTCCAATCTTAAAACTTCCAAAAATCTTCTCCACCCATTTCACCTTTCTCTATCACCCACGGTAAGCCTTTAAACTTTCGCAAATCAACAAGTCTCAAGGGTTTAGGGGTTGGTCTTAGCACAAAGAAAAAAAGCAAGCAAGTGGAAGGGCAAGGATTGAAGATCACCAAAGGAAGAAGAGGAAAAACATGCCCTAGGTGAAGGAGAGAGTTTACAGCCAAATAGATTTTCCAACTTTCAAAAGGAACAATTTAAAACTAAAGGCATTTAAAGGGTGATCAAAGACCACCAAACCTAGGTACTTGCCAAACTTCAATTTCTCAACATATTAAAGCTCGTTCTCTTTTTAACATCTTTTCAGTCCAATTTGTCACCCAAATTCCAATGGCTTAACAATAAAATTCCTAAAGTGAGGTATCTAATTTTCCCATTTCCATTTACCAATTATTCTAGTACTATACAGTCAATCTGTCCGTCACTCGAAAAAGTTTCCGATCCGGACATTTTTTTCTCAAAAATTTCCAGAAAATTTCTAAGGCTCACTCTA
This sequence comes from Erythroxylum novogranatense, assembly GCA_029891385.1. Classification (NCBI taxonomy): domain Eukaryota; kingdom Viridiplantae; phylum Streptophyta; class Magnoliopsida; order Malpighiales; family Erythroxylaceae; genus Erythroxylum; species Erythroxylum novogranatense. Next base: position 505,891 of record JAIWQS010000034.1, on the reverse strand, counting down.
ACAACTGAAAATCACTCCTAAGCATTTCCAATTCAATTTCAAACACAATTGTCTCAGAATTCCCAAAACACATCAAATTCACAAATAAATGCCGGGAAATGTCATGAATGCATGTACCTATATGTGCATGTGCAAAATGACTCATTCCTCTATAATTAGAGGCCAACTGTATGAACAAATCAAAATATGCAATACAGAATCCTAACCCGTCCCAATTTACTAAAATACCCTTCCCATCGGTAATGGAATGTTACAACTCTCCCCTCCTAATAAAAATTTCGTCCTCAAAATTTCATATCTGAATGATCGAATAGATGAGAATATTGTTTCCTCATGTACTTCTCTTTTGCCCATATACCTATCAAGTACACTTCCAATGACCAAAACTGATAACTCATTAGACTCTTCAATCACTGATTCGGTTATTACACTATCTTGACTGTTTCATGAGCATATTCTAGATTACTTACCAACTTATACTTTGTATATTGTCAATCTATCTCTGTTGATCATACCATTATTTCAGAACCTGAGCACATATCACATATCATGAATCCAAGACCCTTTTCACCAATAACACTAATTTATAAAACTTTTCACACACATACCAAATCATGTGGCTTAACTTACACTTTCTCCAAATCTAAACACACCTTTCCAAGATGGTACACACAAAAACATTTCATCTTTTCCTTGACGGTTCACTTCTCTTTAATGTAAATACATTCAACTCTTATGTCCATTTCACCGTATTCTCAAAATACGGTGTTGGTCCACCTACCTCATTTTTCTTTTATGAGTCACTTTACTCTTATTTCAGATTTATCTCACTCACTAACATTATCTCAAATTTATTTTGGCCTTATATCATTTTAGGCCTTCTATAGCTCAATTGTTAGGGCGAATAACCACCCTTATGTCATATTATGCGCATATCACTTCTAAAGATGCCACTATGGTAACAATTGTTAGCCCAATTGGAACTATACATCAATCTCATGTCCCAATGAACTCCAAAAATATCAGTTTTACATTTGTCTCCAACAGTCAAGTCTGTTGGCTATTCACACATATAATCATTCGATTTTACATTCTAAACCTTCAATAACTCTTTCAATATACTCACATCAAGCCCGCATATTCTACATCCTCAATTTGGGCTTTGCCAATCCTTCTTTTTATACACACCTGATTTGGAATTCCAATAGCTAATAATATTTTCTTTTTGCCCTTTGTTAGGTCGACATTTTGCACTCCGTATTACGCTAGGTTTGAAAACCTTATCGCCCAAATTGTGATCTTTCGCTATTGAATTTTCTATTCAATACATTGAATTGCAGCACTAGCTTTCTTATGACGTAATCAATCGCATAACCCTTTTCAATTCTTTCAAACTCACAAAAATCTCAATCGTTATCGATTTGCATATTCATTGATATATCCAAAATGTGTCTGTACGAATAGTGTCTCCAAACTTTCAAAGAAATACCTAGTATAACAAATTTCAAATCGTCAATCACAATGCAACCCATGAGGTTATACTAGTCCCTAGGTACATAAAACCACTTTATACTATTTCAACAGATTGCATCATAACCTTTACTGGGACACTTCGTTATATATTGCAAAATCTCCAAATTAAAGTGATATAATCAATACTTGAGTTGTAAATTTCTCAAAATGTCTCTTTTTACATTCATCAGTCATACGATTCACATGTTTTTCCTCAAACATTTCTGTCAAAGGGCTAAGACCAGAAAACCTTTAACAACCTCTGGACGTATCCAACATACGACTAGTTCCAAATAACTCCAAGTCCCATATATATATATATATATATATATATATATATATATATATATATATATATATATATCCTTGCAATTTCATTTTATCATCACCTCTATCATCATTAATTCTCCCGATGTGCCATGTTAAACTATTAATTCATCCACAATTTATTTTGATCAAGCTAAGATTCACTTTTATGAAACTTTCATGATATATAAGATTTCCTCATCTATGCAAAATATTCTTCTCCATTTTTCAAATACATTCAATGTATCATTAATGATCATAATAAGCTATCCAATCTAAACATAATTAAGACACTTTACTTTTCAATAGTATAATACTATGAGGGACATTGATATCTCTAACAATTACAACCCAAAACTCATTATACCCATAATTGATTCTCATAACTCTTTAAGTATCTGATTTCCTTAATGAGGAAAAATTCTCTGATATTTTTCTCATTTTCATAATGCCATGTTCTGACATATGTTCCTTTACACTAGTTTCTACACACATTTCAATTTATTTGAAAGCTTCACTTTGTGTGTTGGTATTTCATTCCTCATTTAATTTGTATCTCCCGAACATATTTATATCGAATATAAAGGGGCACCTATATTTTCCCTACATTTGCAATAGTGTCACCTCGAATCTATAATTCACTCATATAATTGACGTACACACTCGCAGTGGCATATTCTACTTAGGATATGACTCCATTTTTCACTTGTGACTTATCACATACTCATTTCCGATTTTTCTCGTCATCGATTACTCTTAGGTCAAATCGTTAGATCAACTTAACTCCATTTAGGGATATTCTTCTTTGAAAGAAGATTTCTTACTACTATCATCAACACTATTCATAAAAACCTTATCAATCAACTATTTTTCGTCAATACATATCAGTCATCTTTAATACCTCAAGAAGATCAATTTTAAAGATCAATTGATGCCAAGGCTTGCATGATCAAAACATCCCTTAAAATGAGGCTCTGTGGGGCACTTAAACAATTTCATTTAATCTAATATCTTGGAATACATCTCCAAAATCATCACATCTTATCTGAAGATGTATTCACGTCAATTTACCAACTAGTAGCTTATATTACTAAGGACAGTTTAATCCCATTTAATTCTAGATAACCTTTCTCTTTGTGTGCCATTTCTTAATCATGGGGACTTTGCTATAATCATGTCCCTCTTCATTTCCTTCAAACTCATCACCTATGTTATCATCATTAACTTAAACAGTCTCAATTCCTTCCTAATTGATCACTACAAGTACTCTTATGTCTTATTCTATCTTGAACTTTAAACTATGGGAACTATGATGGGCACTTATTCAATAAGTCACCGATTACTTCCTATATCATTTTCACGCATATTTTTCACATTTGCTTAATAATTCACCAGTTATGGTGATCCCACTATCAGATGTATACTCACAATGACAATTTAATCTGAACTCAACAACTTTTTCGTATATCACTATTATCATCTCATCTTTCAATTGTCATTTATTTCATCTCACACATCTTTATTCTCAATAAATTTATAATAGTAGGGGCATTACCCATATGAAGCTTAAATCTCCACTCTACCATTATATTCTCACACTAAATCTTAAACTTTTGTATTGATAATCACACACCAAGTGCATCCTTTCAAGGTCATATCAACTTGGCTTATACACTTTCACCTCATTAAATCTACTTATATCCCTAATTTTCCTCAAACAATCCTCAACAGTGTATTTACATTTATGTCACAGTTGAGGACATATCGCCCGATTGAAATTTCAATTTCATAATCACTAATACTTCCATCGATACAATTACACTGAATCTTTATCCATTATATCTAAACCCAAATCCAAAAGTTCCAAAGCATAAACATTATCAATTTTCGGTCTCAAGAATACATATATTTTTCTTTTCTACTATCTCCTTATACTGAATTACAGACTCTCATCACAACACTCACATAACCATTTCAATTCTAAATTCACCCTTTGGTGATCATATCAGTTTTATGATTTCCTTTCATTATGTTTGTACACATAGTCTCTTCATTTCTATTTACATCCTTATTTTCCCCAATCAATCCATGGCAATATGCCGATTCACAATTATTTCACCCCCAAGGGATAAATCACCTTCAAGGATATGCATCCTTTTGTGGGGGACTCTTATCTACCATACAAAACCAGATGCTATTTCGCATTTCCAATATGTCCAAAAATCTTATTTTCTCACATTCAGTCAGATCATCTTTACTCTCAATGCTTCTAACAACTCAAACTCTTAAGGAATGTTTATGCATGTGACTCATCTGGGATCGATTTGCGTATGCGCTATGACATGACTAATGTGCATGTAACTTGACACATATTTCTGAATGCCCATATAAGATTGTACTTCTGGGCTCTGATACCACCTAAATGTTGTAAGTGATAAGTCGACTTGTACCATGTGTAAGTCGACTTACATCATGTTCGATGATCGATAAGTCGACTTGTTCATTGGATAAATCGACTTGTTCAAATCGATCTTGTTTATTTGTGCCCTAAAGGCAATCCCCTTTAGCGCGTTTTGTTCAAAGTCGTATGTGGACTTTATGAATAAATAAAGAAAGTTATACTTCATTAATTTGATGTTCATGAACATTGTTTATGAATTGATTGGATCTTTAATCGAATTAATGAAGTCCATAATATATGACATAGCATGAAGGAAATTATGATGTGATCATACTACTGAGATTCCTATCATGTGCAATTATGTAAGATTCTAAATTCTCCTAGTCATAGGATTAATGAGGCTGGACATCATTAATCCGGATAGACTAAGACATGTCATATTCCTTGATTGGATTAAGCAATGGATCTCGAAGCGTAAATATGAGATATTTAGAATTGACATGTGGATGCTTACTAGTGGTAGTAAGGTCATTGGATGACTGCCATGAGATCATCGCATGGATATCTTCTTCAGTGTCGTTGATAATCTCATCATAGCAATGGTGCAAGTATCCTTAGACTTGAGGTACTCGAGGATATCTTGGATATTGATCCTGTGTTTTGACTCCATTCCTTGTTGCCTTCGGAGGTAACTCATAGGGTGGTCTTGGAGTGCAACTTGAGGTATTGAAGATAATTGAGTAGCCAATAAAGGATTCACCACTTCGGATTAGCGGAAGAGATACCCATAGCCTCTTGTCGGGATCATTACTAAAGGTGGCGGCATGTATGTCATGAAGAGTGTCTTCATTGACATATAAAGTAATGAGTCCCGGGACGAACCGATATCACTGGGCTAGACTCGGTCTAGTGAGTTGACACTTTGACCATACTCATAACCAAGTGGGGTATAGGATGGTTAAAGGACGAATTGCGGTAATTGTCTATGGAAGGTTAAGTGATCGGTTCGTGATGAATACATCAAACCGATTACTTTCCGGTCAATTGGAGGTCATGATGTGTTGCTAGATACCGCTCGTGACTTGCTCAGATTAATTGTTAATCTAAGTGGCCAACATAACCGGAACCTAAAGGGTCACACGCATAAGAGTGATTGGAGAATCAGAAAATAGTAATTGGACGAGTTCCAATTATGGAGACATTAGGATTAAATGGATCCCATAGGATTGGGATATGTCGATGAGGTCGCGACATCGATATTGCTAAGAAAGGTTTAGGATGTTTTGACGCAGGGCGATGGCCAGTTTAGGGCCGATCCAGTTGGGTGGACCTTAGCAAATATATTCTAATTAATTAATTAAGTAATTAATTAATTAATTATTATATATATATAAGCATGTGTCGTTGGAATGGGAGAATGGAAGGGATTAGCTTTGACTTTTCAAAGTTCATTACTTTATTCCATTACTAAATGAATGGCTATTAAGCCATACACTTGGCCATAGCTTATGGAACTCTTTTAAAAGTTAAAAGATACACATATGAAGGCTAAGAAGATGGTGATCGATGGTTTTGCTTATGGGTTGGAAGAGAAGTGGAAAACTTAAGTGTTAAGTTTCCTTTGAAAATGGTTTTTCAAGCTTTCTTCCTAAAGGCATCATCGTTTCTTCTCTACTTCTCCAAGGGTTCCAACGTTCAATCTCAAGCTCTCCAGGACAGAGGTAGGCTCTAGCAGGCTTTAATTTGTTCTAGCTATTCCCGGGTCAAAGGGGTTTGACTCGGTTAGGTTTTCTGATCTCTGCGTGGATCATCTTTAGAGATAGTCTCTTTTGGCTATTTAGGTTGATGTCTTCATACCGACACTGGATCCTGGTTTAGGAAAGTCCGGGAACAAAATTTTATTTTCGCTGCCGATACATGTGATGTACCTCCGGATTATCCTACAGTGGTATCGAGAGTCGGTGTCCCGTATGAAGCTAAAACCTAAGCGAGATCAGAAACCCTAATGGAATTTTCTGTTGATGCATGCTTGCTGTCAATTTTCAATTTATATTGTGATATGTTTTCGAAATTTTTCGGCCCAGGATTGTTCATAACATGTTAGAGAATATTTCTATGAAATTTGAGAATTTATCGATTTGATTTGATATAGTTTTGCTAATTTAATTCCCTAAGTTTGGATGCTGTTTTGTGAACGATTCTGGAACAGGCAGTAGTATAAATTCGATAATAAATTCTAGAAAAATGTTTTTTCGGATTTTCCTTCACCTACATGTCTCTAAGATGTTGGTAAATGTCTATGAGCATGGAAATTGGATTTCAAGCTGAGTGGATATTTATTTTCGATTTTATTCTATGCTGTTGGGAATTGCTGTGCTGATGAACACAGATTTTGAATCGGTTTTGTTATTTAGGTTGACTGAGTTTTTGATGGCTAAAAATCCTGAAAAAAGTCAGGTAGCATGTTCTGAACATGTACTAACCTATTCAATTTTATCAGAATTTATTGAAATTGTTTCATTGATCATTTCGAGCAATGTACAGAACTGGACAGTTTTGTGAAAAATTGTTGGGACTGTTTTGCTTGGCTTGATTGAGTGTGCTTTTTCAGTTCCAATGCCTTGCACCATTTTTAATGTGATTAAAAATGTGTTATCTTGATGTATTATGATTTCCAAACTGAATTGCTTGAATTTGCATTTCCAAGAATTTTCGGATGCCTAAGTGATCACATTAGCGTCTCGTTAGTATATTGCATTATCTTGTTTGTTTTGACCGTCATATTTTTTATGGCATGTGCTGATGTAAATTTGATAATGTATGTGCTAGCTAGAGATGCTTAGAATGACAATTTGGGTGTTCCTAAATTATTTGGAAATTAATGAGTTTTGACTCATTTCAAGCTTTTCATATGGTTTGACTATATAAAGGCTTTCATGGTTCAATGAAGTGTTCATTGAGACATCAAAGTAGAGATATTACCTTAGATATGTTGGTATTGTGAATTGGAATTGCAAGGATTGAGGAATTAGCGATTAGAAATTATAGCAAATTACATTGGACAAATCGACTTATTTAGAGTATAAAGCGACTTGTTCAGTGGTCTGTCGTAAATCGACTTACGATTATACAAAGGCGACTTGTGCGCGCTAAGTAGTGCATAAAGCGATTTATATCAAAGTCGACTTGTGCGAGGCAGAAGACAAGGCAACTTGTATTATGATCTGGCGACTTGTGTATGGCGAGGCATAAAGCGACTTGCATTACGTTGTAAAATCGACTTGGCATCTCGAGTTGGATGATGGATGATTAAAAGGATTGATTCAATGTGATTGATGAAACCTAAATCATTCCATATAGTCTGGCGACTATAATCCTTGACTTGGAGTCGAGAATTGAAATCCCTCCTCGGAATATGAAAACTAACGCCTTCCATTAATATGGTAAGAACCGAGAGTTCTTATAGAAATTTGGGTTGTTGAGCAAACTCAAGCTCACTCTATCACGGAAATGTTGAACCATGAAAATAAGATTTTCGATTAATGGGTTGGTTTTCACTGAAGCGTTAGTTTGTTGAGCAAACTCGAGGTCAGCGTGGACATAGGCGAAGTTGGGTAGTGTACATCGGGATGTACACGCATCGAGGAGTTGATAACCCGATGTAAGTGCACATCAACAAGTTGATAAAGAGCGATCGATAGTTATGTCTAAGATGTAATTGGTATATCGATACCTCCCGAGACATAAGGTGACTTGTTGGTCAAACCCAAGGTCATTCTCAATATGGGTTATCGATGATGCAATTGGTATGTCCGATACCCACCGATTGACCTAAGTTGTGGCTTGTTGGGCAAACCCAAGGTCACTCTTAGCAATGCTGGGATGTCGACCCACTAGGACTTTATGTCACTTTGTTTCTCTGGATTAAGTAAAGAGGGTTATGGATTCTAGGAAACTAGTGGAGCCATATGCATATCATGCAAGTCCTTATGATCATGCAGGCAATTCTATCCTATCATTCCTTCTCTCTATCGCGTTTAGGTTGATTGAAGAAGTTGTTGATGTGAATTTTAGCTCTCATTACGAAAGAATTTTCTTGATTGGCTAAGGAATCGAGAATTGTTCTCGGATCGAGGAAGCTGGATCGTCCTAGATGTTCCACTTCCGATTGCACTTTGTCGATGCTTCGATGGGGATCGAAAGCATATTGTAAACATCTAAGGGCGTTGATATGGATACTTGCTTTATGCTTACCTCGATGTCACGGAGCAGCAGCAAAGACGAGTCCATGGATGCTCACTCTATAGTATTTCATCTTAGGGAGCTGTTTGATGAGTAAGCTTCGATGCGAAAGGTTCGAGACCTCGAGGCTTCTCTTCACCACAAAGATGGCTCGAGGGATATCTGGCATGCGAGATGCCACGAGGATGAATGGCTATATTGAGAGATTGGATGTCTTAGGATTTGTAATGGATTATGAGTTAAGTAGAGACTTAATTCGGTTGGATTGTCGATGATTATTCACGGTTTGTGATAAACATATCGGATAAACCAAATATCCACAACAATTCTGAGTTGATCAATCTGCTTTCACGGCAATGACGAGCTATCAAGAGATAGCAAGTGCTAATGGTGGATTCTTCTTCTTCTAGTTCAAAGAAGAAAAGGCCAAGAAACCAAAGGAAGTGCCATCAAGGAAAAACCAAAGATTACGCCCCAAAAGGATTTTGCTTTCATTGTGGCAAGTCTAGCCACTTAAGCTAAACCGTAAAATCTATCTGGATTCCTTGAAGCGGAAGAAGGCATTAGATGCCTCTACTTCTTCAAATATGTTTGTCATTGAGGTTAATACTATTCTGATCCAAACATATAAATTATTTGATAACGGATGTGGCTCATATATATGAAATGATATGTAGGGCCTCGGGGACGATGAAAGCTCATAAAAGGAGAACTAGACCTTTGTGTAGGTAATGGAGCAAGAGTTGCTACATTAGCCGTAAACACTTATGTCTTGTTACTCCCTCTTGGGCTTATATTCAAATTGGATGATTGACATTTTGTACTGTTTTAAACAAAGAACATATTGTATGTTTTATGTTTAATTAGAGATGGTTTCCATTGGACTTTTAGTAGCGATGGTTGTTATATTAGTTGCGATGGAATGCTCTATGGTACTGTTACATTATCTGATGGAATTGACATATGAGATATGTCATATCCAATTATGAATGTCAATGGCGGAAAGACATAATCGAGATAATTTAAAATCAACTTACGTTATGGCATTGTCGAACGGCCATATAAATGAGATATGCATCGCTAAGCTCCATAAGAGTGGATGTTTAGGGTCATTTGATTATGAATCATATGACACATGCAAATCTTGTTTATTAGGCAAGATGACTAAGTTATCCTTTAAAGGAAAGGGTGAGCAGTGAATGGAATATTAGACCTAATACATTCGGATGTATGCGGTCGATGTCCATCCATGCTAGAAGTGGTTATCGTTACTTCATTACCTTTATCGATGATTATTCTCGATATGGTACCAGATTCGATGAGATACAAATCAAGCATTTGAATAGTTCAAATAATTGAAATGAAGTAGAAAACTAACTTGGTAAAAGTATGAATACATTCGATCGATCGTGGTGGAAAATGCTTGACCAATAGATTTTTATTATCTCGGAGATAATGGGATTTTATCTCGGTATACTCCACCTTACACGCCGCAAAGACAATGGTGTGGCTGAAAGAGAAATCGAACCTTATTAGACATGGTGCGATTGATGATAGGTTTACTGCAGTTTTGGGAATATCTTTCAAGGCAATTTTACTTACTTCTAAGCAGAGTTCCATTAAAACACATTGTTGTTATCCATATGAGATGTGGACTAGCCGAAAGCCTATCTTTCTCATCTGAAAGTTTGGGATTGTCACCTTACGTGAAGCGGACACGATCGGATACATTTGATGTAAAAGGCGACAAGTGTTTGTTAGTGGAATATCAATTCTACCTTGCTTAGGAACAAAAGTTGTTTGTTTCTAGCATGTTGTTTTCTTAAAGAAAGAGTTTCTTTTCTGAGAGGACGGTGGGAGCAAAGTTGAACTTGGAAGTTCAAGATTCTCGAACAAACATAGATCAATTGCTGAACTCAAGCTGCACTCATATAGATGAGGTAGCGATTCAACCTTCTACTACACCAATTTACGTGGGTTAAGTAGGATACGACCGCTGTTCGAGAGATATGAATTTCTAAATAAGTGAGCGAATGACGTATTGCTCGTATGAGATGATCGCCTACTACCTATGAGCGAGTTACGAAAAGTTGATGTCGGAACATGGCTTTATGCCATGAAATCAAATGGATTCCATGTATGAAAACCAAGTATGGACTTTGGTTGTTACACGAAGGATAAAACCCACAGGTGCAAATGGGTTTCAAGAAGAAACCGGCATGGATGATAATGTAATTACTTCTAAAGCAAGGCTTGTGGCCAAAGGATTTCGTCGAAAGACAAGGAGTTGACTATGACAAAACCTTGACCCGTCAGAAGAATGCTTAAATCCATTCGAAACTCCTAGCCATTATCGCTCATTATGATTATGAGATATGGCAAATGGATGTGAAACGACTTTCTGAATGGAAATCTTCCCGAGGATGTGTATATGACACAACCAGAGGACTTCACTTCCATCGATGGCGAAAAGGTATGCAAGCTTCAGAAATCCATGTTTGGATTGAAGCAAGCATCCAGAGTTGGATTATCCGTTTTGATGAGTCGATCGAAGAGTTTGATTTCTCACAAAATTCGGATGATCATTATATATATAGAAGGTTAATGGGACTGCAATCAGATTCCTTGTGTTGTATGTAGATGACATCTGTAACTAGAAATGATGTCTCTATCTTTTGCAATCGCTTAAAATTTGGTTGTCCTCCAATCAATTTGCGATGAAAGACCTTGGTGAAGCAACTTATATCCTAGGGATATAGATTTATAGAGATAAATCAAAAGGTTGCTTGGTCTTTCACAATCATCGTACATAGATGAGATGCTAAAGAGGTTTAGCATGGAACAATGTTATGTCGAGGCCCGATGTATCGTATGCTCTAAGTGTTACGGCGGATACCAATCGGATCTGGTGAGGTCATTTGGGTGGCTATCAAGAATATCCTCAATCTTTGCGAAGCCTAAGGATGTTTTCTTGATACATGGAGATGGAAATCTCCAGTGAGCGACATTTAGATGCAAGTATTTAACGATAAGGATAATTCGAATCCAATCGGGTTATATACATTCACACCGAATAGCGTGGCGGTCGGTTGGAAAAGTTCCAAACAAGAGAGGCTGCTGATTCATCAACCGAGGCAGAGTACATTGCCGCATTGAGATCGCGCAGCGAAAGGCGGTTTGGATCGAAGTTCATTCTTGAACTTGATCTGGTTCCTAGGCTGATGGGCCCATAGGATTGTATTGTGATACAATGGGGCTAGTTCGCAGCAAAGGAACCAGGTCTTATCGACGATCCGAACTCAGATGCTTGTGATTCGGAGATCATTAGTCGAGATGATATCCCGATAGAGAATTCCCAGAGCAAAGTGTTCTTTGTTCGTTGACAAAGCCATAGTCACGGGAGAATTGTGATTCTCATGGACTCGCTTATGGTATTAGATACTAAGGCGATTGGCTTTAGGTCGAGTGGGAGATTTGTAAGTGATAAGTCGACTTGTACCATGTGTAAGTCGACTTACATTATTTCGATAAGATAAGTCGACTTGTTCATTGGATAAGTCGACTTGTTCAAGCGATCTTGTTTATTTGTGCCCTAAAGGCAATCCCTTTACTTCGTTTTGTTCAAAGTCGTGTCACGGACTTTATGAATAAATAAAGAAAGGCATACTTCATTAATTTGATGTTCATGAACATTGTTTATGAATTGATTGGATCTTTAATCGAATTAATGAAGTCCATGATATATGACATAGCGTGAAGGAAATTATGATGTGATCATACTACTTGAGATTCTATCACGTGCAATTATGTCGATATCTAAATTCTCCTAGTCATAGGATTAATGAGATGGACATCATTAATCCGGATAGACTAAGACGTGTCATATTCCTCGATTGGATCAAGCGGTGGATCTCGAAGCTGTAAATATGAGATATTTAGAATTGACATGTGGATCTTACTAGTGGTAGTAAGTTCATTGGATGACCCGCCATGAGATCATCGCATGGATATCTTCTTCAGTGTCGGTGATAATCTCATCATATCAATGGTGCAAGTATCCTTGACTTGAGGTCTTTCAGCGATATCTTGAATCTTGATCCTATGTTTTGACTCCATTCCTTGTTGCCTTCCGAGGTAACTCATAGGGTGGTGCTTGGAGTGCAACTTGAGGTATTCAAGATAATTGAGTAGCCAATAAAGGATTCACCACTACGGATTAGCGGAAGAGATACCCGTAGCCTCTTGTCGGGATCATTACTAAAATTTGGCCAGCATGTATGTCATGAAGAGTGTCTTCATTGACATATAAAGTAATGAGTCCCGCGACGAGAACGATATCACTTAGGCTAGACTCGGTCTAGTGAGAGTTGACACTTGACCATACTCATAACCAAGTGGGGTATAGGATGGTGAAAGGATGAATTGCACTGATTATACATGGAAGGGTTCGTGATGCGGTTCGTGATGAATACATCAAACCGATTACTTTCCGGTCGATTGGAGGTCATGATGTGTTCTAGATACCGCTCATGACTTGCTTCAGTTAATTGTTAATCTAAGTGGCCAACATAACAAGAACTACAAAGGTCACACGCATAAGAGTGATTCGGAGAATGCAGAAAAATAGTAATTGGACGAGTTCCAATTATGGAAGAGATTAGGATTAAATGGATCCCAATGGGATTGGGATATGTCGATGAGATCGCGACATCGATATTGCTAAGAAAGGTTTAGGAATGTTTTGACCTTGGGCCCGATAGGGCCGAGCCAGTTGGATGGACCTTAGCAAATATATTCTAATTAATTAATTAAGTAATTAATTAATTAATTATTATATATATATAGCATGTGTCGTTGGAATGGGAGAATGGAAGGATTAGCTTTGACTTTTCAAAGTTCATTACTTTATTCCATTACTAAATGAATGGCTATTAAGCCATACAACATGCCATAGCTTATGGAACTCTTTTAAAAGTTAAAAGATACACATATGAAGGCTAAGAAGATGGTGATCGATTGTTTTGCTTATGGGTTGGAAGAGAAGTGGAAAACTTAAGTGTTAAGTTTCCTTTGAAAATGGTTTTCAAGCTTTCTTCCTAAAGACATCATCGTTTCTTCTCTACTTCTCCAGGGTTCCAACGTTCAATCTCGGCTCTCCGGAGACGGTAGGCTCTAGTAGGCTTTAATCACATTACAGCTATTCCCGAGTCAAAGGGTTTGACTTCGGTTGGGTTCTCGATCTCTACGTGGATCACCTTTAGAGATAGTCTCTTTGGCTATTTAGGTTGATGTCTTCATACCGACACACGGATCCTGGTTTCGGAAAGTCCGGAAACAAAATTTTTGTTTTCATTTGCAGTTACATGTGATGTACCTCCGGGATTATCCTACAAATGTAACATTTGATCCATGAGACCCAAACCCGACATCGATGGTGATATCCAGTGCATGCCTCATGAGAATGGCGTGCTACATCATTTAGTCAAAACTTAGTATGAACTTTAAGTTGTTTTTCTCAAACACATCCACATCAATATTTATCACGGAAAACAATATACATGAACAATTCAATGGCCTCGGGGCCCTTTTATACATCCATTAATAGCAGTCAGTGATTTTATAATTTGACCTAATCATTCATACAGAAACTCAGAAAAATAAAATACACTAATTCAGGCTAATGCAGAAGCAAACTGATCCCGACCTCTATCAAATCACTGAGTGTTGTAAGTATCGCCCGATTGACCTAACGGGTATTATTCTATCACGAAAAATAGTTGCAATTTTGGGTGAGTTTGAACTTAATGAAAACCATCATCGATGGTTCACCCAATTAATGCATATCGCAAGCAATTCACAGTTTCAGTCAATAACACATTCAGTATCATCATATAACAATTATCGGGCAAATATAAAGCATTAAATCCTTTTTCCCATGTTCACAATTCAGTCAAAACATAATAATGAACACATAACATTTTTCCATTATTTTTCCATTTTAATTACGTATTGTGTTGGCGCTACCTTGTCGATTTAGGCGCATTAACATTGAGCTTATAGCTCTGAATCGTCCCATTATTGGGCTCGTTATCGTTGAGCATATAGCTCAATTGTCCTTTTCGCACATTAAATAAATAAACGCGTCTTGGGGTAGGAGAGCCCTCGGGTATCTGATCCTCCCGCGTAATAGGGATAGGAGAGCCTCCGGGTATGCACTATTCCCTTTCTCTTATCCGATGAGTCGAGCTTGCATTTCTGGGTGACGACTCCAAATCCAACCATTATTAATAATCATGCACATAATTCGTTTATCTCAATATCACAAAATCACATTGCAGTTCAATCCAATTTATCATAATCAAACATATCATTCTCAATTATACAGATTTTCATACAGTCACAATTTATCACATTCACAGCCAGTTTACACTTCAATGTCCAATTCCCATTCCTTCGGACCTTTGGTCCAATATTTCAGTCATAATCAGTTTTCACATAAACACCATTATTCTCTACAGAATTATTAGTACAGAACTATAAACAATCAGAAATTGAGGACCCAACTAGGTTACTCACCTGTATCTTCCGAGCTACTGCCTGGAAGTCTCAGCAATATCCGTGAAATGTCGTTCCAACGGTGCCTCTATAACAATCAAATAATTACCCATGTTACCAAATGCACAATCAGAAAGGTTCACAAATGCACATGCTAAAATGCAAAAATATACAATGCATATTAGTGACATTCCCGACGCTATACCCCAATTTCACTATCTTTGCCTCAAAACCCACTTTTCATTCTATGAACACTATAACATTGAGACAATACCTTTATTCTTATGACAAAATCTAGCTTTTTACTCAATTTCTCAATTATGACCCATTTGATTTCAGAATCATATCATGAAAATTCCACATTGTTTCCTTTCTAAAAATTCAGTTCAATTTACCAAATCATACCACTAAAATATTCCCAAGTAAAACCTCAAAACCATTGTCATCTTGAATCAGATCAAGTTCGCCCATTATACTCTATTTCTGAAACCTCAAAAGCATTGAATTTATTTCAGAAGTCTCAAAATGATACTTCAATTATCATAAATAACCCTTAGGTTGAAATAGGAACCTATGCTCAACTTTCATTCAATATTTGAGATCCTAAAAACCCAAATTCAAGCTTTCTTTCTTTACCCCAATTGTAGACCTCTTTCTCTAGTTTAAAACGAATCAAGAATCACTTCATTTGGAGGTCTACATCCTTAGTTATGACCCAAAAATCAAACTACATAAGTTCGGAAAAATGATCCTCGTTGCGGCCAAAGGACGCACGCCGTGGCGCCTAACGACGCTCGCCGCGGCGACTTCCTTCAAACTCGCCGCGGTGTGACAATTTCAGACTCATCGCGGCGTTTTCCCTCAAGCTCGCGGCGGCGAGGCTCTCACACACGCCGCGGTGAGCACATTAATGTTAAATCGGCGTCGTGGCGCCATGACGCAAGGGCTTCCGACCTTCTTCTCTGACAAATTTTTATAGAAATCAACCAAAACTCAACCTCAAACACTACAATCTTTAACAATAAGCACTATAAATGCATTAATCCATCAAATAACCACATACAAGGAAGATTACTTACCAAATCAAGCTTCCAATCTTAAAACTTCCAAAAATCTTCTCCACCCCTTTCACCTTTCTCTATCACCCACGGTAAGCCTTTAAACTTTCGCAAATCAACAAGTCTCAAGGGTTTAGGGGTTGGTCTTAGCACAAAGAAAACAAGCAAGCAAGTGGAAGGGTAAGGATCGAAGATCACCAAAGGAAGAAGAGGAAAAACATGCCCTGGGTGAAGGAGAGAGTTTACAGCCAAATAGATTTTTCAACTTTCAAAAGGAACAATTTAAAACTAAAGGCATTTAAAGGGTGATCAAAGACCACCAAACCTAGGTACTTGCCAAACATCAATTTCTCAACATATTAAAGCTCGTTCTCTTTTTAACATCTTTCCAGTCCAATTTATCCCCCAAATTCCAATGGCTTAACAATAAAATTCCTAAAGTCAGGTATCTAATTTTTTCATTGCCATTTACCAATTATTCTAGTACTATACAGTCAATCTGTCCGTCACTCGGAAAATTTTCCGGTCCAGACATTTTTTTTCCAAAAATTTCCAGAAAATTTCTAAGGCTCACTCTAACAACTGAAAATCACTCCTAAGCATTTCCAATTCAATTTCAAACACAATTGTCTCAGATTTTCCAAAACACATCAGATTCACAAATATATGCCAGGAAATGTCATGAATGCATGTACCTATATGTGCATGTGCAAAATGACCCATTCCTCTATAATTAGAGACTAACTGTATGAACAAATCAAAATATGCAATACAGAATCCTAACCCGTCCCAATTTATCAAAATACCCTCCCATCAGTAATGGGATGTTACAACATACCTCCTGCCATTAATGTTAAGAGATTTTGTACAAATATGAGAGAGCTATTCTAAGCTTTTAGCAAAAGCAAGAGATAGTGTATACAGATTAATGCTAAGCCTAGGGACCCAATCACCTTATATTCCTTGTTGTCTATCATCAAAATAACAAAAGGACATGATGGTTCATAGTGGAAAGACATGAGGTTTCAAAATGAACAGACACTACCTATCTTAAAGAAAACCAACGACTAACACTAAGAAGACGTGATATAAGTGAACAGATTAACTCTTGAAATCCAGATGGATTCTGCAGAAAAGTTAAAGAACGTAGAATTTATGAATATTGAAGATGCTGGAGCCAACGCTGATCATAATAGACCCGATGACCAAGGCGTCATTTCTGCTCATACGGTTGGCCAAGGTGTGTACATACCTCATGTTTAATGTTTGACTCTTCTGTGCAACTATCAAACATACAAATCCAAGCACAATCGCCAGTATGGTCTATATAGTTCTACTTCTACTCTAGGAAAGATATAGCAGTGTTAACATTCGTACTTCTCTCGGAAGCCTCTTATTCTGTTGAAGTTTTTATGATTCAATATTGAGAGGACCAGAACTTACGTCATTGGGGATTGCAGATTCATGGCAACAAATGGGATTCTTGCTGGTGACAGGCTTCAACTGTGGGTACTTATTGAGTTATTCAAGTTTGATAATGGCTCCTACAGGTTGGACATGGAGCATTATACTCCTATTTGTCATCGGCTTCTATTGTGCCTATGGTAACTGGCTCTTAGCTGAGTTTCATTTCATTGGAGGCAAGAGGTTCATCAGATACAGAGACCTTATGGGATTTGTTTTCGGTGAGTAAATATCTTTCTTTTTATCTCATGTCATCCATATAACGAATATACAGATATTGTGATTGAATTCTTGTTCTATCTTTGTGAAGGCAAATACTTCTATTACCTCACATATATCAGTCAATTTACGTCGTTGTGTCTCGCGAACATGGGTTTCATACTCCTGGGAGGAAGAGCTCTGAAGGTATATTGGACGTAGTATGGTAGAATTATTTTCATATATGCGTCGCTTCTCGGTGTCTCATAATGGTTGTACAATGAATACTTTTCCCTTTTATGCCCCATACAGGAAATGCACTTTGTTTTCAGTGATTCTCCATGGAGGCTTCAATATTTCATCATCTTCGCGGGACTAGCCTATTTCTTATTTGCATTTCTGATCCCAACAATGTCTGCCATGAGGAGCTGGTTGGTGGTATCTGCTATTGTGACTTTTCTTACATCATTCTTCTCATGGTTATGGCGGTCGAAGATGGTATGTAGTTGTCCTATTCAATTTCCATGGCGCACACTTGCAAGTAGTTTGAACCCTACACTTGTTGGTATTTGCTTTACATAGCTCACTTGTCTGTTGCTCTCTCAATGACCAGGACTGTCCAACAAAAGCAGGAGCTACGATGTTGGTGGAAGCCAAGTGAGCAAGGTGTTCAATGCTTTTGCTGCAATTTCTGTCGTCAACGGTGCCAACTCCGGAGGGTTTCTACCAGAACTGCAGGTAAAGCAATAACCGAACAAGTGAAAATGTATTTTTATGTTTAGTCTAAATGTGAAATGTCTTTTTGCAAATGCAGTCAACTTTACGACAACCGGCAATAAAGAATATGAGAAAAGCTTTATTAGCGCAGTTTACACTGGGGTTGTTCTTTTATTATGGCGTGACTGTGATTGGATACTGGGCTTATGGTTCATCCGTTTCATGGTACCTCCCACAACAGATTTCAGGTCCCAAGTGGGTGAAGATTCTAATAAATGCTCTAGTATTTCTACAATCGGTAGTCTCTCAAATGGTATGATCTTCGCATTTGTCGTTTGTTTAATTTCATAGCTAGTCTAGTAACAAGTTTAAATTAATATGCTATTAGTAATCATACTAAAACTGAATCATTACATTAAGGGAGTCCCTGACACCATGAATTATTATTTTAAACTGAGACTTTCGACATATAATCACTTAATGTCCTCCACTAGATATGTTTAAATTTGTTTTCCGACTCTAAAAGCAAATCTTAAAGAATACCGAAGATACACAAACTTTGTAAAATTATGGTCTTAAGTCCCAATTACCCAACCCATTGCATGCATCCCAAAGTCAATTTTTCTTAATTTAGTGTTCATTTAAACACACATATATAACATCTTTCTCTTTTCTTTTGTAATTGATCGAGATTTTGATGCGTACATATAGTTATATTTACAAATGGAGAATTATTGTTTTGTGCTCTTTACTATGATTTTATATATTTTAACTATATTTTTAAATTATCAAACAGATGTTTATTTCACCAGTTCATGAGGCACTTGATACCAAGTTCTTGGACGTGAAGGAGAAGTTGCATTCATGCAAAAATGTTAAGAAACTATTCCTCCTTCGTGCTCTCTTTTACACATTAAGCACCTTCATTGTAGCGGCCTTCCATTCATGGGAGACTTTGTCACCTTGGTCGGATCTTTCTCTCTTACTATTCTCACCTGTGTCTTCCCAAGCATGATCTTCCTTAAGGTAATTAATAACTAACTTGGGCAGGAAAGTAAATGGACAATATTTATTAAAGTCTTCTGGCGGATCATGAATTTTATTTTGTATAACAGACCATTTGTTAGATATAGTTTATCTAAGAAATGGTTTGTTAACATTATACAAAATGCGTATTAGTAAATATATTGATGCAAAACAAAATAATTTAAAAGTAGGTCAAGTATTCGCACTTGAGAATGTTACTCTAAAATCTACAAATTATGATAAATTTCAAAGTTGATTCAAAGCCGGATTTTTTTTGCGATGAAAAATAAAAATTATAGATTTATATATATATATATAATTGCACTCAAATATGAATATAATTAAATGTAAATTAATTAAGATTGTTATTTGGTTCTATTAATATGTGCACTTGGTTTGATCTGAATGCCACAGGTGAAGGAAAGGTTGCACGGATAGAGAAGAAGATATGGCATTGTTTCAACGTTATTGTCTTTTCCCTGCTTTCAATAGCCACCACAATTTCTGCTGTCCGGTTAATCATCAAAGACGTTTCACAATACAATTTCTTTGCAGACACATGATCACAAGAAGAGTTATGGGCAAACTCCATCACTCGGAAGCTCAAATTGGTGACTTAATCAAGTGGATGTACTCAAAGTTATAATTCGAGAAAAATAAAAAATATCCCTTCTCCTTAATTATATAGCATCATATGATCTCACATACGATTATATGAATGTCTAAGGAATGGCAGAACGTTGAAATGCTTATAATATTGATTAGCTTTAATGCGGCTTCAGGCTGTATAATGCATGTCTGCTAACGCTTTTGTATTTTAATCCTTGCACCTACGTTTAAAAATTAGAATAGAAAAGGAAATATTCCACTTGGAAATTACGCACTCTCCCCTTTGCTGATGGGAATCATTAGTGGCCTTGATATAGACAAAAAAATTCAATTACTTTTCGTAAGTTATCCCTGTAAAAACTTTTATTTAGTTTTCTTCTTGATTTTATCATATCCGGATTAAGAAATTCACTCCGTGCGCAATTTTCAATAAGAATTTTAGTTAATCCTCATTTATGACTTCTCTTAATATTTTGTATGAAACTTTAACTTTTAATATTAGTATGCCATGACCATTATTATATATATGCTGTTGATAATTAGATCAATTGTCATGTAATAAGCAATCTTTGAGTAAAAATATTAGAAGTATAAGGAATTTATTGTTTAATAACCTACGTTATTCAAAAGTTCTTAAAAATCTTGACATATAAAATTAAAGAAAACACCATGAGTTGAAATTTTATTAACTCACGCCCCTTAAGCGTGGAGAACAACATACTGGTTAAGAATTTTTTTCAAATAAATTCAAAACATAAGGTTAATAGAGTAACATTTTATATCTCGCGGTTTAATTACCTTTTTCGTATACTGAGGATCATTACAACAATTTTGTTTAAATATAAGAGATTTCAAACGAAATTAAGTCACTCGATCATTTAACACGGTTAAATTTGTAGAGTTAGATATTTGAAATAATGATGTGACATAGTTGATCAATTAAATATAAGAATTAATTGTATTAGTAAAATAAATTTTTATTATTTATAATAATGATCATTAAATATTAATTATTATTTTGTATTTAAACAATAACTGCCTGCCACTTGTCAGTTAAAATAAAATATTATTTATTGTAAATTAAGCATAATAATGTTAGTTTAGTTCGGTATAAAATTAATGGCAAAATATAGTTTCAGTCAAATTTGAGTTTAGGACAACTTTAATTTTAATTTGAAAGTTAAAATCCTCAATTTTTGTTATAACGTATAACTCATCAAGATAATACATAATAGTATCTTAATCCATAAATTTAAAATTAAAATAATGCTATTTTAATTAAATGTCGATTTGAATGATTTAAACTAGATCTGAAGGTGTAGTTAAAAGTGGGACAAAAGTTTAGGCACTTAAGAAGAATGTGTTTTACTTTCAAAAAAAAAAATGTTTTATTAAAATGATATCATTCTAGTGCATCCCAATCTAAGTTAAGACCGCTTTCGGGCGATTAACAGATGGGCGGGATCTGGCTGAGCTCATTGCGATGGTGATCAATGCAGATAGAATCCCGTACTGAACATGTGAAACTTTCACATATGTATCAGTTCAATTCCTTCCCAAATGGACCACAGCAACGTGCTTTGGTCGGAAACGACACAGTTTGCATTAAAGTTCATTGTTGTGTTCTTCGGACTACTTGCCCTCACGATGAGGAATGATTGAATAAAGACAAAGTGCCAATAATGCTGAGATGAAACGTAGTTTA
Source organism: Erythroxylum novogranatense (assembly GCA_029891385.1). Classification (NCBI taxonomy): domain Eukaryota; kingdom Viridiplantae; phylum Streptophyta; class Magnoliopsida; order Malpighiales; family Erythroxylaceae; genus Erythroxylum; species Erythroxylum novogranatense. The sequence goes on along the minus strand of JAIWQS010000034.1, from coordinate 484,098 downwards.
ATATACCGGTTGTCAGATTGCCTTTTGTTCGTTCAAGTAACTTTAGTCAATTTATAAATATTCATTGATGAAAATAATTGAATTTATCGTATCATCCTTACTAGAGGTAGACCTTGAGAAGAGGTTTGCATTTTCCTGTTTTTAGTGTAATGAAATCCTTCAAGTGCATCCAATAGTTGAAGAATAACAGTTTTGTTAATATTTAAAATTTATCAATTTATATAAATAATGTGAACTAAAAAGCATTAAGTAAATATCTACTTTTTTAAATTCAACAAACTTTTACATACGTTAGTTAAAATAAGAGCCACATGAAATCCCAAATATTAGTTGACGTGACTATTTTAAAACGACAAATAGCATCCTACATAAGACAAAAGTGGTTAAATCGATAGTAATTAAATTGGCCGAAGGTAGACTAAGGAGTCTTTGTCATACATTATTTTCATCAAGTGCGTGAAGCAAATGAAGAGACCAAAACTGCAACTAAAGCAGCCGTAGATATTACGCATCTTTGGGAAGTCCTTATGGAGGCAAAGTCGGGAGGACAGAGGTGAAGGAACAAGAATGGACAATTACCAAGCAAAGCAAGACATCTATGGCAGGTGATAAGGTTTCCACGATCAGCCCTTGCTGATCATCAGCATCTATTAGTTAATAGGTCATTGGCTTCTCCTTTATTTCCTGGTCTTTTGGTTACGTGATTACTCTAGAAAATGACATAACAGAGTTTCACTAGATTATAAATTGAAACTTGACTTTAATACATTAAGATAATTTACAAGTTTAATTAGAATATAGTTTAATTATTCGATTGAAATTTTTAATATTTTTATGTACCCAAAATTGTTCAATTTATTCTTGTTGGAAATTTAGATCTTCCGAACCTAGAAAAACCACGAGCACTGAGAAGAAAATTCACTATGTGAAAAATCCTAACAATCACATAATTTTTCCTCTTACCCAATCTCCTAATACACCAATATACCTACAAAGAAATACTCAAGACAAACTCTCCAATTCTTACCTCAAAAGAAGAATTTAACTATAGTAAAATTTCTCATACAAATATTTGATTTTATATTGGTGCATTAAACAAGGAGGTAGCAACCTCCTTATGTAGACAAGAGCCTTGCTCTAATTATTTTCCCCAACTAATATGGGACAAACAAAGGAATCAAACTCAACAATCTCCACCTTGGCAATTTTGGTTGATCCCACAACTACACTCCATCTTAATATAGATCTCACGAAAATAATATAACTTTTGGTTACTGGGATTACGGCGGATGGAGCGTTAATCGTTGTCTTTCAATGTGATTGGTATGTTACATGATGAATTCAAGATGAAGATACGCAAAACAAAGAAACTTACGGGAGTTATGTCCCGATTAAGCCCTCCGACGCTCAAGTCGGTTTACGGTGAAGGTGAGGTTGATAAACAGAGAAAATTTGGGTTTATGATTATGCGTCTTCTATTATGAGAATAATACCTTTTATATGATTTTTTAATTTAGGTTTAAGTCTTTACGTGTCTGCATGGGAGATATTCTTCTTTGTTGGTATGGATGTGTGGGTCGGGGCCGAATTAATTAGTGGATGTGAGGCCGACCGATCGGCGCGTGGGATTGGGCTCGGGTCAATATAGCCACCCAACCATAAGCCCCCTACTCTCGAGTCCGAGCGAAGAGGCGGGTCGAAGGAGTATGTTGGACGTTAGCGTTCGTCGGTTCCCATGGCTAATGTAAATTTGCTCGTAAGGTGGTCGATCGGTCGGTATTGGCCTTGTGGCGGTCGTAGGATTGCTCGGGCGGTTCGATCGGTCGGTCTTGAGCTAGTCATGCTTATTGCTCAGATTAGGTCGATTGATTTGAGGCCCCGATCGATCGATCTCTTGCACTTCTTGCGTGACAACTTGCGCTATGGTAGGTCGATAGCCATCGTTAAGCGACTCTTGGACTTGAAACATTTATTATTTGACGGTAGCGTCTTCTCGTATTTATTCGAATCTAAAGCGTGTCGTCCTTATGAAGATTAATACGGTATCCAGTCGTCCTTTCAACTACCGCCTTTCCGGATTTGAACAACCCTAATTCTTGTGGCTTAGATCATACGCCGCGTGTCGGCGCATATTTCGAATTTTCTCCGCGTGTAATGGTCAGATTAGGTCACTTTCAGTGCTCCTTCTCACGACCCTCTATAAATACTCATAGTTGACGAGTTGTGGCGGTTTTACCTTTTGCTTTCGTTCTCAAACTTACACTTTATCTTCGCTTGTTCTTTTATCGTCATTCGCGGTTCAAATTTCCTTTCACTTTCCGTCCGATTTCCCGTTTGAACCCCCTGCTAGGTATGTCCTTTCTCTTCATTCCTCTTCTTTTCCAAAAGTCTTTTCTTGGTGAACATGTAAGCGGGTAGTTAGCATGGCATGGTGGTGCGGAGGAGATGTCGATGAAAGAGAGAAAAGATGGTTTAGTTGTGGAGTTGCTTGAAAACTACATCGTCGATGGCCGTGGGGAGTTGAACAAATTGACTCTTAAGTATAATATTCTACGTCTTGGGGGCCCGGCCTTTAGAATGGCGGATCCACAAAGAACTTCAATGGATACTTGCCGTCTCCGGAGCTTTTTCACGATGGGGCATGAGGCTCCCGTGACGCCTGATTATTGACGAGTGTCGCCATATTCGGGTTATTCAGAGCCAAATTTCTCGAGCAATTGGAGGTCTATAAGCAGGTTGGCATTCTTTGTGCCATCGATTCGACCATCCGCCATCTTGCGGCATTCTCGCGCCATTTCACGAGGATGAGCCATAGTCGAGCTTGGTGGAATCTCCTTTCGCAATATAGAGGCCTTCGGTATCGCCAGACACCTCGAAAATTTCTTCTGGCGGACCAAGTATTTCTTTGTGAATCCCCAGGATCTTCCTCCGAGTGCCGACCATGGAGGTCTCCTCCGACCGAGCGATGGAATGATTCGTCGGCGTTGTCCACTGGCGAGGAGGAGTGGGAGGTGGTCAAATCGATCGAGGCTCGGCGGATACTGATTTTGCTCGGCTCATTGAGGATACCCAGGGGGCCTCGGCCTATTCTTTTCTCGTCGGCCCCCTCCTCGTATTAAGCGGGCTAAAGGAGAAACCGCCTGCGTCAGTTGACTCCTCGTGATTGTATTAATTGTTGAACTTTTGTGCATTAGTTTTGTTCTCTAACTTCGATTTATCATTGTGCGCCATGGTGAGGATGGGAGCTCGAGCCTACGTCAAGGAAGCAGCCTCTCGGAAGAAAGGAGTGAGGCGGAGACGGTGAGGCGCCACTTTGGTCATGAGGTTGGTCTCCTCGGTGTCTTGTGGTGCCTCCCTAGGGGACCTTCCTATTCGTCTTGAGCCATTGCCGATTGTACCAGTGGTAGAGGAGGAGGAGGACGCGGTCCTCCTCTTAAGAGGAAGAGGTTGGTTAATTTGGGTGACCTTCCATCCCGCCCCGGCCAGTCAGCCGAGGCGAAAGCGGAAGAAAGGCACGAGAAGGCGCGGTAGTGAGCCTTAGGCGATGGGAACTGCCATTAAGTTGAAGCAGGGACGTGTCGATCGGGGACCTCGAGGTGTCCCGCTACTCGCCGAGAGGGTTACTCCCCAGTGGACGAGCGGTTCATGGAGAAGAAAGGTAACCTGAGTTGGGTTCTCGGCTCGTTCGTCTTGGTATCACGGTCACGATGGCGTCCTTTACTGCGTCTTTGCGGCGTTGGAGACTCGGGCCGAAGTCCAGGATCTCCATGATCGAGATGAAGGTTTGAAGGGCGAAATCGGGAGGTGAAGGAGGGAGAGACTCCTCCAGCTAAAAACGTCCCCTCAAGAGGAGAAGAAGGCCGGGAGAGGAAGATGGGAGCTTTGGCTCGGTGGCCAAAGTAGAGGAGGAGAAGGAGAATGAGAGAGAGAGGAGGAGAAGGAGAGTGAGGAGTGGAGGAAGGCTGTGAGGCGGGCGGGAGATCAACAAGTCTGCCAAAACGCCATTCCGCCATGGTGGATAGAGATAGGCAGAAAACCTACGGGAGTGCGGTGCTCTATCTGCGGAGCAGTGGATCAAGCGATCAGCGATGGAAGAGGCGTTCTTGACGAGGAGAGTTTGGAGCTACTTTGTGAGGTAGCCCTCTCGGTTACGAAGAGGGCCCAAGAGCTCTATGCTCTGAGGGGTGGCATGCCCTTCATTCGAAGAGTATGCCGAGCGAACTTATTCCATGATTTTGGGCTTTCTTTGGAGGAGATGACGAAGAAAGTCGAGGAGAACCATGTGACGTTCGGATGAGGAGCTAGATCTCACTCAAGAGGAAGAGCTCCTGGTGAAGATGTTCCTTGGTTGCTCCCTCGGGTCTGCTCCTGTTCTCATTGTGTCGCTCTCAGGAGAGGAAGAGCTTCCTAGTGAAGAGATTCCTCTGGCTGCTCCCCGGTCCGCTCCTACCGTCTCTTCCGCCTGCTTAGGAGGCTTCCCAGGTATTTCCACAGGTATTCTCCTTCTCCTTGGTGTTGGTAGTTCCCTTCTCCCATGTTGTGAAAGCACTTTGGTCGGCCTTGGGCGGGATCAATCTACATAATAAAATTCTTTTTGAAGTTACTTTAGTGTTTTAAACTGCATTTTCGATCATAGTGTAGTTTGGTAAAATTAAACTACGGTAGACCCGGCCGAGGTCGATCTATAATTGAGGTCGAGCTCTCGTCCCGCACTTCGCCTTGGCGACCGATCGACCTTAGTCAATCCATATCGAAGCGGCGAAGATCCCAAGGATCTCATCTTGGCGACCCGGCAAAGCGATGGTGATCTATGGAGAATGCTTAGGCGATGGCGATGGCGAGGTCCCAAGGATCATGTCTTGATGACCGAACGACCTTAGTCGATCTATGGAGAATCTTAGAGCGATGGCGATGGCGAGGTCCCAGGATCTCGTCTTGGCGACCCGGACCGTGGTCGATCTATGGAGAATACCGAGCAATTGGCGATGGCGAGGTCCCGAGGATCTCTTCTTGGCGACGACCGACCGTGGTCGATCTATGGAGAATCTTAGAAGCGATGGCGATGGCGAGGTCCCAAGGATCTCGTCTTGGCGACCCGACCGACCATGGTCGATCTATGGAGAATGCGGAAGCGATGGCGATGGCGAGGTCTGAGGATCTCGTCTTGGCGACCCGAAGACCGATCGTGGTCGATCTATGGAGAATGTCGGCGATGGCGATGGCGAGGTCCCAAGGATCTTGTCTTGGCGACCCGACCGATCCGTGGTCGCTCTATGGAGAATCTTAGGCGATGGTTACCTGAATTTTCTATTTTTGCCATACATGATTGAATTCTTTATTGCCAAGAATCGAAAACCCTTTATTGATAATAATGAGGGCGTAATGTTAAAAACACGTCTCGAAGGGATAGGAAAAAGGTACCCACATGTATACAAAATGATAATAAGAAAAGATTAACTAAAGTAAAACTTATCTATTGGTAAAACGCCTTGAAGTTACATGAGTTCTAGGCCTTGGTAGAAACTTCCTTTCTCATCGCCGAGGATGTAAGAACCATGCCCGACACCTTAATCACTCGATAGGGTCCTTCCCGTCTGTCCGAAGCTTTCGGGATGCTTTCCAACCGCCTCGGCTTTTAGTAGGGCGTAACCACCTACCTTTACATCGCTTTCGGCTTGACCCTTACATTGTAGAACTTGGTCTCCTTTTGCTGATGGCTTCGAGCGGCGGTCGCCTTTTCTATCCTCGCTAAGGAGAACGGCTCGCTCTGCGGGCTTCATCATTCGCTCTTCTTCATAGCCCGACACTCTTTGATTGTGCAATGCCACCTCTCTTCGAACTAGGGCTTCGCTTGAAGGTCATCTGAGCAGTGTTTCTCCTGTAGCTCCTTTCGGTGTGGTTCTATATGCCCACAATACTTGTCTACTTCTTCCACCCGAATCATCGGTAGTCGAGGCGTTTTGAGGCGTTCATTATCTTTTGTTGGTGTTCTCTGCGAGACCGTTACTTTGGGATGGGCTACGAAGTCAATCAGAAGTTTGATCTTTAGTCGATCGCAAAATCTCTAAACTTGTGGTTGTCGAACTCTGACCATTATCCGTAACCAACACCATAGGCATCCCGAAGCGGCATAGTATATTCTTCTTTATGAAACTTTCCACCTTCCCTCGGTGATTGTAGCGAGCAGACTCAACCTTCTACCCACTTAGTGAAATATTCCACTTTACACTATCGAATTTCTTTTGTCCGGGACCGAGAGGAAGGGCCCCAGATATCCATTCCTATTGAGCGAAAGGATATGATGACTCACAATTTGCATTATTTCGCCGCCGGTTTGGTGAGGGCAATTTCTTGTTTCTCTGCAGGCCTCACATCGATCGACCTTTTCCCCGACGATCTCTTCTCATTGTCGACCAAGGTACCTGTCGATCAATCGGTGAGTCAATATTCTGCCCCTATGTGAATTCCGCACATCCTTCATGGACTTGACCATTGCTGCTTTCGGCTTCTTCTTCATTCAAGCGTCGAGCGTGACGGTCGTAAGACCGCCTATATAGAGTACCGTTGACGATCGTGTATTGGCCGCCCTTATCCTTAACTTCTTGGCCTCGGCGCGTCTTAGGTTGCTTTCCTTCTAAAAGGTCTGCGTAATCGGTTACATCAACTCGATCGAGCCGGTACTCACGTTGAGAACTTCCTCGACTTCTGAATGCTAGGCCGATCGATCGTTCGACTAGAACATTGTTTATGGCATCACGGTGGAAGCCATCTTGAGCGCATCCGCTTTAGTATTTCGAGCTCGTTCTATTCTGGCGATTGAGTCTTGTTGAAATTGCTCAATTTACGCTTTACTAACTCAGATACTTGATCATGTTGTTCCTTGGCCTCATCTTGCCGGTGACTTGGCGACCACCACTTGTTGCTATATATCTTGGTGCTTCACCCCATCTCCCAGCTAGTTGGAGCGGTTATCAAAGCCTCATATTACGCCTCGTTATTGGAGCCTTGAATTCTAGCCGAAAGCGTATTCCACCTTTTCTTCCATATCGGGCCGACCAAAGACTACTCCGCTCCGCATCCTCGGCATTGGATGAGCAGAGTGACAAACAAGCTCCGAGCGGGAAAGGCTCGTCCTTGAGCTAGGTTGGCTCATCTCGCAATGAAGTGCCGCCAACACTGCGCTTTAATGGTGCGTGAGGGCTTGTCTTGTATGTCGAACTCTCGATTCTATCGCCCACTTTATCACCGACGAAGTTTGGGCTTTTGAAACCTTTGCACGAGGGTTGATCGATCCACACCTCAATGGTATGACTTTGGAAGTAAGGCCTCAACTTCCCAGCGCCATTATCAAAGAGAGGGCTAGCTTCTCTACGGGCGTATATCGCGTTTACGGCGGTCAACACTTTTCGACATAGTAGATGGGATCTTGCTCATTTCCTTCGATCGGATAAGTACTGCGCTGATCAACCCTCCGTAATCGCCAAGTATAAATCGGGTTTTCCCTCTACCGGCTTTGCGAGATAGGCGAAATAGACAAATATTGTTTTAAGTGTTGGAAAGCTTTCTCGCACTCATCCGGCCATTAAAATGGGTCACGTTAACTTTCCTCGGGACTTTAAAATGGGAGGCACTTGTCTCTAGTGCGAAATGAACACCTTTCGTGAAACTATCAAATAGGTCAATATCTGAACATCTTTCAAGCATTACGACGAAGGCATTTCTATGATGGCCTTAATCTTCTCTGGATTAGATTCGATTCCCGTGAGTGATCATAAACCCGAAATTTTCGGATGCCACCCCAAACACACATTTTTTGGTTTAGCTTCATCTGGAATTTATTCGAGTCCGGAAGACTTCCTTTAGATCTTGTACATGCTCATGGACGTCTTACTTTTGACCACCATATCATCCACATAAGCTTCCACCGTCAACCAATCTGTTTTTGAAGACTTACGTGACGAGTTGATAGGTCACCCCGCATTTTTAGGCGAGCGGCATTACTTAGTAGCAATATGTGCCTTGATGGATTATGAAGGCGGTCTTTTCTTAAATCTTCGGGCTCATTTGGATCGATGGTAGCAGAAAGCATCCAGGAAGTGACGCATTTCATGCCCGAGGTGGAGTCTACTAATTGGTCGATCTTAGGCAATGTGAAGGCATCCTTTGGACACGCTTTGTTCGGTCGGTGAAATCATGCACATTCTCCACTTCCGTTCTTCTTTTTACTAAAACGACATTGACTAGCCATTCAGGATATTTGACATCTCGGATGAAACCGGCCTCTAGCAACTTCGCTACTTCCTTCTCGATCACCGCCTGTCGCTCCTTGCTGTGCCATCGCTTCTTTTGTCTGATCGGCTTATAGTCATGCCGAATACCGAGGGAGTGAGGCCTTGTCGATCGAGAAATTTTAGGCATGTCGCTCGGTACCTAAGCAAAAACCGACCTATTTTCCACCAAACAATCAGGATTTCTTTAACCAGTCCTCTGCGGCTCGGACCCTAGGTTTGTGAACTTAGAAGGGTTGGCCGTCGATCGACCCTCTGCGTTTCTTCCACCGGTTCATCCTGTTTGTCTCTTCGGTTCTCACATCAGAGGCTCGTCAAGACTACTGCCCCATCTAATGTTTTAGTCTCTGCAAGTAACATTCCTGGCGATTCTCTGGCGACCTCGACAATCTGACTTCGTTGGGTGTCGGGAACTTCATAACTTGGTAGTAGGTGGAGACGACCGACTGAGGGCATTTGAGTTGCCCTTGGATTATTACATTATCGCCTTTGAAACTTTACGACTAGGAACTCAACGTCCCTTTCTATCGACTACGATTTACTGTCAGAACTTCACTTTCAAGTACACCCGGCGACGGGTAGGCCGACGCCTAATTACCCCTTTGATGGGGCCGTACGTGGGTAGTAGTCGATCTTGGTATCTTCATCATTTGAAGGCCTCATAATACAACAAGTCATTGAAATGCCGTGTCAATCATCACCCGTTTCACCTCGTATTCGTCCCATGTTTAGGTTTACCACAAGTGGCGTCGTCATGAGGGCAACTTACTCCATTGAGGTCGGACTCGTCGAATGATATCATCCGTCGCTCTCCCTCGGTTTTTGATGGATGAGTCTTTGCCTACTGTTTGGCATATCTTTTCTCCTTTGTTGGTGGAACCCGTTACATTTCCACGAATATCATATTAATGACTTGATCGGTTTGATGCGTCTTGTCATGCGGCATTTAAGTCATTTCTTTCCTCGACCGCCTCTCTCGTCTTGTCGATTATCCGAATTCATATTCGCCTCTCTTCGTCATTTCATCATTTCTACTCAGGCGGTTGCTCATTATGCGGCCGACCATGTCCTGCGTCGATTATCCGATCGGCATTTTGCCGTGCTTCTGAAATCGGCCTAACCTTCCCTTTGTATGAGAAATTCGATTTCTTTTTCAATCGCCAAGAATCTTAGTGTCATGACCGAATTCTTTGTGGAAGCGACAATCTGATTAGGGTTCTGTCGCTTGTAGGGTCTTCATTTTTCGGGTTCTCTACGGTTTCCCATCTGCTCTCATTGCTGCCAACACCTCTTCATATCGCTTTGTTTAGTGGGGTGAACTCACGATATCCCTATCGGTCGGTCGGTCTTCTCGATTCGACCGCCTTTTGCCTCTTGTGTGTGAATTGCCTCTTGCTTTCATTCGGCGACGATCGTCATTCGACGCCGTATTTTTAGCACTTCTTGAAGCTAAATATACCTATCATACTGCTTTATTTCTGAGCGGATCGGGGCTGATCGAGGCCGATGACTTCTTAAACTCCTCGTCCCTCGTATTGGTCATGAAGTGGCGGCATGGACGAAAGGGTGGGTCGGCACCTCGGCCCGTTATTGAGCCGGTGATGAACTCCTCAAACTCGTTTCTTCCTTGGGTAAGTTGCATCACCTCCAGGAGCTGTCTTTACTGATTAAACCATTAGTGGCGGCCCCGGTTCGGGAATAACAACCAGAAATCTTGAAGCATGTGATCTGACCTGGGGGCAAGTATTTGTTGAACCATCGTCAGAAATCTTGGAAGGCCGTGCGAAAGTCTTACATTGGATAGCGTCCGAACACAATGTAGATTCATCATGGATGGAAGAAGTGTAGATAATCCAGGGTCGGTCTTCCCATGTATTTCTCGGGGTCGGTATTTTTATTCCGGTCTTTGGGAGGTATCAAGATTTCTTGGGTGAAGGAGAGCTATCTCACGCCATTAGGCGTCCGGACGAAAACTTCATACCGTTAATCCGATCATCTGCGATTTTTTCTAGGGCTTCGATGGGCGATAATCGGTGTTAATCTGATTTGTCGAGGCCTTTTTGGCCTTGAGACGGTTGTTGTCTTGATTGAGGCTGCGGGATCTGGCGAATCACCGCCCATTGCCTCCTCTATATGTTTCCGATTCGGGTGGTGTGCATGGGCGGAGGAGGATCTGCGCTAACAGTCTTTGGAGATTGGCCAGATTGAGCATAACGTTATCCTCTAAAACGCCTCTCTTCTTCTTGTTACAAGGTTTGAGGATCGCATTGATCGTTTGGATTAGAGGATTCCGTCTTGGAGATATGTAGTGCGGTAGTCAGCAGGAAGTTGTGAGCTTATCTGTTGCGTCGCAGGCCATGACAGCCTATGTCGGGATTCATCATGCATACTTTGGCTGATTTGTGTGTTCTGGACTTGGTGCCTAAAGTGGTACCCACGGTGGCGCTTAATTAGTTCTGGGATTCGACGGGATGGAGCGTTAGTTGTCTTCCATGTGATTGGTATCTTACATGATGAATTCGATGTATGAAGATACACCAAAACAAAGAAGGCTTGCGGGGTTGTGTCGCTTATTAGCCCCTCCGACGCTCAAGTCGGTTTTGGTGAAGGTGAGGTTGATAAGCAGAGAAAAGTAGGTTTATGATTGTGCGTCTTACATTATGAGAATAATACCTTTTATATGGTTTTTCATTTAGGTTTAGGTCTTTACGTGTCTGCGTGGGAGATATTCTTCTTGTTGAAATTTATGGATGTGTGGGTCGGTCAAATTAATTGATGGATGTGAGGCCAAATGATCGGCTTTATAAATTAAGCTTCGGGTCAAATATAGTGACCCAACCAACTTTCAATATTATTTACTTTGTCAGTGATTTGGTTGCTTTTAAAGCTCTTCACATCTGACATATTCGTTTTATTGATTACATCACCGATGTCATTAAGAAAGCTCTATCTACTTCAACCTTTACATATCTATAATACAAACTCATAATCTTATCAAATTGTGCACTTGAGAGGGAGTTGATAACATACTTAACAACATTGATTTTCTCTTATCACTTACAGTGATGCTCTTCAATCTTAAGTTCTAATGTACCTTATATAAAACATGTATATAACTATACCGTGTACTTCTTGATCAATATAGAAAAATACAAAGTTGCATTACATTATTATCAAGTGCACTTTCAAGACACGAGTCTATTCTAGGACCCACGTAGTACATAGACACGCATCAATGCATGATGGTTGATGGATTGTAGATTAGTGGTTACAATAAAAAAATGAATTTTAAATAGTAAAATCTTGAGTTTTATGTTAAATTTTGAATAAATCTAATTCAAGGTCTGAATTTATATTAAATCAAAATAAAATTCAAATTAATGTTAAGCTCGATCAAATTCAAGTAGAATTTTAGCTCTATAAATGAGCAATATGGTGAAAAATATTTGTCGACTCTATATTGCCAATACCAATAAAATCAGAGCAAAAGTATGCACATGATTGAGCCATACAAATTGTCAAGCTGTGGTTGTTTTTCTTCCTTCAATTTCATTGTCTTTACTTCCATTATTATTTTGAGTGGATCACACCCACGTGTCACTTTTTTCTGGCCCAGCTTCGACCTTCCCTTACATCGCAACGAATTCTCAAGTCGATACATTTTCGACCCATTCTTAGTTACAATTGATTGATGTAATATTATAACTTATACAAATAGATGGATGTAGTATTATAACTTATACAACCTTTCCTATTTCTTTGTACGGTAATCAAATTTTAATCTTTCGGAATATGACATAACAATCCGACTTTGTGCAGCAATCAAGTGTAATGGATTGCTGAAAAATTTGTGAATTTGGTGTTTTTTATTTAAATAGTGTAGTTTAAACAACAACTTATCTAAATAGAAGTAAAATAAACCAACATGACGATGATAAGTTACTGTTAACTATCTCATTCAACAACATTACAGATAATGAAAATTTGAATTGTGAAGGAAAATTAGTCTTAACCTTCTCTTTTATAAGCTCCTAGCTAGCCCAAAAGAAAATCTACAGTGAATTTTTGTTTGTTTTTCTTTTTTTCCTTTCCCTTATAATGGTACTCAAGGGGATATCACGTACGATATCATTTTAAAAACTTGAAAATTTCTGTAAATGCTTGAAACTGAAATGACTAGTCTGTTCAACTTACAACTTCATAAAGCATTTTGATATGCTATTTCTATTCAGCTACGGTTAAAATAGAATTATCCCATTGCCTAAATCTGATTTTTCCCCCCAAGACACACAGTAATTAATTATAAAATCTATCTTTTTATTGTACGTAGATTCTGAAATTCTTTGGTTTAATATCTTGGAATACATATAAAGTAACCCTTCATTTGGGACTGGACCGGTTGCCTTCGCAAGTAACATCACACAATAAAGCAGGCACATCTTAATTACTATATTCAGACAAGAACTTGGACCCAATTGTACGTGATTGTATTTATTAACTATGGGATAAATGACAATAAAGACAGTAGTCAAAGACAAGGAACCTAAATTGTGGAGGTGAGAAATCTACCAATTAGCTATAAAAGAAAAATATTAAGGTCTGAGATATGCACTAAGCGGTAGAAATAATAATAATTTATATACATGTCTATTATAGAAAAAAAAAAGGGCGGAATGTTATTTCATACCTCCAGTCATTTATGATGAGAGATTTCGTACACATATGAAAGGGTTTTTTTTAAACTTTTAACAAACGCAAGAGATGGTGTGTGAAAAATAATGCTAAGCTTAAGGACCCGATCACCTTATATTCCTTGTTACCTTCCATCAAAATAATAGAAGAACATAGCAGTTCGAAGTGGAAAGATATAAGGTTTCAAAATGAACAAAGACGATCCATCGGAAATATTGAGTGATTTAGTGACGGTACTAATATTCGTCGCTAAATTTGGAGAGAATTTGTCGCGAAAAAATTAGCGACGGAACCATATAGCTGTCAGTAATTTATTACTGACGGAAAATATATTGTTGAAAATTAGCGACGGAAAGCATATTTCTATTGCTAAAAATGTGCTAAAAATGAGTAATTTAGCAACGATACTAAAACTTATCGCTAAATTTGGAAGGAATTCGTGGCGGCAAAATTAGCGACGGTATACGTTCCGTCCCTAAAAATGGAGGAAATTTTTGGCGGAATAAAAAATTTTGAGTTTACTTACGGAAAATTCGGTAGGTAAATTCCGTTGGTAAATTAATTTAGCGACAGAACTTTTCTTTCCGTCGGTAAAAAGGCGGGCATTATTGGCGGTATAATTTTTTTTTGAATTTACCAATAGAAATTTCCGTCGGTAATTCCATCGGTAAATTTTTTTTAAATATAAGCTCACCCGACATCTCCCTCCAACTTCTATCTTCTTTTTCCTTTCTTTTTCTTCCTTCTTCCTACATCTTCTCTTCGGTTTTCTTGTAGCACATTTCTCTGTTGTGGACTCCTTTTCTGCTCGAGGATGTTGTCTTCTCCGGCTATTGTCATCGTGTCCTTCGGTATAGGTATTTTTGCAACTACTGTCATGTGTTTTTTCATATATTAGATGAAAGTTAATTTGAGTATTTATTATTTTCGTTTATTTGTGTATTTTATTATTGGAAAACAACTTTAAGATATAAAGTTAGTGATAGAAGAGACAAGACGTGATTTTAATTGTGATGTTAAGATAAATTTCTGATGTATGTAAGGTGTTTGATTAAAAATTTGTTATTTGAAAAAATGATTTTAGTTTTTTATTTTCAATTCTGTTTTAGTATGAATTTTAATATTTTAATTTTTTTACTTGAAATAATGACGTTCTCTCCATGGTGGCTTCCAGAGAAACTAAACACTTTGTAGGTAAATTTTAAAAAATAATTTTCAGCAAATTTCTCGACGGAAAAAAATTCTGTTGGTAAATATATTGGATTTTGCCGACGGAAAAAATTCAATCGCTAATTACCGACGGGATTATAAAATTCGTTGGTAATTTTCTGACAGAAAAATTTACTGACTGAACAAAATAACTGTCGGTAAATTTATCGATGGAAAATTTTTTCTGTCGGTAAATTTACCAACGGAAAATGTGCGTCGTTAAATTTAGTAACGGCCATATCTCCGACACCTTTCTTCATTAATAAATTCCGTCGCTAAATAAGCTTACCGACAGAATATGTACAAATTCCGTTAGTAAATTTCGTCGCTAAACTTTATTTTTCTTGTAATGGATTGCTGAAAATTTTGTGAATTTGGTGTTTTTATTTAAATAGTGTAGTTTAAACAACAACTTATCTAAATAGAAGTAAAATAAACAAACATGACGATGATAAGTTACTGTTAACTATCTCATTCAACAACATTACAGATAATGAAAATTTGAATCGTGAAGGAAAATTAGTCTTAACCTTCTCTTTTATAAGCTCCTAGCTAGCCCAAATGAAAATCTACAGTAAATTTTTGTTTGTTTTTCTTTTTTTCCTTTCCCTTATAATGGTACTCAAGGGGATATCACGTACGATATCATTATAAAAACTTGAAAATTTCTGTAAATGCTTGAAACTGAAATGACTAGTCTGTTCAACTTACAACTTCATAAAGCATTTTGATATGCTATTTCTATTCAGCTACGGTTAAAATAGAATTATCCCATTGCCTAAATCTGATTTTCCCCCAAGACACACAGTAATTAATTATAAAATCTATCTTTTTATTGTACGTAGATTCTGAAATTCTTTGGTTTAATATCTTGGAATACATATAAAGTAACCCTTCATTTGGGACTGGACCGGTTGCCTTCGTAAGTAACATCGCACAATAAAGCAGGGAAATCTTAATTACTATATTCAGACAAGAACTTAGACCCAAGTACGTGATTGTATTTATTAATATTTAAAATTTATCAATTTATATAAATAATGTGAACTAAAAAAGCATTAAGTAAATATCTACATTTTTTAAATTCAACAAACTTTTACATACGCTAGTTAAAAATAAGAGCCACATGAAATCCCAAACATTAGCTGACGTGACTATTTTAAAACGACAAATAGCATCCTACATAAGACAAAGTGGTTAAATCGATAGTAATTAAATTGGCCGAAGGGAGACTAAGGAGTCTTTGTCGTACATTATTTTCATCAAGTGTGTGAAGCAAATGAAGAGACCAAAACTGCAACTAAAGCAGCTGTAGATATTACGCATCTTTGGGAAGTCCTTATGGAGGCAAAGTCGGGAGGACAGAGGTGAAGGAACAAGAATGGACAATTACCAAGCAAAGCAAGACATCTATGGCAGGTGATAAGGTTTCCACGATCAGCTCTTGCTGATCATCAGCATCTATTAGTTAATAGGTCATTGGTTTCTCCTTTATTTCCTAAATATCCTGGTCTTTTGGTTACGTGATTACTCTAGAAAATGACATAACAGAATTTCCCTAGATTGTAAATTGAAACTTGACTTTAATAAAGTAAGATAATTTACAAGTTTAATTAGAATATAGTTTGTTTATTCGATTGAAATTTTGAATATTTTTATGTACTACAAATTGTTCAATTTATTCTTGATGGGAATTTAGATCTTTTGAACTCACACCTAAGGATATTTTATAGACACAAATATCAGAAAATAGAAAAATAATAACAATACAAGAGAATTTCTGTAGAAACTCCTAAATAAGAGAAAAACCAAGGGCACTGAAAAGAAAATCCAAAATGTGAAAAATCCTAACAATCACATAATTTTTCCTTTCACCCAATCTCCTAATACACCAACACATCCATAAAGAAATATTTAAGACAAACTCTCCAACTCTTACATCAAAAGATGAATTTAACTAGAGTAAAATTTTTCATACAAATTTTTGGCTTTATATTGATGCATTAAACTAGGAGGTAGCAACCTCCTTATGTAGAAAAGAGCTTTGTTCCATTTGTTTTCTCCAAACAATATGGGACAAACAAAGGAGTCAAACTCAACAATCTCTACCTTGGCGATTTTGGTTGATCCCACAACCACACTCTACCTTAATATAGATCTCCTAAAATTAACATAACTCTCAATGTAGAGAATTATCACGCTTTATAGTATCATGCTCCACCATAAAAGCATACTCATTCAGAATAAACCAATTCTCAATTTTTTATTTCTGCACATGTCGAAAATAACCTTACTGAAAAATTATGGTGCAACTCTCATGTTTGACTTTCCTAAAAGTTCATCAGTCATCAACCTAAATTCTACTACACACCTTGCATTAATGCCAAACCAATGCCCGTGTGCAAACTTGTGGACACGCTAACAGTAACACATCCTCTATCATGACAACTTTGGGATTAAAGACATGCCATGTGGATGTACATGCTCCCCTTTTTAGAGAGCAAGATCATCATCCATAAAGACAATATTAGTGACAATGTCAATCTCTCCATTAACTGACCCAGAACCTCTTATTGAACCCGCTCCATCTCTTGGGCAATTTTTCTTCACATGCCCAAATTGTCCACACGTCCAGCATACTACATTTTTCTTCATGGATTTCTTCTTCCGATATCCAGTTATCACTAGAGCTGAGTTTTGAAGAGGAACATTTCTTCCATCATCCAATTTTCTCTTTTTTGAAAAGAGTTTTTCAGTAACTTCAGAAAAATTATCTTCTCCTTCCCATGAATCAAAATCGGTTTCATGTTTTCATATGAAGGTGGAAGAGACCAAATGAGTCTCAAAGCTTGATCCTCATCATCTATACGAACTCTAATTGCTTCTAGTTCAGAGACGATCCCATTGAGAACACTTAAATGATCTGAAATTGTAGTGCCTTCCCTCAACCACTGTGTATGAAACTGCTCCTTTAGGTATACCTAATTTGAGATGCCCTTTGTTTGATACAACTCCTCAAGCTTTTCCTAGAGCTCCTTTGTTGTAGATATTTCATGCACATTCACAAGGACGTTCTTAACGAAATATAATCGTATCCCACTTGCTGCTCTCAAGTCCAGATCCTTCCAATCTTCATCGCTTATATTAGATCTGTTTGTACTAGTCGTTTTGCCAGTATCACTAGTAGTAGTGTTGATATCAGGGATTTGTCTACCTTTCAATGCCTTATGTAACCCCGATTGAATCAAAATGTCCCTGACTTGCACTTGCTACAAGCCAAAATTGATTCTCTCGTCGAATTTCTCTACCTCAAATCTAAAAAGATTCGAAGCCCTATTTCCTGACATTTTGCCTATGCTCTTCTGCCTTAATGAATTTTACCGTAGAAATGAATAATACACCAGGTAAGTTTTCAGGAAAGAGAGGTGGGTCATAACGGACACACTTAAATACCAAGTCTTTCATTAGCCAGAATTTTTCTAGACATGCAATTTCATACTACCATACTAAAACTCCACCGCACCAAATGAGCCTTTCTAAAGAAATTTTTTTTCGATGTAGAAGATCAATCAAAACTGCGACCACAGAGCATACTCTGATATTTTTTTAAAAAAACACCTTGGCTCTGATGCCAATTATTGAAAATTTAGACCTCCCGAACCCACACCAAAGGATATTTTATAGAAACAAATATCAGAAAATAAATAAATAATAACAATACAAGAGAATTTACATAGAAACTTCCAAACCAGAGAAAAACCACGGGTACTGAAAAGAAAATCCACTATGTAAAAAATCCTTACAATCACACAATTTTTCCTCTTACCCAATCTCTTAATACACCAACACACCCACAAAAATATATCCAAGACAAACTCTCCAATTCTCACCTCAAAAAAGGAATTTAACTAAAGTCAAATCTATCATACAAATCTTTGACTTTGTATTCATGCATTAAACAAGGAGTTAGCAACGTCCTTATATAGGCAAGAGCCTTGCTCCAATTGTTTTTCCCGACCAATATGAGACAAACAACGGAGCCAAACTCAACAATTCTTATATATTTAAATATAAATGTATAGGTAAGTTGGGTTATACCGCCATGATCAAACTTAGGTAGTTATACTTTAAAAGTTAAGTTGTTAAATGTTTCAACTAAGCTGTTTAGATGGTAAACCATGCAACTACGGTCTTACATGTGCATAAACTTTCTTTTTAGTTATACCATTTCAAACATTCTTGCAACTACAAAAAAACAAAAGCAGAGAAAGTGATTACTATTCCAAGCATATATTAACAGCTAAATCACCAATATGAAATCGATAAATTCTATGTATAAAAATCACAACTAGTGTGTGGAAGAGCTCCTGAATCCTAGCGATGGTTTCTTAGAGGCCTCCGTCTTTCAACATAGTCCCCATTTCACATTTCAATTTTGGATGCGGAAAGATACAGAAATGTTACCTAGAAAACGCTTTCAAAAACCAATAGAAAAATATGAAGTTAAAGAGAGAATAAAAGCAAATAGGAAAAAAATAGAGGAAAAGATTGCCATTGAGTCATGGAGAAACAAGGTTTTTGTGAACAAGGTGATTTTGAGTGAGTTTAGTGCATTATGATAGGATAATGGGCCGGGTGTGGTGATGCTTTAAATCTGGTGAGAGAACTACGAGAAATTTGTGATGGCTTTGTATCTTTCTTTAGCTCTGTCATGTTAGAATTTACAATAGGCTTACAGGCCCATACGAGAAGGAAAGTTAGATCACATATAAGTATAAGTGAGGTTCCATCCTAAAACCAATTGGTGATAAGTGGAGTAGCCCACTAGACTTATATGTTAGTCTTCTTTTCTTTGTTTCTCCAATATGGGGCAAACTCCAAACTTTATATTTCAACACACCCCTTCACGTATGGGTCTAACACGTGACATAATCTATCATTTTGAGGGGTTAATGACTAACATAAGAGCAATCTGCTCTGATACCATGTTAGAATTTACAATGGGCCTACAGGCCCATACGAAAAGGAAAGTTAGACCACATACAAGTCTAAGTGAAGTTTCATCCTAAAACCAATTGGTGATAAATGGAGTAGCCCACTAGACTTATATGTTAGTCTTCTTTCCATTGTTTCTCCAATATGGGACAAACTCTCACTCTTTATATTTGAAGAATATATAAAATCAGTTGAGTTGGCCTCATACAACAGTTTAAGCTATTGTGGTGAAACGGTCACTGAACATAGTATCAGAGCCTCTATGACCAAATGGTTATGAGTTCGAATCCTACCATCCACCTATTCTAATTAAATTAACACCAAGTAAAGTAGGCCTGTTGAAGTTTCAAGCCCAAAGGGCTTTCACTTGAGGGGATGTGTTAGAGATTATATAAAACCAATTGAGTTGGCCTCACATAACAGTTTAAGTTATTGTGGTGAAACGATCACTTATCATGTCTCTCTTAGCACTGAACTCTTTTAACTTCTTGTCTTTTCATTTTCTCAGTTTCCTTCTGGTTGGAACTCATTTTAGCCTCTCCTCCGCTGATGCCAAAGGTTAAGGCTCAGACCTTGGCCGTCGATGGCATCCTCCACTCTCTTTGTTTTCCTTATTCAACTTCTCTCTCCTCTTTGTCTTCAACCTCCAATGTTCTGGTCCTTTCTAAAGGAAGGTGCCGTCTTGCCCCCAAGGTATTTTCCTCCTATCAACTCCCTTGTCTCCTCTCCTCCTACCCTTCGTTGTTAAAGGTTGTTGGTGATGAATCATTGTTCCACTCTCTTTGCTTCATCTGTAACATCCCGTCACCGATGGGAGCGATATTATAGTAAATTTGGATTGGGTTGTGATTGTGTACATGAACGTCGGTATCATGCACTAGTGAAAATTCACGGCTTTTGTGTCTTTGTGAAAGTATGAAATTGTGTGTTAATTGAATTGGAGTGCTTTATGGGAATTCTCCAGAAGATTGCGAAATGGGTGCTTATGAGATTTCCGGTACTGAAAATGACTATACATTTGACACTCCAATTAAAGACATGATTTAGGAATTTTTGTTTTAGCTGGAGCTATGGAAAATTGGAAAGTTTTATGAGAGTCTAAGAAATGAATTGATTGTATTGAAAATTGATAGGCATGAAAACGAGTGACTCGGAAAGATTGTGAATTTCAATTTTTTCCCGAAGGGTCGGAATTTTTGAATTGAAATAGAAAAGTTATAAGAATTGGTATGAGGGCAATTTGGGCAAGATACTTAAGAGTATCAGACTTAAGGTTTAAGGAAGGGGTAACATGGATTTTTCTTCATAAGTAAGACTATAAAAGGGGAATATTAGGGTTTGAAAGTGGGAAAGAAATAAAAATGCTATGGGAGAAGAAGAGGAAGAGAAGAGGAATGTGATTTTTGACGAAATCATGGAGAGTTGAAGGTTTGTGGGCCAAATCAAGTAAGTCTAAGCCTCTTTCCTCTTATATAGTTGGTTGATTATTGTTTTTAAGTGTTAAGAGTATAGATTTGGGTGTTTTATATGTTGGGTTTTAGGGTTATCGTATATGGATGGATTTGGATTGTTTGATGAATAATATTGGTTTGAAATGGGTTGGAAATGGAGTATTAGTGATGTTTAAGTGTTTAGAATGAATTATGGGTTGAATAGATTGGAAAAATTGGATTGAAATAGTTAAAAATCGGATTCAGGAGTCAAGAATGGGCTCGCACATCGAGACGAGGGTGAGCGCGCACATCACAATGAGGGCGAGCGCGCACGTCACGACGAGGGAGAGCATTCACGTCGCGACGAGGGCGAGCTTCTCTTCGTCGCGTCGAGCTTTTCTTCGCCGCAGCGAGGACCCATTTTTCTCGAATGAATGTGTTTTGGTTCTTTTAAACTGCAACTTTTGTACAGATTGTCAAAGGAGATAATTTCTAATTTTTTTTTAGCTAGAGACAAAGGTCTCCATGTTTTATGAAGAAGGGAAATGTTATATCAGTCTGTAAAGGTTTGAAATATGGGATAGTGGTTTAATGTAAAATATGGTTATATGTTAGAAAATAACTTTGGGATTTATGAAACGAATTGACTGATGTGAGTATCAACTGAATTCTGATTTTTAAGGAAGATTTTGAGGGTGAAATATTGGGTTAGTGCCGGGAATGTCACTAAAGTGCGTGATACGTTTATTTTTATAAACTACTACATGAGTTTTATTTTGAAAGGGCAATGTGTAAACTTAGGGTGTTCAAATTATGATAGGGGCATTTGGAAAGTCAGCCTCAGACATTTCTGAGACTTCTAGGCGTTAGCGCGGAAGCCAGGTGAGTGACCTAGACGGTTCTCAAAGTATGCTATATTTCAGTGATTTAAATTCCCTGAAGTAAAATGATGAGATAATATTGAATGTGAACTCCGGATAGAAGGTCCGGAGTATTGAAGTGATAGTATACAGAAACGTTATGCGAATGTGAAAGTGTAATTGTGTTTGTGATGTGAAAATCTGGAATAGATTAGAAATGACTGTGATATACTGATCAGAGCTACAAGCTCGACTACTGAAAAAGAGCCTCGAGCTCGAAAGGAAATAGTACATACCTAGAGGGCTCTCCTATCCCTAAGACGCGTGGGAAGTAATGCATACCCAAAGGGCTTTCCTACCCCTAAGACGCGTTCACTGATTAATGAGCTCTTGATGGGACAGTTTCAGAGTGAAAAGCTCAACGATTGATGAGTTAGTGCATACCCAGAGGGCTCTCCTATCTCTAAGATGTGTGAAAAGTAGTGCATACCCAGAGAGCTCTCCTACCCCTAAGACGCGTTCATTGATTAATGAGCCCTTGACGGGACAGTTTCAGAGCGAAAAGCTCAACGATTGATGAGTTAGTGCATACCCAGAGGGCTCTCCTATCTCTAAGACGCGTGGGAAGTAGTGCATACCCAGAGAGCTCTCCTACCCCTAAGACGTGTTCACTGATTAATGTGCCCTTATCAGGACAGTATAGATGCTTGGTCACCACACTGATATAAATTGATAATGGGTTATAGACTGCAATTATTCTGATATGTTTGATTGTTGATAAAGGGGTATAGACTACAATTATTCTGATATGTCTGATTATTGATAATGGGTACAAACTACAATTATTATGATATGTTTGATTATTGATAATGGGTACAGACTACAATTATTCTGATATGTCTGATTATTGATAATGGGTACAAACTACAATTATTCTGATATGTTTGATTGAATGATAGGCGAAATGTCATACACTGGTGTGAAAACAGGTATGGGGTACTCCTAATTATAGAATGTATGACTGATTGTGATATGCTTAGTGTCGTATGGAATATTAGAGCTTTTAGCTCAACGTGCGAAAATGAACTTCGAGTTCATGACTGATTCAGAGCCTTAGGCTCAACATATAATGAACCCGGTATCTAGTATTGGATAAGGGTCAGATATTATTGAGCCCTTCGATGGGACAGTTTAGGCACTAGGTCACAGCCAAATGGGAGGTATGAATATAGATTTCTGTAAATTTATAAATGGGGAATGTTTTAGAAAATGTATTACGAGATAGAGATAGATCTATGGAAATTGTAAAAATGGAAATTGTAAAATGAGACCAAAGAGAAAGAATGAGAACATAAGTTATTATTTGATTATGTACTTGAGTGAGCGGACCATCGATGATGGTCACTCATTGAGTTTGCAAAAACTCATCCAAAATTTGCAATTATTTTTCAGGACTCAGAAGAATACTCCGTTAGGTAACGGGTGTATAGTGATCGTGGAGTGCCAGACGAGGACGGGATCAGTTGCGTCTGCATTAGAGTGAAGACTTTGCTTATACGTTATTGTGTATTTTTTATGGGGACCCTCGTGGTCATTGTATCTACCAGATTGGTTATGTAAACTGTTTTCTGCAACATACATATATGTAAGTGTATGATTGTTTCAAAACAAAATTTTTGGTACTGTGTTTTAACTGAGAGAGGTAGCATCCCATCCTCGCAGGGCACAGATTCGGATATCACCATCGATGTCGGGTCCGGGTCTTACGGGAGTGGGGTGTTACATCATCACTCCTTCGTGCTCCTTTAGTGAACATATTGTGACTCCACCACTTGAGGTCTTTAAGTTAGGTACTGCCAAATAGTCAAATTCTCTTGTGAGATTTTCATTGACAAAAGATCCCTTATCCTTTGGTTCAGAAATAGGCAGAGCACAATTGGAATAAATAGGTTCTTGACATGGTACTCCTGAATGAAGCTAATTTAGTCCTTGTCAGGTTTAAGAGTCAATGTAAACTGTCAAAGGGTTTAGAATCTGGTTTATGGAACATTAATAGTGAACCCCTATTCTTTTTTCTAAAAAATTAAAAAATTTGATTGGTAGAATAAAGTTGGAGAATAATGTTAAGAGAGTAGTATTACTCTCCTTAGTCTCTTGTAGCAAAGCAACAACACAATACAAAAAGCAAACAAACCAATTGGAATAATGGTATAAAAACCCCTCCTATCTACACATCAAAGATGCTAGTGTTTATAAATTAAGCCTCTGAGAATAGAGATACTTCAGAGACTTCCCAACCCACTTCTATCATCAAATTCACAACTCTAAAGTCTTGTTTACTGGTTGGAATCATATTGACACTAACCCTTTCCAATGGCTCAATCACAACTTTAAAGACTTTGTCTTGTCCTTCAATTACCACTTATGGTATTTAGGATTTTTCTTTTTTTTTCCTATCAAATTTCCTTTTTGCAGATTTGGATTGCATGCAAAAATCGCCAAGGCTATCTGGGACATGGCCTATTGTTAGTGGGGTATCATTGTCCTTTGTTTGTTCGGTGTCTCCTGTCCCTTGATTATCAATTAGCCCAACAGTTGTGAGTGGAAACAACATGTTTACCCAATCCCTCCGACAGTGCTCCAAATATTGGGAGGTGAAACCATTTGTTTAATGGTCTAGATTCTCCTCATTGTTGGCACTAGATTTGTCAAGAGTTAACTTTCCTTGGGAAATGTATTTGTTAACTTGTTTATTCCTCAACCTAACTAGTTGAAAAACATTTGATTACTACTGCATTGTTTTATCAATATCTACATCTACCTGTTTTGTACTACAATTGATTTCCACCATTGTTCGATCACCTTCGGGCACCATTGTTCTATGCTTAGGGGAAGTAATAATCTCTGCTACCTGTACTTTCCTGTTCTTAGAGGGGGGTAGAAATATTAGTAGCCTCATTAACCTTTCCTTCCTTTTTAATAACCAATTGTGGAGAGTTTGTCACCCTAACCAGATTATGTGATTTGTGCATACTAACAGGCATTATACGGTCTTCACCACAAACAACAATAACTTCATTAACTACTTGCTCACAATGAACCATTCCAGTACCACCCGTCATTAATTCATCATGCCAAGCTGATTGGAAAGTTCGACTAGTGGGAGTCCATTTCTTAGAGGATGTATTCGGTTGCCACAAGTAGGAGATATGCACAATAGTTTGCTTAAGTTCACCAGTATCAGTCATACGCATAAGAGGTAATTGATCAGGCAATGTTGATGCTTTAGGTATTTCGATACATACCTTAGCATAGCCGATTTTCTCCATTCGTGTCGTTTGGGAATCCATACATATAGGTTTTCCCAGGGAGATAACGAGAAAACTCAACCCTTTAATTGTCCAGAACTCTAACGATAGCTTGTGGAATTGCAACCAAATTGGAAGCACATCTATGGTATCCCAATTGAACTCCATGCTCGACTTCCACTTTTTCACAAACCTCGGCTGATCTCCGATGTGCCAAGGTCCCATTTTAACCAATTCGTCTAAGTTGGAGGCTTTAGAGATTTTAAATAAAAAAATGCCATCCTCTATTAACATTACCCGTTTTATTCCTTTTTGGCTCCAACGTGATTTTGCCCATGCGTTAACTATTGTAAATGCAAGTCATTTAGACGAGAAAAACCCTCTAACATAGAGGACCAAGCCCTCATGCTTGCTTAAAGGAGTTTTATTAGAGGTGTAATGATGTTGTCTTTAAACAAGTTCTGGTAGTGTTTTAATGTACCTTTGTGTTATATCTTTAGGAAAAGTTGCCGCCAATCTACCCCTGCTATTAGGTTTGTCTCACCTTCTCCGGTTGGGGTTAGTACCATTGCAATTGTTGATGCTTTCACCTTGGGAGACTACAGAAAGTTATAGGGAAGAGATCTTTTATAGTTTCTTCAGAGGAACTCTTAGTACAAGCTAATCGGAGTATGGTTCCATTTGTTGAAAATGATTCTAATTCTAGTGTTATATTGATCGATACTATTCAGGCATCCAAACTTACATCATTGAAGGGTACCTTCTTCTTTAAATAAAATTAAAGCACATATTGACTTAGACCTTATTCTTTTATAAGCTACTTGAAATCCTTCTTAAGTGATATCTCTTAAATTAGAAGATCTTATTTCTACTTTACAAAAGAAGAACAACAAAAGTTCTAATGCTAGCATAATAGAAAAAGAGAAATAATGATAGAAAAGTCTCTATATTTCTATGTGCTCATTTAGTTATACAATAAGAGTATTGATAGATGTTGGGTGGTTCTAAATAAAGACAGAAAAAGTGATAATTATATACATGATTCTAAGGCTAAAGTAGGCTAAATTAGTGCTAGTGGTTGATTTCTAAAGATGTGTTAATACCCCCTCAAAATAAAGGTGGTAACGAAGAAGATAAATTAAGTTTTGAGTTAAAATCTTAAAATTGCCGAGCCGAATTTGATTTAGTGAAAAGATCTACAATTTGAAATTGTGATGAGATAGACATAAGCTGTATGGTACACGAAGCATGTGGTGGCACATAAGATGACAATCAATCTCAATGTATTTGATCACTTTATAGAAGATATAATTTTGAGTCCTTTTATGGCGCTATGATTATTTTAAAAGAGAGGAATTATAAAAGAGGAAGGGATACTCATACCTTGAAGTAACTATCGTAATTAGAGGAGCTTAGGTGTATTGTTAGCAAGAGCTCATATTTTTCTTTAATGCTAGAGCAAGAGACACTTGTTTGCTTCTTGATGCACCATAAAATAAGAGATACATCAAGAAAGAAGCAATAAAAAATAGCATATCAATGGTCAGTTGGGTCTTTAACCAATCAACATCAAAGTATGTGTGTAAGCCTAGTGAAAACAAATGATTTAAATAAAGCTCATGGAAAAATGTTCTTCTAATGTGTTGAATTCTTCGGTGAACAAAAAAGAAGTGAGTAATATAAGGTACATAAATAAATTGACTTACAATGTGAACAAAATGGGCAATGTTTGAATAAGTGACAACGAAACATATAAGATTTGTCAACTAGTAATAAAATATACCAAAATTAAAAATATTTCCATGGGTAGTAGAAATATGATCACTAGAGTCAATTGAAGTAACATCAATCAAAGATGGCAATGAGTCAGGAGTCTAAACCTAAAGCCTAATCAACTTGGTCCAGGTCAGGCTTGGCTAGGCCTTTTTTTGCCTTTATTGATAAAAATCTTAATATTAGTAAGGCCAATATGAGAGATAAAATTAGTGGCATACTTGCTTGTTATAAATAGTAAATGAAGTCATTATATAATACTTCAAGGCCTAAAAAATAACTTAGAATGTCTAAGTATTTCATTTCAAATTATTGAAGAGAAAGGATTTGATAGTAGATATACCTTTAGTGTCATTGAAAGTTATTATCATATCATTAAAATAAAGAAGAAGACTACATCCTTGATTTATTTTATGGAGGAACAATGCATAATCATAATAGCTAGATCTAAAGGTAAGGCAATTAATGGTAGAGTTAAATTTGACAAACTAGGCTCAAAGAGCTTACTTAAGTCCATACAAAGCTATGAGAAGGCAACAAACTTTATTATATGGAGGTTGTATATACACTTTTGTAATGAGATTACCATTTAGAAAGACATTATTAATAACCATTTGGAATTGTTCACAATGATTATTAATAGTAATTATAATAAGACCACATACTGAAGTTAAACGAGCTATATGACCAAATGTCTACTTATAATCAATCTCATATTCCTGAGTAAACCTTTTAGCATTTGGTCTAGCTTTATATATTTCAAAGGATTCATTATGATAGGTGTAAAGTTTATATAAAGAGACAATATTGGATTAAACATTGAAATCTTTAAAATGAAGAGAGGGGGTGACTTAATATAATAAAATAACGGAGAATTTATAGAGACTTAAGAGATTCTGATGAAAGAGTAAATAAGGAAGGGTTGCTTAGTGAAGGTGGAGGATCCGTAATTGAAGAAGATGCAATGTGAGAAAATGTTAGTCTTGTTAAACTGTTAGAGCTGTAAGATAGACATGTCAGAACAATGTCAGAAAACAAAGAATGGTAGGATTAGGAAAAAAAATATTGAGAAGTTTCTATGAACCAAAGTTTTGAAAGTGCTGAAAATACTTTATATTCCCAAAAGGTTACCATTTATGTTCTATATTATACCTAAGAAAAGAACATAAGCATTCTTTTGGTTCTTGTTTGTTATACTCTTAAGGTTATAAAAGGCAAAGCAAAAACAATCAAAAACTTTAAGAGACTAATAATCAGGAGCATAATTGAATAAGTTCTCATAAGAAGAGATGTTACTTATAATAAAAGAGGGAATATGGTTGATAGTGTACTCAATAATAAGAGTTGCTTATGCTCAAAAGGTTTCGGGAAAGGAAAAGGATATGAGGAGAGGTTAAATAGTATCAACTATGTGCATATTTTACACTTTGCCTGACCATTTTGTTAAAAGGTATTTAGACGGGATCTTTGAATAATAGTCCCTTACTGTGCAAAGAAGAGGGTAAAGTTTGTATCTTTATATTTTATGGCATTATCAATTCAAAATATTTAATCTTACAAAAGAATTAAGTTTGAATCATATTATCAAAGCGAATGCAAATAAAAAATAGTTTAGATCTATGTCGCATTAGATAAATCCATTATGATAAGAAAATTTATCAAAAAAGATCACATAATATCTCAAGCCACCCATATAATATCTCAAGCCACCCATAATTTCATGAGAAATAAGGCCCTAAATGTGAGAGTGGATCATATCAAAAGGTGTCAAAGAAACATAATCAGTTATAAAAAAGGGTAAAGCATGACCTTTAAGAAGTTAACAAAAGACACAATCAAAGTTTTTAGTTTTAATAGAGCCTAAAAAAGCACTAGAGATCAAATATCCTAATCTAAAAATAGAGAGAGACCTAGAAAAGAATGCCAAATATGTGAAATGATAACACCTACAACACGCTTGGATTGGAGACTCAGAGAAGTAAGCTCAAACAACTATCTAACTTTACCCCTATCCCATGGATCTCACTTAGTTATGGATCCTATGTAGTACAACTACGACTTAAACAAGATAAGTCAATATTATCCAACATAAATAAGATTTAATGAGAGTTCAAGAAAAAAAGAAAAGTTTAAGGTAAGAGTAATTTTGACATATGAACAATGCCTATAGTCTAAACATCATAGTAGAATTATCAACTATATAAATAATATGGAGAATGGATAGTGTTGTTGAAGATTAATGAATGAAAGAATTATAGGTCATATGGTTGTAGTAAGTAGAATTAGGATACCAGGAAGTTGAATTACCTGATGTGACAAATAGAGTAGGAGAGAATATTATACTAGAGTTTGATTGAAGCTACAAAAGAAAAGCATGAAGATCTTTTGAGGATAATTTAGGAGAAGTGGTTTCTTTATACCTTCTGTGGTAGCAACAGTAGTAGAAGCAGGTTGAAAAGACTTGGGAGAGTTATCTTGTTTAAAGATTTTTTTTGAATTGAGAATGCCAAATATATGAAATGACAGACTTATAATTAAGAGACATAGAGAAGTAAGCTCAAACAACTATCTAACTTTACACCCTATTCTAAGCATCTCACCCTTTTTTGGATCTTGCATAGTGTAATTATGATTCAAAAAATATAAGTAAGCATTATCCATCGTAAACAAGATTTAATGGAGTTTAAGAACTTAAAATGTTTCAGGTAAGAGTAATTTGGATGTTTTAATATTGCTTATACCTTGAACATGTATAGTAAAATTATCAGCAATATGAATAATATGTAGGACAGATGGTTATAGCCACCTACAATTATGATTCCCACAATGTCACTCCTTGTAAATAGTTATAGCCAAATTTATTGATTATTGGTAATAAAACCTCTACTCCTTGACTAACTTTATTTAATTTCAACATCAACCTTAAGGTTACTTCTAAATATAATTTCTATGGTGAGAATTTTAAATAATATATTAACGCGACAACCTTCTCAAACTTTAATTATGATGGTGTAAAATTATGGTCATAGTAAACCAGAAGCTTACTTACAAACCATTAAAATTTATAACATCTTAAACAAGAAAAAAATCATGTTTGAATTAGCTTAAAAGAACCAAAATTTTAGTTTCTTTCATAATTCCATCAACTGGTGGAGAAAAGCCAATAAGATCATGGCTACTAACAATAAATCATGAGAAATTTTAACACCTAAACCATATCAAAATTGTAGTCTTGAATTTTTCCCAAACCTTATAAGGAAAAATAACCTCAAATGTGTAAGTACCAACAAATTGTTAAGTTAAAATGACTTTACGATTAATTTTGATGAAAACCAAATAATGACGGAAGCGAAATGAGACGCAAGAGCAAAAATGAGACGGAAGCAAAAATGAGACGGAAGCAAAAAAATAAGACGAAAGAACAAAAATGAGATGGAAGCAAAATGAGATAGAAGCAAAAATAAGACGGAAGCGAAATGAGACGCAAAAACAAAAAATGAGACGGAAGAAAAAAAATGAGACGGAAGCAAAAATGAGATGGAAGCAAAATGAGATGCAAGAACAAAAATGACACGGAAGAAAAAATGAGACGGAAGCAAAAAATGAGACGGAAGAACAAAAATGAGATGGAAGCAAATGAGACGCAAAAATAAAAATGAGACGGAAGCAAAAATGAGACGGAAGTAAAAATGAGACGGAACTGAAATGTGACACAAAAGTAAAAAATGAGACGGAAACAAAATGGGACGAAGCGAAGCCAAAAATGAGAAAAAAGAATCGAAGATGAAGAAACAAATCAGTTTGAGTTAGTTACAGAACTCAACTAAATAACCGTTTCTTTAAACATCAAGAACCAAGAAGAAAGAAGCAGTTATCAAGAAGCAGTTGAAGAAGAAAAATATAAATATGAGTCGAAGTCGAAGACTAAAAAAGTTAGTGATTTTATTAGTGAATTTCAAAAAACTAAATACTGTATTTGTGCGAAACATGAGAACTATATTTTCTGTAACAAAGCTCGCAATATCTTTCTATAAGAAAGAAGAAAAGCTGAGAGTCTGAAGAGGTTAAGTGTGAAAAAGAATACTTGTTGTAAGAGACCTGAAGAGGCTCGGTGAAAAGAATACTTGTACTTTTGTGAAGTATAGTTAAATCTCAGAAGGATCTGAGGACTGAACGTAGCTTACGGTTTGGGATGAACTAGTATAAAATTGTTGTGTCTATTCTCATTCGTAACTCTTAACTCCTGTTTCTATTGCTGATATAAATACTTCATAATATTGTTTGACAATCGTTTTGAGAAATCAAAATTTTCAAAAAGAAAGGGGATTGTATTAAAAAATTCGAATATACAATTCAACCCCCCCTTCTTGTGCATTTTGTATATCGTATACTAATGTGTGATTCACTTCAATTGGTGTCAGAGTTCGGTATCCAAGAAATACCATAACAAAGTGTGGATAAAGATCCATAGCAGAGTCACACGTATACATAGCTGAAGGTGGCTTCGTAACTAGACCTCCGACGTTCAATGGAGAAGACTATCATTACTGGAAAGACTGGATGTAGCTCTTCATTGAATCTACTCACATTGATCTTTGGGAGATAATAAAAAATGGATCGTATACACCGGCAGATGAAGAAGGAAATGCCATTCTACGAATCAGATGGTCTACAGAACAAAAAACAAGATTCTAGCTAAATTCGAAGGCCAAGTTCTTTTTAAGTTGTGCCTTAAGCAGAAGTGAGTACGATAAAGTTCACGGATGCGACATTGCGAAGGAGATGTGGGATACGCTATCCATCGCACATGAAGGCACAAATTAAGTAAAAGATTCCAAGATAAGCATTCTTGTACACCAGTATGAGCTGTTCAAAATGAAGGATGAAGAGTCTATCGATTAGATGTTTAGAAGATTTCAAACTATCATCAATGCACTTAAAGCTCTCGGTAGAATGTACGACAATCAAGATCACGTTAGAAAAATCCTAAGAAGTTTACCGAAGAGATGGAGACCAAAAGTTACAGCTGTACAAGAAACCAAGGATTTGAGCGTATTGAAGCTTGATGAATTAGTTGGATCTCTAAAGATATATGAAGTTGAACTCGATGCAGAAGATAAGCCCAGACGAGACAAATCCATAGCATTGAAGGCCAGACAGAAGAATCAAAGGAAGAGACGCTCATCGTCAAAAGCGTTGAAGATTGAGGAAGTCAAGGATGACGATTCCAGTAATTCAGATCATGCTTCAAGCAAGGAAGATGATGAACTATCCTTTATCTCGAGGAAGATCAAACGCATGTGGAAGAAAAAGGCTAAAGGAAACAAAGAATCCTACTTTAAGAATAATAGCAAAGATGAAGGGAAGAACGAGAAAACAACCATCACATGCTATGAATGCAATAAACCAGGACATTACAAGTCCGAGTGTCCATTGATAAAGAGAAAACCAAAGAAGAGTAGAGAAGGCAAGAAAAGCATGATGGCAACCTCGGAAGATCTAGATTCGTCTGAATCAGATACGGACTCAGAGGCATCTGTGCAAGCAAATAACTGCATGGTAGCTGAAGAAGAAAGCGATGAGGAGGTAACTTCAAAATGTAATCAATTACAAGATGCATACTTAGAACTATTAGAAGATTCTCATGCTATTCTAAAGCAGTATAAGTTGCTTAAGAAAAAGTATGTAGAAAACTTGAAAACACGCAAGCATTAGAAAAGGAAAATGTTTGTTTAAAGAAACAAGGAGACGAGATGAATAATAAGGTTGTGGTAGATAGATCTGAAGAGATCAATCAGTTGAAACAGAGAATAAATAGTCTTTCAGCTAATTTTTGAACATTTACGGAGAGTACGAGGAAAATGAATGATATGCTAGAGAAATACAGACACCCTAATGATAAAACTGGATTAGGGTTTGATAAAAACTATCCTCAGCATAAAAAGATTTATGTTCCCTTCAGGAAGAAATTTCATCAACCTAATCATTATCAGAGATGTCATCAATTGCATCATCATACTATGAATTGTCCACCAACTAACCCTAAAAGACCTAAGAAAATCTGGGTACCTAAGAGATATCCTTCCTTGGAAAAAACAGTCAGCACCATTGGTACTTGGACAGTGGATGGGAAGAAGGTCTATGTTCCTAAATCTTCAGTATAAGAAGGGAGGATCGGTAACTTTTGGAGACAACCAGTAGGGCAAGATAATTGGAATCGGTAAAATCAGTAAAGATTCCTTTACATGTATTGATAATGTGCTGCTAGTTGATGATTTAAAACATAATTTGATTAGTGTCATTCAATTATGTGATTCTGGTTTTGAAGTGTCTTTCAATCAAAATTCTTATGAACTCAAAAACAAGGATGGGTCTATATTTTTTTCAGCCAAAAGACAAAACAATGTTTACAAAATCAAAATATTTCTTGTTTTATATCAACTGATAAAAAAAATGACTTGGCATAAAAAGCTAGGTCATATCAGTTTTAAACATATTTTCAAGTTGATTAAACATGATTTGGTAAGAGGTTTACCAAAAATAAGTTTTAATAAGGATTTCTTTTGTGAAAGTTGTCAAAAAGGAAAACAAGTTAAAATAACGTTTTCTTCTAAAAAAGTTGTAACTTCTTCTAGACCTCTAGAGTTGTTACATATGGATTTATTTGGTCTAACTAGAACATTGAGTCTTGGCGGAAAGAGGTATGGTCTCGTTATTGTTGATGATTTCACTAGATTTTGTTCGATATTATTTTTATCACATAAAGACGAGTCTTTTAAGTGTTTTAAGGTGCTATCTAAAAAGTTACAGAATGAGAAAGGAATGTCTATAGCTAGTATTAGAAGTGATCATGGTGGTGAATTTGAAAATGAGAAGTTCAGAATGTTTGGTGAAGTGAATGGAATTTTCTAGAATTTTTCTGCCCCTAGAACTCCACAACAGAAGGAGTTATTGAAAGGAAGAATAGGAAGATTACGGAAATGGCTAGGGCTATGCTATGTGAGATGGATCTTCCTAAGTACTTCTGGGCAGAAGCTGTGAATGCAACGTGTTATATTCAAAATAGAATACTTCTGCGACCTTTGTTGAAGAAAACTCCATATGAGTCATGGAATGGCAGGAAACCTAATATATCCTGCTTCCATCCTTTTAGTTGCAAGTGCTCTATACTGAATAGAAAAGAAAGTTTGGATAAATTCAACTCTAAGAGTTATTTTGGAATTTTTCTAGGCTATTCTCTATCATTGAAAGCCTATAGGATTTACAGCCTTACTTCTATCAGTACCTTTGGTTGATAATGAAGAAGTATCACTCTCAGAAACTTCCTTAGAAAAAGTTGAAATAATCCCAAGACTCTTGATTTGAAGAGAGATTGGAAATATAAGAGTTCTCATCCAGAAGAGTTGATTATAGGAGAGACCTCAGAAGGTGTGCAGACTAGGTCCAAATTCAGAAGAAAAGAAAATAGTGCATTTATTTCTGAAATAAAGCCTAAGAAATTTGATGAAGCTCTTCAAGATGAAGCTTGGATTTTAGCCATGCAAGAGGAGCTGAACTAGTTTACTAGGAATAAAGTTTGGTCCTTAGTTCCTAGACCACCGAAAAAGTCCATCATAAGAACTAGATGGGTTTTTAATAATAAACTAGATGAATCAGGAAGAGTGAGTTGTAACAAAGCAAAATTAGTAGCACAAGGTTATAATCAGAAGGAAGGAATAGACTACAATGAGACTTATGCTCCTATAGCAATACTAGAAGTTATTAGGATATTGCTTGCATATGCTGTCTATCATGATATAAAGCTATTTCAAATAGATGTGAAGAGTGCCTTTTTAAATGGTTTTATAGATGAAGAAGTTTATGTGAAGCAACCTCCAGGTTTCGAAGATGTCAAGAATCCAAATTATGTCTATAGACTTCATAAGGCTTTGTATGGCTTGAAACAAGCCCCTGAAGCTTAGTATGATCGTCTGAGTTCTTTTCTTATTGAGAATAAGTTTACTAAAGGTCAGGTGGATAAAACCTTATTTAGAAAGTCCATAAAGAATGATTTTATTATTGTTCAAATTTATGTTGATGATATTATTTTTGGTGCTACCTCTGAAATGTTAAGTACTAATTTTGAAAATTTGATGAAAAATGAATTTGAGATGAGCATGATGGGTGAATTAAAATTATTTCTTAGGTTGCAAGTTAAGCAAATTGAAGAAAAGATTTTTATTCACCAACAGAAGTATGTGAAGGAACTATTGACAAAATATGATATGGGAAAAGTAAAACCAATGTCAACTCCGATGCATCCTTCAAACCATTTGTCCAAGGACGAAACTGGAAAGAAGGTTGATTAAACTCTGTATAGAGGGATTATTGGTTTTTTACTTTATCTTACAACAAGCAGACTTGACATTTTGTTTAATGTTTGTTTGTGTGCAAGATTTTAGGTAGATCCTAGAGAATCTCATTACATTGCTGTTAAAAGAATTTTGAGATATCTATCAGGTACTACTGATCTTTGCTTAATGTATGTGAAAGGTAAAGATTTTAGGTTAATTGGCTACTGTGATGTGGATTATGCCGGAGATATGATTGATAGAAAAAGTACGAGTGGAGGATGTCACTTCCTTGGCAATAACCTAGTTTCGTGGTCAAGTAAAAGACAAAGTTCAATTGCTCTATCAATTGCAGAAGCCGAGTATATGTCAGCCGCAAGTTGTTGTTCACGGACATTGTGGATTAAGTTCCAGCTAGAGGACTGCGCAGTACAAGAAGAAGAAATCCCAATCTACTATGACAACGTAAGTGCCATCAATCTGTCAAAGAATCCCATACAACATTCGAGAGTTAAACATATCGAAGTTAGACAGCATTTTCTACGAGACTACGTTCAGAGAAAGATCGTGAGTCTTCAGTTTGTTGAGATGAATCATCAGTGGGCAGACATCTTCACCAAGCCATTAAGTGAAGAAAGATTCAGAGAAATCAGACAAAACCTTAACATGGTGATGTTAAGTAATCAACCATTTGACATGTCATGACCCAGGAGAAAAGGTTGAAAGAGTTAACGGTAACCGTAACCATGAGCTACAACTGGTGATGTCCGTTAGAAGAAAGTTTTGGAGGGAAAATTTTTCATAGCATTGAGAACGCCACCTATTCTAGAACACTCATGATATACTCTGACAATCGACCTTTGAAGAACCCTCAACAAAACCTTTCATTACTCTATTTAGATTTCAAACTTTCCTTGCTCACACTCTCAACCTCAAAAACCGACCTCTTCTCTTTGAGAAACCTCCCTGTTTTTAGTTCGTTCTTAACTACAAGAAATGGAGACAGCAATGACAACTGGAAGACTTGTTAATTTTGAATACCTGAAGCAGGACAACATGGATATTGAACCAGAGATTGTAGTAGACGGATGGAGGAATTTCTTTCAAGTTCGAGAGACAGTCTACATGAATGAAGTTTATAAATTCTGAAAGAATATGGAAGTGGTAGCTGATACTCTTGTATCTTCTGTGGATAGATTGTTGATTATCGTGACCATGGAGATGATTGAGAAGGTCACCGAGTGTCCATTTGAAGGAGAGAAGCTCACATAGATGGATGACACAAGCTAGCGTGAAGGAAACCCATATCAATTTGTAGTTATATGGTAGCAATGATCCAAAGGAGAAGGAGGCACCAAATCTTGTTCCAAAGGCTAGGGTATTACACTCACTTCTTTTTCATTGTGTACTAACGAGAACAGGATCAAGGTATTTAGTAACAATGCTAGATGAACAATGCCTATTTCATCTACTAAATCATCAGCCTATCAACCTACCATTCCTTGTTTTTCATTATATGGTAATGTCTAAGAAAGACTCAACTGCTCTACCATATGGAATGATACTAAAAAGGATATTCAGAGACTCTAGAGTACGTCTGGAAAGGGGAAACAGGATGAAGATGAATATCAAAAGTGTCATCAAATCTGCAACAATTGATAAAATGGGCATGACAAATCTGGAGAGAGTAGAAGCTAATTCTAAGACAAAAGCCAGGATTGAGGGGGAGCGTGCAAAAAGAGAATCTCCCTCAACAAAATCAAAATCTCAATATGTTGAAAGGATACCTGCAGAAGGAGATAAAGAATCGTTAGGAAAAACAAAAGGAAAAATGATATCTCTTAAAGAAGGAAGCCAGATGCAACAAAAGGAGACAGTGACCTTGAAAAGAAAAGGAGATATGCTACTTTTGGAGAAGCCGAAGCAAGCAAAAAGGTCACCAAAAGTTCAAACCCTGCGTCAACAAGAAGGAAAGAAAAGGCAAGAGTTGATTTATGGTGGAAACTATGAGAAGATAACATCACAAGAAACTAGGTCCTTAGTTTCAATTTTGAGAGAAGAATCACCAAAATTGGATAAAGTGACTAAAATTAGGAAAATATTGGAGTTTGAGAAAGTAAAACCTCAACCTCAGTAGACTTCCAGACTGATTAAGGAGAATAAGAAGCAGAAAATCAGTCCTGAAAAGCGCACTCCCACTGCTATTCAGAAGAAGAAGAAGATAGTTGAACGCAGTCCAGTACAGTTCAATACTTCTCAATGGATAAGAAAAGAAGATTTGAGAATCAAGCTTTTTGAAAAAATTAACCTGTAAGGAGTAGTAACTCAATAATAATTAGAGAGCTCCCAAAAAGGTCAGTCAAGGTACAATTTCAACCCATTTTGGTAAATAGTAGTACCATGCATCTGTTGAGTGAGGATGAGAAAAGTATGTATGATGTTCAGAAGGATGAAGGAACCAGACCATACCCCATACAGATGACAAAGCAAAAGTACATTGTTTTCCCAATCACAAGGAAAACTGTGATCAAGGTTGTACCTGATATTCAACCTCGACCTATCATTGTTCGTAATGAAGAAAAAGGGAAGAAGAAATTGTATCCTAAAAGGATAAATGATCCGATGAAGAATGATTGAAGATGAAGTGAAAAAATTGATGAAGCATGTCATGCAGCTCAACAAACTGGAACGATATGTTTCCACTTCATTTCAACAAATACGTCGAGAAGCAATTGTGGTCAAGAAACCATCAAGAATCTTTTCATATAGGTGGAAGACTTTCAGCAGGACAGTACAGATTCATTAAGGTTGGAGTCCGAAGCTACTCAGTAGATTTCTTTGTGCATCTCATTATGCACATTAGACCTTTATCAAATGTGTCTTCATTTGGTGATGTTCTACACCTATTAGGAACACAAGTCACACGAATAACTGGTCCTGATGATCTTGATCTCCCAGAACCTAACCTATCTGTTCAACCTCCTACCTTTACAATAATTGAACCAGATGTTATGAATTCATATGAATATACTACGACTGTTGGTTTTGAAGTAGTACAACAGAAGCCTGATGAAGATATTAAAGAGAAATTTGATTATCTGTGTTCTTTTGTAGGTGACTTGCATAAAGAAGTAGCGCACATTCGAAAAGATATCAAGTCACTTCGCATTGAGATGAGAGAAATGTTTACTGAAGTTATGAAGCATATGCGCCCATGATCTTTTTGATCAATAACAAATAGGGGGAGAAAGGAGAAAAAGCAGAAGAAATGAAAAAGAAAGGGGGAGATCAGAACAGAAGAAGAAATATAAGAATTTTTTTGATTATTTGTTATCATCAAAAAGGGGGAGATTGTTAAGTCAAAATGACTTTACGATTAATTTTGATGAAAACCAAATAATGATGGAAGCGAAATGAAATGCAAAAGAAAAAATCAGAGGGAAGCAAAAAATGAGACTGAAGAACAAAAATGAGACGGAAGCAAAAATGAGACAGAAGCAAAAATGAGATGGAAGCAAAATGAGACGCAAAAGTAAAAAATGAGACAGAAGAGCAAAAATGAGACGGAAGAAAAAATAAGACAGAAGCGAAATGAGGCGCAAGAGAAAAAATGACATGGAAGTAAAAATGAGATGGAAGCAAAAAATGAGACGGAAGAACAAAAATGAGACGGAAACAAAAATGAGACGGAAGCAAAAATGAGACGGAAGCGAAATGAGACGCAAAAGTAAAAAATGAGACGGAAGAACAAAAATGAGACGGAAGCAAAATGAGACGAAGCGAAGCCAAAAATGAGACAAAAGAATCGAAGATGAAGAAACAAATCTGTTTGAATTAGTTTCAGAACTCAATGAATAACCGTTTCTTTGAAGATCAAGAATCAAGAAGAAAGCCTGAAGAGGCTAAGTGTGAAAAAACACTTGTTGTAAGAGAATAAAAGAGGCTTGGTGAAAAGAATACTTGTACTTTTGTGAAGTATAGTGAAATCGCAGAAGGGATTCTAAAGACTGGACTGAAGTGAATCACACGTTATTATACGATTTACAAAGTACACAAGAAGGGGGGTTGAATTGTGTAATCAGATTTTTGTCCAATCCCCTATCTTAAAAAAATTGCTTTCTCAAAATAATAGACAAATAGTATTAAAAAATATTTATGTCAGTAATAAAAATAAGAGTTAAGAGATAAGAGTGAGAGTCATCACAACAATTTTATACTAGTTCACCCCAAACTGTAGGCTACGTACAGTCCTCAGAATCCCTTCTGAGCTTTCACTATACTTCACAAAAGTACAAGTATTCTTTTCACCGATCCTCTTCAGGTCTCGTATAGTAAGCATTCTTTTTATCAATTAGCTTCTTCAGGCTCTCAGCTATTCCTCTTTCTTACAGAAAGATATTGCGAGATTTGTTACAAAAAATACAGCTCTCGTGTTTTCGCACAATACAGTATTTGGCTTTTGAATATCACTAGCAAACAATCACTAACACAAATTTGCTAACTTTTTTCAGTCTTCGACTCTGACTCATATTTATAGTCTTCATCTTCAACTGCTTCTTGATTCTTGATCTTTAAAGAAACGGTTATTCAATTGAGTTCTGTAACTAACTAAAATTGATTTACTTCTTTGTCTTGTTTTCAGCTTCGCTTCATCTCATTTTACTTTCTTCTCCGTCTCATTTTGCTTCCGTCTCATTTTTGCTTTTGCTTCTGTCTCATTTTACTTTTGCTTCCGTCTCATTTTGGCTTTTGCTTCCATCTCATTTTACTCTTGTCTCCGTCTCATTTTGCTTCTGTCTCATTTCTGCTTTCGCTTGTATCTCATTTTTCTTCCGTCTCACTTTTTCTTTGCTTCCGTCTTATTTTACTTTTGCTTCCGTCTCACTTTGCTTTTGCTTCCATCTCATTTTGCTTCCATATCACTTTGCTTTTGCTTCCGTCTCACTTTTGTTTTGCTTCCGTCTCATTTTACTTTTGCTTCCGTCTCACTTTTGCTTTGCTTCCGTCTCATTTTCCTTCCGTCTCATTTTTCTTTCGTCTCACTCTTGTTTTACTTCTGTCTTATTTTTGTTTTGCTTCCTCATTATTTGGTTATCATCAAAATTAATCGTAAAGTCATTTTGAATTAACAATCTCCCCCTTTTTAATGATAACAAATAAAAATTTATCTGCCCTCTTCTGTTTTGTTCTCCTTTTCTTTTTTTCTTCTCCCCTATCTTTGTCAATTCTACTTCGTCCTTCTCCCCTTATTTGTTATTGATCAAAAAGAATTATGACTGCAGATGCTTCATAACTTCAGAAAACATTTGTCTTAACTCAATGCGAAGTGACTTGATATCTTGGCAAATATTTTCAACTTCTTTATGCAATTCACCTACAGAAGCACACAGATAATCAACTTTCTCTTGAATATCTTCATCTGGCTTCTTTTGTACGACGTTAATGCCAACAGTCGTAGTATATGCATCTAAGGATGTAGCATCTGATTCAATTATTGTAATGGTAGGAGGTTGAACAGATAGGTTAGGATATGGAAGATCAAGACCATCAGAGCCAGTTAGACGTAGAACTTGTCTTCCTAATAGGTGTGAAACATAACCAAATGAAGACACAATTGATAGCGGTCTAATGTGCATAATGAGATGCAAAAAGAACTCTACTGAGAAGCTTTGATCTCTAACCTTAATAGATCTATATGGCCCTTCAGAAATTCTTCCACCTACTTGAAAAGAATCTTCAGTGGTTTGCTGACCACATTTGCTTCCTGACGTTGTTAAAATGAAGTGAGAAACATACGTTCCAGCCTGCTAAACTGTATGACATGCTTCATCAATATTTCTCACTTCAGCTTCAATCTGTTCATCTGTCATATCAATTATCGTCTCAGGATGCATCTTCTTCTTCCCTTTATCCTCATTGAGAACAATGAAAGGTTAAGTTTGAATATCAGGCAAAACCTTGATCACAGTTTTCTTTGTGATTGGAAAAATAGTGTACTTCTGCCTTGTCATCTGTGTAGGGTATGGTCTGGTACCTTCATCCTGCAGAACATTATACATACTTTTCTCTTCCTCTCTCAACAGATGCATGGTACTACTATTTACCAATATAGGTTGAAATTGTACCTTGACTGACCTTTTTGGAATCTCTCTGATTATGATTGAATTGCTACTCCTAACAGGTTGAATTTCTTCAAAGATCTTGACTCTCAAGTCTTCTTTACTTATTAGTTGAGAAGTATTAACTTGTGTTGGACTGCGTTCCACTGTCTTCTTCTTCTTTTGAACAGTAGTAGGAGTGCTCTTCTTTTTCTGAACAACAATAGGAGTGCTCTTCTCGGTACTGATTTTATCCTTTTTATTCTCCTTAATCAGTCTGAAAGTCTGCTAAGGTTGAGATTTTACTTTCTCAAACTCCAATTTCTTCCTAATTTCAGTGTCTTTAGCCAATTTTGGTGATTCTTCTCTCAAAATTGAAAATAATGACCTGGTTGTCTGAGATGTTATCTTCTCAGAGTTTTCACCATGAATCAACTCTTTCCTTTTCTTTTCTTCTTGTTGACGCAAGGTTCAAACTCTGGGAAACCTTTTTGCTTGCTTTGGCTTCTCTGAAAGTAACATATCCCCTTTCCTTTTCAGGGTTACTATCTCCTTCTGTTGCACCTGGCTTCCTTCTTTAAGAGATATCGTCTTTCCCATTGATTGTCCAGACGATTCCTTTTCTCCTTCTGCAGGTATCCTCTCAACAGATCGAGATTTTGATTTTATTGAGGGAGATTCTTTTCTAGCACGCTCTCCCTCAATCCTGGCTTTCTTCTTACAGTCAGCTTCTACTTTCTCTGGCTTCTTTAAGCCCATTTTACCAATTTTTGCAGAATTGATGACACTTTTGATATTCATCATCATCCTATTTCCCCTTTCCAGACGTACTCCAGAATCTCTGAATATCCTTGTTAGTATCATTCCGTATGGTAAAGCAATCGAGTCTTTCTTAGACTTTATCATATAATGAAAGATAACGAATGTGTTGGGACCCGATCCGAATACCGGATCCCAACTGGAAAACAGAATGAACATGAGCGGATACAAAGCGAAACACAAAACAAGAGCATAATCACATGGGAAACAAAATATAAACGAAACGAAGCAAAGCCACAAACGAACAAAACGAAGCGCAAAACAAAAAGACAGAAACGAATCAAACTGAAATCGAATACTTGGAATCATAAAGAGAAAGAATCTGAAGTGGATACATAAGGTGAAAACACAATGCGAATCGAAATCGAATTATCGAATAACAGAAATACGAAACAAATACTGATCGAATCGAAGCAAATAAAACTGAATCCGACATCCGAAACAAATATCTTAGAAATCGCGTTGGAAACCTTAGACTTAACCTATCCGAATCCGTGTAATTTTTTTTTCTTATTCATTCCTTTCATCTGATTTCAATCTTATACCAATCAAAACCATTCGGAAACCTATTCTCAATCAAATTCAATTCTTCTTAATCATACACATATCAATATCATCTTGAACAAAAATTCTTATTCTTATTATATCTTTGCCATAAAACCCACTTTTATCGAAAAACTGGCAGCATAACGGCTATATTTTTAACAAACCCAAACCTGCAAAAGGGTTTCAAACTCACTTCTTTAACACCAGCTCAATCAACACACAACTCCTCGGATCTCACGTCCGGAATCCAAACTCATACATAATCCCATTCATATACAGTCATATTCATAACTCGATTCAATACACAATCCTTAAAATCAAATGCATCATACTCAATTTTATACATCATTTTATAATTCACAATTCACTCCAAACCCAAAAATCGATCATATTCATATTAAATCACAAATCATATCACATAACCATATACGTTCATATCTCCTTTATAGACCTTAACATATTATAACAACACAATTTACATCGCAATTTCCAAAATCATACACAATCTTATATCTCAATTCCATACTCGAATTCAGAAATTAGTTACATTCTGAAATGAATACACTACAAACTCTAATGGCTTTCTACACTATAACCAATACCAAAGCCAAAGTCCAAACT
Organism: Erythroxylum novogranatense; assembly: GCA_029891385.1. Taxonomy (NCBI): domain Eukaryota; kingdom Viridiplantae; phylum Streptophyta; class Magnoliopsida; order Malpighiales; family Erythroxylaceae; genus Erythroxylum; species Erythroxylum novogranatense. The sequence goes on along the minus strand of JAIWQS010000034.1, from coordinate 441,126 downwards.
TTCACAAACTACAAAAGTAAACAAAAACGAATAGATGCCTTGATCTTCTTTCATCCGATCTCCCGCTCGATACCTAGAAATGGGGATGAAAGGGGGGGGGGGGTGAGCTTGACAGCTCGTGGGTAATATGTTTATACATTGAAAAATAAGCAAAACAGTTGCTAAAAACTCTTTTTCCATGGTTTAAACATTTCATAAAAATACAGTTCATCAAAAGCTTACTTTTGAAACTTTCAACTTTCAAAACATTCATAATCAATTTCCAAAATTGTATAATTGAAAAACTCAAGTCCGCACTTCACAAATTTCTCAAAATTTTTCACTTTTCATGAACAAAATCAAAATCGTATAAATCTTAATTTCTTTTATATTTCTTAAACATCATTCAAATCATGCAATACATCACACTTTTAAACAAAATAAAACACATAACACAACAAATGGTTTGGCTCGGTCCAAAATAGAACGTACTGCACATTCCCGCATAGCGGTCTTGTGCAGCCGTGAAAGAAATGTACTACACCTTCCCGCATCGCCCGAGATCGGAACTCCAGTGCCTCTATCGGGCAGCCAGAAGAAGGCTTAAAAACAAACAAATGCGCACTCGTCCCACTTATAGGACCTGACCAAACCCACATAACACATAATCGAAAATGAAAAATTCGGATTGCCCGAAGGCACTTTTCGAAAATCTTGATTTTAAACTTTTTCAACTCATATTTTCATATCGTGTCAATACTTGACACATTCACATATCCACATATCACATCAATTTATATAGCAATCACATTCAGTCTCAAATCATCAATTTAATCACATATAAATCAAAATCATAACAATGAATGCAATAATTTTCTTTAAATCATAAATCAAACTTATACAAATAATTCGAAACTAGTGAATTTCATAATCCGTGCTTTTTCTTAAAATCACTCCAAAACAAGGAATTTAATCCTTCGAAAATCATATTTTTCAAACATTCATATAAACCATAATTTCTTAAAATTTTGCTTCTTGAATTTTTCAATAGCACATGCTTTGCTTAAAATTCAACAAATAAACATACTACCCACCTCATATCCATGCTTGGAGTTTGATTAGAGCTTCAATTTCTCCAATCCTTTCTTTGGTTTTCCTTATCCATGACAAAACCCTAAATCATAAACATCCAAAATTGATCCAATTAAACTATGTATTCTCCAAAATTGACTTGGGAATCCACAAACCCATACTATTTTCTATGATTCTAAACCAACAATTCAAGAAAAACTCAAAGATCAAAACTCATCTCTTACCTTAAACTTCTTCATTTTCGACTTTTGCTTGGCTCATCTTGGAGCTTTCACCTTCTTCCATGTTTTTCCCCTTGAATCAACTCAAAACTCATGCTAGAAGACCCAAAAAATCCAAAACCCTAACTCTCTCTCTCCTTTTCCCTCTTTCTCCACGACAACTCTCATTTCTCTCTTTTTCTTTCATTCCATTTTCGTGCTTCCTCATGCCAAGAACGACAGCCACCTCCTTTTATAGTGCCATGTCATTAAATGAGTGGTTAATAACCTAATTGCCCCTCCACTTTAGCCTAACTTCTTAACTCTTTAGGAAAACTTCCGAAATTACCCTTAAAAATCATGCTTTGCTTAGGTTATTTTTTAAATCATCAATTTGAAGGAATTTACTAAAACTTCCTTCTTGATAATTGTTCCTTATTGTCTCAATTTCATAACACCACTAAAATCATTTAATTTGGTGCACTACATCAAAAGTTATACTCTAAACATTTTGGATTGTTCTTATGTTAACACAATTTCCTGAGATTTTCTTCCATCCTAAAATTGACATTCTTAGGGGCTAAATTGAAATTTCATTTCTTTATATGACTTGTATCCCCATGTCTTAATCTTATTTTTCCTCAAGAATCACTTCAATCGGATCTCCACAGATCCCAAATTTTAAAAAATACTGAACCATGTTCAGAAAAATTATCTGACTCACTTTGATTAAATCAATATCTTTCAATTAAATCTCTAAAATTCATAATTTTCCTATGAGGATGTGGCAAATTGTCTTAGGAATCCAACGCTTTGAAAACCAAGTTAATCGGATGTCGGACGGAAAATATATGAGCAAAAGATTGGACAAGGTCAGATGAGAAAGGAAAGTAGCAAAAATCAGAAGGGAACAAATCGTTCCGATTATCATAAGACGTGACCGTATTCCAAGAAAATCATCTTAGTCATCATTGGTTCATCTTATTTCTCTAATACCAAACATGAAGCTCTATATCTCTTGACCCTTTTGAAGAAAGGATCATTTCAATCGGAGTTCTATAGCTTAAGATATACTTAAAATGCTAAAGCGTGCACATACTCAAATCATGCTCTTCTAACCGACCTCTCATAATTTTTTAATCAAACTTTTCAATTCAACTCCAAATAATACATATTTTCATGGAGTGAAGGATACATGTCTTAGAAATCTATTGGTCTAAGAATCACCGCAATTGGAGGTCGGATGTGTGAGTTATGCCCAAAAGAATAACCCATGCTTAAACCCTAAATTGATTTGTACCTCTCTTGGAGAAATCGACATAACTTTCAATCTAGATGTTAGATTGATTTCATTTTTAGACCATTAGAAATAATACATCTAGACCTACAACTCTTATGAAGACCACAAAATCATATGTGGCCTCTAAAAGTGTCAAAAATCTCCATTTTAACAAGCTGACCCGTGAACGGACATTCACGGCCTTGGAAGCACCATTTCATCCGAGAAAGTCCGTTAGACGAACATACATGTCCGTATAACAGACATGAGCAAAACAAGGGGTCCTTTTGACCCGATAAGGTCCATTAAACGGACTTCCATGTTCGTTTAACGGACATGGGTTTCCCAAAACCCCTTCAAGCTTCTCCAATGCTTCCCACAATCATCCTAACACTATATACATTTATAATCTTCACAAATTCACTTATACAAAAGCCTAAACACTTCATAACAATCTAAAAAACAAATTCAATTCACAAACTTCTCAAATCTCAACTTAATTGGTTCATCAAAACCTCAAATTTCAAACATACATTAAAGCTACCACAAACACAAATCTTATGCAACATCATAACTTGTATCAATCATAACTCTTAACTCTAATCTCGAAAACTTGCATACTTGATATCGTTGGAAAGATAAAAGAACAAGCTACAACTTTGAAGAAGGCAACGTTGGCCAATTCTATTTCAATTATTCCCGAATGTCCCTTGAATAAGCATACACATTTTTATCCTTATGCAAAACTTAACATTCATCCCAACCTCACTACTTCTATTTCAACCTCATTCAAATAATTCAATTTGCCATTGTAATTTATCCTACACTCAACCTCAATGCATATGATTTCTTACATTCAATAGCATCATGTCATTCACCAAGTTCCTTTCTTGCTTTTTCCTAATATCTTACATTTCTCAACTCATCAACCATGCATAATTCATATTCCAATATCAAAGTCATCTGTAACACAAATTATATACAAAATCACTCATTTACTATCATTTTCCTATTTCTAATTTCCACTCAAAGTTCGGGGTCCAATAGAATGGTAGGTTGTTAGGTTGATGATTTAACATATGAAACAGGCATTGTTCATCTAGCGTTGTTACCAAATGCCTTGACCCTGTTCTCGATAGTACAATGAAAAAGAAGTGAGTGTAATACCCTAGCTTTTGGAACAAGGTTGGTCGCCTTCTTTTCCCTTGGATCATTGCCTCCATATTACTGCAAATTGATCTGGGTTTTCTTCATGCTGGCTTATGTCATCCATCTAGCTTTGCTTGTAAGCTTCTCTCCTTCAAATGGACACTTTGTGACCTTCTCAATAATCTTCATGGTCACAATAATTGACATGTTATCCACAGAGGATAGAAGAGTATCAGCTATCAATTCCATGTTCTTCCAGAAATCATAAACTTCGTTCATGTAGACTGTTTCTCGAATTTGAAAGAAATTCCTCCATCCGGTTGTTATAATCTCTGGTTTAATATCTATGTTGTCCTCCTTCAGGGATTCAAAGTTAACAAGTCTTCTGCTTGTCATGGCTGTCTCTATTTCTTGTAGCTAACAACGAACTAAGAACATAGAGGTTTTTCAAAGAAGTGAAGTTGGTTTGTGAAGTTGAGAGTGTGAGTAATGAAAGATTTTTTTTTATTGAGGGTTCTTCAAGGGTTGGTTGTCATAATATATCATAAGTGTTCTAGAATAGGTGATGTTCTCAAGGCTATGAGAAACCTTCCCTCTAAAACTTTCTTCTAACGGATGTTATCAGCTATAACTCATGGTTATGGTTACCGTTAACTCTTTCAATCATTTCATCTGGGTCATGACATGTCAGACGGTTGATTACTTAACATCACTATGTTAAGGTTTCGTCTGATTTCTCTGAATCTTTCTTCACTTAATGGCTTAGTGAAGATGTCTGCCCATTGATGATTCGTCTCAACAAATTGAAGACTCATGATCTTCCTTTGAACGTAGTCTCGTAGAAAATGGTGTCTAACTTCGATATGTTTAACTCTTGAATGTTGAATGGGATTCTTCGACAGATTGATGGAACTTGTGTTGTCACAGTAGATCGAGATTTCTTCTTCTTGTACTACATAGTCTTCTAGCTGGTACTTAATCCACAATGTTTGTGAAGAGCAACTTGTGGCTGACATATACTCAGCTTCGGCTGTTGATAGAGCAATTGAGCTTTGCCTCTTTCTTGACCACGAAACTAGGTTACTACCAAGAAAGTGACATCCTCCACTCATACTTTTTCTATCAATCCTATCACCAGCATAGTCTACATCACAGTAACCAATTAACCTGAAATCTTTACCTTTCTCATACATTAAGCAAAGATCAGTAGTACCTGATAGATATCTCAAAAGAATTTTGACAATAATATAATGAGATTCTCTAGAATCTGCCTGAAATCTTGCACACAAGCAAACACTAAACAAAATGTCAGGTCTGCTTACTGTAAGGTAAAGTAAGGAACCAATGATCCCTCATACAGAGTTTGATCAACCTTCTTGCTAGTTTCATCCTTGGACAAATGGTTTGAAGGATGCATCAGAGTTGACATTGGTTTTACTTTTCCCATATCATACTTTATCAACAATTCCTTCTCATACTTCTGTTGATGAATAAAAATCTTTTCTTCGGTTTGCTTAACTTACAACCCAAGAAAGAATTTTAATTCACCCATCATGCTCATCTCAAATTCATTTTTCATCAAATTTTCAAAACTAGCACATAACATTTCAGAAGTAGCACCAATAATAATGTCATCAACATAAATTTGAACAATAATAAAATCATTTTTTCTGCATTTCTAAATAAGGTTTTATCCACCTGACCTTTAGTGAACTTATTCGCAATAAGAAAAGAACTCAGACGATCATACCAAGCTCGAGGAGCTTGTTTTAAACCATACAAAGCCTTATGAAGTCTATAGACATGATCTGGTTTCTTGACATCTTCGAAACCTGGAGGTTTCTTCACAGAAACTTCCTCATCTATAAAGCCATTTAAAAAGGCACTCTTCACGTCCATTTGAAATAGCTTTATATCATGACAGACAGCATATGCAAGCAATATCCTAATAGCTTCTAATCTTACTACAGGAGCATAGGTCTCATTGTAGCCTATTCCTTCTTGTTGGTTATAGCCTTGTGCTACTAATCTTGCTTTGTTACGACTCATTCTACCTGATTCATCTAGCTTATTCTTAAAAACCCATCTAGTTCTTATGATGGACTTTTTCGGTGATCTGGGAACTAAAGACCAAACTTTATTCCTAGTAAACTGATTCAGCTCCTCTTGTATGTCTAAAATCCAAGCTTAATCTTGAAGAGCTTCATCAATTTTCTTAGGCTCTATTTAAAAAATAAATGCACTATTTGTTTCTCTTCTAAATTTGGACCTAGTCTGCACACCTTCTGAGGTCTCTCCTATAATCAACTCTTCTGGATGAGAACTCTTATATTTCCAATCTCTCTTCAAATCAAGAGTCTCAGGAATATCTTCAACTGTGTTTAAGGAAGTTTTTGATGGTGATACTTCTTCATTATCAACCAAGGGTACTGAAATGGTTTCAATATCAGGATCATCTCTCCTACTTGGTTGAGAACTATCATCAAACTTAACATGGATGGTTTCCTCAACAGTCTTAGAGGTAAGGTTGTAAACCCTATAGGATTTTGATGATAGAGAATAACCTAGGAAAATTCCAGAATAACTCTTAGAGTCGAATTTATCCAAACTTTCTTTCATATTCAATATAGAGAACTTGCAATCAAATGGATGGAAGTAGGATATATTAGGATTCCTCCCATTCCATAACTCATATGGAGTTTTCTTTAACAAAGGTCGCAGAAGTATTCTATTTTGAATATAACATGTTGTATTCACAGCTTGTGCCCAGAAGTACTTAGAAAGATTCATCTCACATAGCATAGTCCTAGCCATCTCCTGAATCATCCTATTCTTCATTTCAACAACTCCATTCTGTTGTGGGGTTTTAGGGGCAGAAAAATTCTAGAAAATTTCGTTCTCTTCACAATACATTCTGAACTTTTCATTTTCAAACTCATCACCATGATCACTCCTAATACTTGCTATAGACATTCCTTTCTCAACCTGTAACATTTTGGATAGGAACTTACAACACTTAAAAGGCTCATCTTTATGTGATAAAAACAATATCTAACAAAATCTAGTGAAATCATCAACAATAACAAGACCATACCTCTTCTTGCCAAGACTCAATATTCTAGTTGAACCAAATAAATCCATATGTAACAACTATAGATGTCTAGAAAAAGTTACAACAATTTTAAAAGAAAATGTTGATTTAACTTGTTTTCCTTTATGACAATTTTCACAAAAGAAATCCTTATTAAAACATAATTTTGGTAAACCTCTTACCAAATCATGTTTAATCAACTTGGAAATATGTTTAAAACTGATATGACCTAGCTTTTATGCCAAATCAATGTTTCTTGATCAGTAGATATAAAATAAGAAATATTTTGATTTTGAAAATCTTCCAAATTGATTTTGTAAAGATTTTTTGGTCTCTTGGCAGAAAAGAATATAGACACATCCTTGTTTTTGACTTCACAAGAATTTTGATTGAAGGACACTTCAAAACCAGAATCACATAATTGACTGACACTAATTAAATTGTGTTTTAAACCATCAACTAGCAGCACATTATCAATGCATGCAAAGGAATCTTTACCTATTTTACCGATTCCAATTATCTTGCCTTGCTGGTTGTCTTCAAAAGTTACCGATCCTCCCTTCTTATACTGAAGATCTAGGAACATAGACCTTCTTCCCGTCATGTGTCGCGAGCATCCACTGTGTAAGTACCAATGGTGCTAGCTACTTTTTCCAAGGAAGGATATCTGCAAGTGGTATTATCTGTCTCTTAGGTACCTAGATTTTCTTGGGTCCTTTAGGGTTAGTCTGTGCATAATTCATAATATGATGATGCAATTGATGATATCTTTGATAATGATTCGGTTGATGAAATTTCTTCCTAAAAGGAACAGAAACCTTTTTATGCTGAGAATGGTTTTTACTAAAGCCTAATCCCGTTTTATCATTAGGATGTCTGTATTTCCCTAGCATATCATTCATCTTCCTCGTACTCTCTGTAAATGTTGATAGATCAGCTAAAAGACTGTTTATTCTTTGCTTCAACTTATTGATTTCTTCAGATCTATCTACCATAGCTTTATCTTCAACTCATCTACTTTTTTCTTTAAGTAGACATTTTCCTCTTCTAGTGCTTGCGTGCTTTTCAAGTTTTCTACATACTTTTTCTTAAGCAATTTATACTGATTTAGGATTACATGAGAATCTTCTAATAGTTCTGAGTATGCATCTTGTAATTCATTAAATTTCGAGGTTACCTCCTCTTCACTTTCTTCCCCAGCTACCAGGCAAATATTTGCTTGCACTGATGCTTCTGAGTTCGTATCTGATTCAGACGAATCTAGATCTTCCCAGGTTGCCATCATTCTTTTCTTACCTTCTCTACTCTTCTTTGGCTTTTTCTTTAACGATGGACACTCGGACTTGTAATGTCCCAGTTTATTGCATTCATTGCATGTAATGGATGTTTTCTCGTTCTTCCCTTCTTCTTTGCTATTCTTCTTAAAGTAGGATTCTTTATTTCCTTTAGCCTTTTTCTTCCACATGCGTTTGATCTTTCTTGAAATAAAGGATAGTTCATCATCTTCCTCGCTTGAAGTATGATCTAAATTGCTGCAGTCATTATCCTTGACTGCCTCAATCTTCAGTGATTTTGACGATGAACTTTTCTTCCTTTGTTTCTTCTGATTCTTCTATCCAGCTTTCAATGCTATGGATTTGTCCCATCTGGGCTTATCTTCAACATCGAGTTCAACTTCATGTATCTTTAGAGATCCAAGTAGTTCATCAAGCTTCAATATGCTTAAATCATTGGTTTCTTTTACGACTGTAACTTTTGGTCTCCATCTCTTCGGTAGTCTTCTTAAGATTTTTCTAATATGATCTTGATTGTCGTACGTTCTACCGAGAGCTTTAAATCCATTAATGATAATTTGAAATCTTCCAAACATCTAATCGATAGACTCTTCATCTTTCATTTTGAATAGCTCATACTGATGTACAAGAATGCTTACCTTGGACTCCTTTACTTGATTTGTGCCTTCATATGCAATGGATAGCATAGGGCACAGTTCAAGAAGAACTTGGCCTTTGAATTCAACTAGAATCTTGCTTTATGTTTCGCTGACCATCTGATTCATGGAATGGCATTTCCTTCTTCACCTACCAGTGTGTAAGGTGCAATTTCTATTATCTCCCAAAGATCAATATGAGTAGATTGAATGACGAGCCGCATCCTGTCTTTCCAGTAATGATAGTCTTCTCTATTGAACGCCGGAGGTCTAGTTACCGAGGCACCTTCAACTATATATCCGTGTGATTCTGCCACGGATCTTTATCCACACTTTGTTACCGTAGTTCTTAGACACCAAGCTCTGATACCAATTGAAGTGAATCACACATTAGTATATGATTTACAAAGTGCACAATAAGGGGGGGTTGAATTGTGTAATCGAATTTTTATCCAATCCCCTTTCTTAAAAAAATTGCTTTCTCAAAACAATAGACAAACAGTATTAAAAAATTATTTATTTCAATAATGAAAAAAAGAGTTAAGATATAAGAGTGAGAGTTGACACAACAATTTTATACTGGTTCACCCCAAACCGTGGGTTACGTCCAGTCCTCAGAATCCTTTTTGAGATTTCACTATACTTTACAAAAGTACAAGTATTCTTTTCACCGAGCCTCTTTAGGTCTCGTACAACAAGTATTCTTTTTATCACTTAGCCTTTTCAGGCTCTCAGCTATTCCTCTTTCTTACAGAAAGATATTGCGAGCTTTGTTATAGAAAATACAACTCTCATGTTTTCGCACAATACAGTATTTGGCTTTTGAATATCACTAGCAAAAAAATCACTAACACAAATTTGCTAACTTTTTTCAGTCTTCGACTCCGACTCATATTTATAGTCTTCATCTTCAACTGCTTATTGATAATTGCTTCTTTCTTCTTGATTCTTTATCTTTAAAGAAACGGTTATTCAGTTGAGTTCTGTAACTAACTCAAACTGATTTGCTTCTTCATCTTGTTTTCGTCTTCGGTTCGTCTCATTTTACTTTCGTCTCTGTCTCATTTTGCTTTTGTCTCATTTTCGCTTTCGCTTCCATCTATTTTTGGCTTTTGCTTCCGTCTCATTTTACTCTTGTCTCCGTCTCATTTTGCTTCCGTCTCATTTTTGCTTTCGCTTCCGTCTCATTTTTCTTCCATCTCACTTTTGCTTTGCTTCCGTCTCATTTTACTTTTGCTTCTGTCTCACTTTGCTTTTGCTTTCGTCTCACTTTTGCCTTGCTTCCGTCTCATTTTTCTTTCGTCTCACTTTTGCTTTGCTTCCATCTCATTTTTGTTTTGCTTCCTCATTATTTGGTTATCATCAAAATTAATCGTAAGTCATTTTGACTTAACATGGACGTAGCCCACGGTTTGGGGTGAACTAGTATAAAATTACTATGTCGATTTTCATTCTCAACTCTTAACTCTTGTTTCTATTGTTGATATAAATACTTCATAATATTATTTGTCAATCGTTTTGAGAAAGTAAATTTTTCAAAAAGAAAGGGGATTGTATTTAAAAATTCGAATACACAATTCAACCCCTCCTTCTTATGCATTTTGTATATCGTATACTATCGTGTGATTCACTTCACATATTGCCAAGATTATTACAAATCCTCATTCATAATAAGCAAAGTGAACTTTAGTATGGAAACCACTTAAATGCTAAAACTCAAATAATAAGGAATTAAAAACCTAAAATCATCTTTAAATTAATTAAGAAAACTCAACCCTTACCAAACAAAATGATTAAAACCAAAGACATAAGGATTATGATCACTATAAGGTGCCTTAATAAGGTTAGATTAATTTCTTATTAACAAACATATAGGAATTTCTCATAAAGTCAAGAAAACTCTTAAATTGAAATTTATCTTGATAATCCTTGAATTACTTCAATAAGATTATTTTTATAGGCGTAAACTTCTTAAGAACTAGAATCCTAAAACAAATAAGAACCAAAAGAATATTCTTTATCAAAGGAAATAAAGATTAAAATACTAACTACTAATACTGCTCTAACTAGGAATTAAGGAATTCTATTTCAATTCATATCCATAATGTCAAAGGAATCCTAACAATATTTAAAATTAACCTATAACAAATCCTAACTCAAATAGGAAACCAAAAATAACTAAAAACAATATTATCATGCTTGATTTTATAATTAAGGTATAACCCGATTATAATAAAATATATTGATTAATAAAATAAGACAAACTAAATTCCTTTGATATATCTTAAATATTTTAGTTAGGCTTTATTTAATTCAAAACAAGTGGACAAGGTTATTAGGCATTCTCTAAGCCTTGTTATTAATGCATTAAGCTATCTTCAATAATAAAAAGAAAAGTGATTAATATTGTCAATACTATTGATTCATCTTGAACAACCTCCTTTTCTTGCATCTCTATGATTACACCTTGTAAATTTATCTTTATACATTTGGTCATTGCCTTAGTCATTAGACTTGTAATTCCTTACAATAGATTATAAGAATGGTTAGAAATAGGTGCTTATGCAAGCTATCTTCATCATTTCCTACCTCCTAAAAAATATTCATTTTTGAATCACCTATATCATACAAAGATAAAAATAACAATAACAATACACAATGAGAGTCCCGCTAAAACACAGGATCTAGGGAGGTCCATGATACGACCTCACTCTTAAGTCCAGCTAGCTTCTACTAGAACTTAAATATTTGTTTTGAATCACCTATATCATACAAAGATAAAAATAACAATAACAATACACAGTGAGAGTCCCACTAAAACACGACATCTAGGGAGGTCCAGTAATACACAGCCTCACTCTTAAGTCTAGCCAGCTTCTACTAGAACTTTCATTCCATTTCCCGTATAGACAAACCATTCATTTGATCTTGTAGTTTGGGTTATAAGGAATCATTCCAAGGTATTAGAAATATAAGTAATACAACCAAAATCAATCCATTAAGCATTAAAAGGAAATATAAGTAATACAACCAAAATCAATCCATTAAGTATTAAAAGGAGCATCAGCAAGGTTTGTTTTGTAAGATACATAAGCACTAGGCTTACCCTCCTTCTCAAACCATGCTTTATATTTATAACATTCCTTTTGGAAATACCTAGCCTTCCTATAAAAATGGCATTTGTGTTTATTATGCTCCTTCTTATGGATCTAAGAAGATTCCCTGCTAACTTTCATGGATCCCTTCACTTTCTTCTCATGCTTCTTTCCACCTTTGCTTCTTGAACCTAGTCTTTTCTTGAACCAACATATTATGCAACTCATGTACATTCCATTTACCTTTCATGGTATTATAGTTTATTTAAATAAGACTATACTCAAATGGTAATGGATTTAAGATGAACTGCACAAGGATGCTTTCATCCAGTTCCATTCCCAAATACTTAAGTCTTACTGTAGTGTTTGTCATCTTAATGATGTGCTCATGCATAGTATATGAGCCATCAAATTTCATAGTGGTCAATTTACCTATAAGAGTCTCAACAAGAGATTTGTCATGTTGGACCTCGATCTTTGAGTGAAAATTTAGAAATAATAAATGAAATCAAATGATTGTTTTGTATGTGATTTGTGTTATAGATGATTATGATATTGGAATGTGAATCATGTATGGATGGTGAGTTGAGAAACCCTTAGTATGAATTATGGTTATCTATGTGAGATATTATGCAAAAGCAAGAGGGGAAATTTTTTAAATGACATGATGCTATTGAATGTAGGAAATCATGTGCATTGAGGTTAAATGTAGAATAAAAATATGTATGCTGATTCAAGGGAATTTCAGGAATAATTGAAATAGAATTGGCCAAAGTTGCCTTCTTCAAAGTTGTAGTTTGTTCTTCTATATTTCCAATGATACCAAGTATGCAAGATTTCGAGATCGGAGTTAAGAGTTATAGTTAACACAAGTTATGATGTTATATAAGATTTATATTAGTGACAACTTTGTTGAATGTTTGAGAATTGTGGTTTTGATGAACCAATTTAGTTGAGATTTGAGAAGTTCATCAATTGAATTTGTTTCTTGAATTGTTAGGAAGTGTTTAGGCCTTTGAATAAGTAAATATGTGAAGATTATAAGTGTATATGATGTTAGTTTGGAAGTGAGAAGCATTGGAAAAAGGTTGAAGAGGTTTTGGAAATCGCATGTCCTTTAGACGGACATGGAAGTCCGTTTAACGGACAGCTACGGGTCAAAAGGACCCCTTCCCTTGCTCATGTACGTTAGACGGACATGGATGTCCGTTAAACGGACATTCTCAGATGGATTGGTACATTTTGGGTCATATGTGTCCGTTAAACGGACATGCATGTCCGTTTAACGGACAGCCACAGGTCATCTTATGAAAAATGCGATTTTGACCATTTTAGAGGCCGAATCTGATTTTTTGTCTTCATAAGAGTTGTAGATCTGGAAGTCTACTTTCAAATGGAACTTTCAAATGGTCCAAAAACGAAAGCAATCCGATCTCTATATTGAAAGTTATGGTATTTGTGCCAAAAGAGTTTCAAATCAATTTAGGGTTGAACATGTTGAATTGTTTTGATCATAACTCACTTATCCGACCTCGGATTGAGGCAATTCTTGAAGCATTGAATCCCTAACACATGTTTCCTTCTCTCCATGAAAATTTGTATCAATTGGAGTTGAATTGAAAGAGTTTGATTGAATCATATGATAATCAGAATGATTTATTTCATTCGGATCTTGCTATTTTTCCTTCCTCATCCGACCTTGTCAAATCATTTGCTTATATCTTTTCCATCCGACATCCGAATGATTTGGTTCTTGAAGCGTTGGATTCCTAAGACAATTAATTTCATTTTTATGGAAAATTATGAATTTTAGAGATTTAATTGATCAAGATTATTTGAATCAAAGTGAGACAGGAAATTTCTGAACATAGTTCAGTATTTTGTGAAATTCGGGATCTGTGGAGATCCGATTGAAGCGATGTTTGAGGCATAATAAAATTAAGACATGGTGCTACAAGTCATATGAAGAAATGAAATTTCAATTTAGCCTTTAAGAATGCCAATTTGTGGAAGGAAGTAAATTACTAGAAAATGTGTTAGTCGAATGATATGTCCGAAATGTTTGGACTATAACTTTTGATGTAGTGCTCCGAATTGGATGATTTTTGAGGAATTATGAAATTAAGACAATAAAGAACAACTTTATAGAAGGAAGTTTTAGGAAATTCCTTCAATTTGATGTTGAAAATAATGTCCTAAAGTAGGATAAGTTTCAGGGGTAGTTTTGGAAGTCCACTTAAAGAGTTAAGAGTTTTAGTCTAACATAGAGGGCATTTTCGTCTTTGGCCAGTCATTTAATGTGTTGGCACTATAAAAGAAGAGAATAACTTGGGAAAAGAGGGAAGCCTTCGAAATTTTAGAGAAAGAAACAGAGAGAGAGATATCATGGAGATGGAGGAGAAAAATGAAAGAAGAGTTAGGGTTCCAGGATTTTTAGGTTCCAAGCAAGGTTTTTCTTTGGTTTATGGGGGAAAAGCATGGAAGGAAGTGAAAACTTCATCTTGAGCCAAGCAATTTCGAAATAGGAAGAGAAAAAAGGTAAGAGATGATTTTGATCTTTGGGTTTTAGTGAGTTTTTGGTTGATTTGGCTTAAGATGGATATGGGTTTGTTAATTATGAAGTTAATTTGAGTGATTATGCTTTGGGTTATGTTTAATTTTGGATGGTTGATTTAATTAGGGTTGTGATTTGAATTGGGGCAAATTCAAGAAAGGATTGGAGAAATTGAGGCTCTAATCAACTCTAAGCATGGATAAGAGGTGGGTAATGTGTTTATTTTTCAAATTATGAGCTAATTATAAGTGGTGGTTTTATAAGCTATTGTTTTATAAATGATTGAATCAAATTTGCATTTGAAATGATTTGTAAAGTGTTAAAGTCATTGTTTCCAAATGATTTACGAAAACTCTACAATGGTTCGGACAATTTCCATAAATGACTTGAATTGTTTATTCAATGGATTTTTGAGTAAATTGATATAGATGAAATACTTATTGCATTCATTGTGTTAAATTGATTGATAATTTGATTATGTGAATTTGTTTGATATTGTGAAGGATTGACATTATGTTGAATTTGAGATGACATGAAAAGTTCGATTTCCAAGTATGCCTTTGGGCTTTTAGTTTTCCATACATGAATATGTGTTATATGGGTTTGGTTAGGTCCCTCATGTGGAGTCAGTGCACTAGTCTCATTTTTAAAGCCTTCTCTCAGCTGCCCGCTAGTGGCATAGGAGCTCCAATTTCAGACTCCCCATATGTTTCACGGCTGCACAGGACCGCTTTGCAGGAATATGCAGTACGCCCGATTTTATGGACCGACCCAAACCGTTTTATGTGCTACGTGTTTTTGCTTGATTAGAATGTACTACATTTAGATGTGAAGCATTTCATGTTTTTAAATGGTTTGAAATTGCGACAAATGAGAAATTGGGATTTCCAACTATGAGAGTTTTGCAAAAACTGTTTGTAAATGTTTATGACAGTTTTTGAAAGTGAGAAGTTTTTGAGAAATAAATATATTTTTGCTTATCATTTGAGTTATAAACATGTTATCCACGAGCTTCCGAGCTCACCCCCTTTTCATCCCCATCTTCAGGTATTCGCGTAGGAGATCAGATGAAAGACGGCAAGACATTAATATTTGTGCATGTGTTTGTAATTTGTGTAATTTGGTTGATGAGTTTTGGTAATGGGGTATGGCTTGAAATGCCATTAGAGTATTGTAAACATTTGGTTCATGATGTATTTTGGATTATGATACTGTATAAGAACATGATTTATGGAATTGGAAATGTATTTGGCTATGGATTTATTCTTATTGGTTAATTAGAATGTATATATATATGGATATGGATGAATGTGCTTGATGATGGAACATGAATTGTGATGAATTATGAATGCGTTTGGTTTTGGGAATAATGGAAAGATGAATTTGTATATGATTATAAATGGACGTTGTATATGAGTTTGAATGTGAATATGATGAATAAGAATTGAATCTGAAAATGACTTTAAGTGGTTTAGAAATAGGATTGCGTTTTTCGAGATCCGGCCGGAGGTCCAAAGGATTTTGATGTATGTGTGATTTCCTAGAATTTATAGAAGTGAGTTTTACACCTTGCAGGTTTGGGTTTTGTATAAGTCACCGTTATCTTTTGGATTTTATAGGGTAGTATTGGGATAAGTGAAATTGTGCATGAATTTATGGATTTATTGACATGAGTATGAGATTGTTATGGTAAAGAATAAGAGTATGATGACTAAGAAGAATCAAGTAATGTGAGATTAGTATGAGTTTAAGGATAAGTTCCCAAAGAGGGAAATTATTTGTTTGATATTAAATAAGATGGATTAAATGATGCAAGAAACGAATAAGAGAGAAAAAAAAATTTACCCGGCATTGATCCGTTTTGGATAGAAATAGTCCAGGGTTTCCAACGCTATGATTAAGATAATTGTATCGGATGTCGATTTTGGTTTTATTTTCTTCGATTCGATCCGTATTTGTTTCATATTTCTGTTGTTCGATACTTTGACTTTGCCCATTTATTCGATTCCATTTTCCGAATCATGTGTTTACTTCGCCTTGATTTAGCTGGTTTGTTATTCGATAATCCGATTCGAAATCGCTTCGTATATGTTTCCGCATTTACATTCAATTTGAATAATTGATTTCATTTGTATTCGATCCTTTTAGCTTCACATTTGTTTCATTTCATTCGATTTGAATTCAGATTACGTTTGTTTTAAATCAGTATCGACCCACTTGTCACATATGTTTCGATTTTTCATTATCCGCCTTTCATTTTCGATTCATGTGTTTAATTCGCTATATGATCCGATTCATTGTTTTTGGTTCCGTTTCAGATTCATTTTAAGAGTGATCGTGTTAAGTTCATAAGTTTGTGATTTGAATTGGGGCAAATTCAAGAAAGGATTGGAGAAATTGAAGCTCTAATCAACTCCAAGCATGGATAAGAGGTGGGTAATGTGTTTATTTTTCAAATTATGAGCTAATTATAAGTGGTGGTTTTATAAGCTATTGTTTTATAAATGATTGAATAAAGTTTGCTTTTGAAATGATTTGTAAAGTGTTAAAGTCATTGTTTCCAAATGATTTACGAAAAATTTGCAATGGTTCGGACAATTTTCCATAAATGACTTGAATTGTTTATTCAATGGATTTTTGAGTAAATTGATATAGATGAAATACTTATTGCATTCATTGTGTTAAATTGATTGATAATTTGATTATGTGAATTTGTGTGATATTGTGAATGATTGACATTATGTTGAATTTGAGATGACATGAAAAGTTCGATTTCGAAGTATGCTATCGGGCTTTTAGTTTTCCATACATGAATATGTGTTATATGAGTTTGGTTAGGTCCCTCATGTGGAGTCAGTGCACTGGTCTCATTTTTAAAGCCTTCTCCCGGCTGCCCGCTAGAGGCATAGGAGCTCCGATTTCAGACTCGCCAAGTGTTTCACTACGACCTGACAGACCACTTTCGGGAATGTGCGACGCGTCTGTTTATGGACCGACCCAAACCGTTTGATGTGCTACGTGTTTTTGCTTGTTTAGAATATGCTGCATTTAGATGTGAAGCATTTCATGTTTTTAAATGGTTTGAAATTGCGACAAATGAGAAATTGGGATTTCCAACTATGAGAGTTTTGCAAAAACTGTTTGTAAATATTTATGAAAGTTTTTGAAAGTGAGAAGTTTTTAAGAAATAAAATTATTTTTGCTTATCATTTGAGTTATAAACATGTTATCCACAAGGTTCCGAGCTCACCCCCCCTTTCATCCCCATCTCCAAGTATTCGCATAGGAGATCGGATGAAAGACGACAAGACATTAGTATTTGTGCATGTGTTTGTAATTTGTGTAATTTGGTTGATGAGTTTTGGTAATGGGTATGGCTTGAAATGCCATTAGAGTATTGTAAGCATTTGGTTCATGATGTATTTTGGATTATGATACTGTATAAGAACATGATTTATGGAATTGGAAATGTATTTGGCTATGGATTTATTCTTATTGGTTAATTAGAATGTATATATATATATGGATATGGATGAATGTGCTTGATGATGGAACATGAATTGTGATGAATTATGAATGCGTTTGGTTTTGGGATTAATGGAAAGATGAATTTGTATATGATTATAAATGGACATTGCATATGAGTTTGAATGTGAATGTGATGAATAAGAATTGAATATGAAAAATGACTTTAAGTGGTTTAGAAATAGGATTGCGTTTTTGCTGAGATCTCGGACTGAGGGTTCGGTGGATTTTGATGTATGTGTGATTGCCTGGAATTTATAGAAGTGAGTTTTACACCTTGCAGGTTCGGGTTTTGTATAAGTGCAGCCGTTATGCTGCCGGATTTTTATAGGGTAGTATTAGGATAAGTGAAATTGTGCATGAATTTATGGATTTATTGACATGAGTATGAAATTGTTATGGTAAAGAATAAGAGTATGATGACTAAGAAGAATCAAGTAATGTGAGATTAGTATGAGTTTAAGGATAAGTTCCCAAAGAGGGAAATTATTTGTTTGATATTAAATAAGATGGATTAAATTATGAAAGAAACGAATAAGAGAGAAATTTTTTTTTTACCCGGCATTGATCCGTTTTGGATAGAAATAGTCCAGGGTTTCCAACGCTATGATTAAGATATTTGTATTGGATGTCGATTTCAGTTTTATTTGCTCTGATTCAATCCGTATTTGTTTCATATTTTTGTTGTTCGATACTTTGACTTCGACCGTTTATTCGATTCCATTTTCTGAATCATGTGTTTACTTCGCCTTGATTTCGCCGGTTTGTTATTCGATAATCCGATTCAAAATCGCTTCGTATATGTTTCTGCTTTTACGTTCAATTTGAATCATTGATTTCATTTGTATTCGATCATTTTAGCTTCGCATTTATTTCATTTCATTCGATTTGAATTCAAATTACGTTTGTTTCGAATCAGTATCGACCCACTTGTCACATATGTTTCGATTTTTTGTTATCCGCTTTTCATTTCCGATTCATGTGTTTAATTCGCTATATGATCCGATTCATCGTTTTTTGTTCCGTTTCGGATTCGTTTTAAGAGTAATCGTGTTAAGTTCATAAGCAGTTGGGTTCTGAAAACGGGATCCAACATTTATGGTATCAGAGCCCAGTAACATGATCTTACTTGAGCGTATGTGTATGAGTGACTTGCATGAGAAGTTGATAAGAGTTTGTAAGGCTAGGTTATTTTGTGAAAATGTGATATTGATGTGAATAAAGTTCCTTGAATTATTTGAAGAATCTATGTGATTGTTTGACTAAGGTGAAGAATTATGATTGAGTTTAGGATTATGATACTAATATTTACAATTTGAAATTCATGATGAAATTAGATGATGTGACTTTGAATATACGTGAGATGCAAATATGAATCTTTAAACATGAGCTTGATGATAGGAATACAGGTATAGAAGTTAAAAAGATTGAGATTGAATGGTTTTAGTCTATATTGAGGTTTTCAATAAATTAGATCATTGGCATATATGAAGAAATAGTTGTTTGATATGATAGTGATGATTCAATGTCATCAAGAAGTGAAAATTTGCGAGTAAGATAAGAATATGTGTGATAAGAAATTTAAGTGATTTTAGGTTGTGATAATGAAATTGAGATTATAATTCATGATGAATTGGGATAAATGGATATTGTTTATCCTTTTGTGAGATGAAAGTGTGAACATTTGAAAGATGAGATAAATTGATAAAGGTATATGTATAAAGTGACAAAGATTGATTTGAATGATGAATTGGTGCATGTTGAGGTTCATTAAGAGTTGGACCATTAATTTGTGTCCATAGGTTGAGGAATATTGATTTCTGGATAAAGTGAGTTAAATATATATGTACTTGTGAAAATATGATAAGAACTATTGGAGTGTGAATATGATATGGATGGTATATGATATAGGAGGTGAAACGTGTGATGAGGATTTTAATATTTGAATGACTAGGATCATTTGGAAGAAATTATCTAAATGAATGAGTTACATAGTGATTTGCTTAAGTATGAATTTCGAGGACGAAATTCTTTTAAGAGGGGGAGAAATGTAGGACCCCGATCTTTGAGTGAAAATTTAGAATTAATAAATGAAATCAAATAAGTGTTTTGTATGTGATTTGTGTTATAGATGATTATGATATTGGAATGTGAATCATGTATGGATGGTGAGTTGAGAAACCCTTAGTATGAATTATGGTTATCTATATGAGATATTATGCAAAAGCAAGAGGGGAAATTTGGTAAATGACATGATGCTATTGAATGTAGGAAATCATGTGCATTGAGGTTGAATGTAGAATAAAAATATGTATGCTGATTCAAGGGAATTTCAGGAATAATTGAAATAGAATTGGCTAAAGTTGCCTTCTTCGAAGTTGTAGTTTGTTCTTCTATCTTTCCAATGATACCAAGTATGCAAGATTTCGAGATCGGAGTTAAGAGTTATAGTTAATACAAGTTATGATGTTATATAAGATTTATATTAGTGACAGCTTTGATGAATGTTTGAGAATTGTGGTTTTGATGAACCAATTTAGTTGAAATTTGAGAAGTTCATGAATTGATTTTGTTTCTTGAATTGTTATGAAGTGTTTAGACCTTTGAATAAGTAAATATGTGAAGATTATAAGTGTATATGATGTTAGTTTTGATGTGAGAAGCATCGGAAAAAGGTTGAAAAGGTTTTGGAAATTGCATGTCCGTTAGATGGACATGGAACCCCTTCCCTTGCTCATGTCCGTTAGACGGACATGGATGTCTGTTAAACGGACATTCTCGGATGGATTGGTACATTTTGGGCCGTATGTGTCCGTTAAAAGGACATGCATGTCCGTTTAACGGACAGCCACTGGTCAACTTGTGAAAAATGCGATTTTGACCATTTTAGACGCCGAATATGATTTTGTTGTCTTCATAAGAGTTGTATATATAGAAGTCTGCTTTCAAATGCTCAAAGAATGAAAGCAATCCGATCTATATGTTGAAAGTTATGGCATTTGCGCCAAAAGCATTTCAAATCAATTTAGGGTTTGAACATGTTGATTTGTTTTGATCATAACTCACTCATCCGACCTCGGATTGAGGCGATTCTTGAAGCATTGAATCCCTAACACATGTTTCCTTCTCTCCATGAAAATTTGTATCAATTGGAGTTGAATTGAAAGAGTTTGATTGAATCATATGATAATCGAAACGGTTTGTTTCATTCGGATCTTGTTATTTTTCCTTCCTCATCCGACCTTGTCAAATCATTTGCTTATATCTTTTCCGTCCGACATCCGAATGATTTGGTTCTCAAAGCGTTGGATTCCTAAGACAATTACTTTCATTTTTATGGAAAATTATGAATTTTAGAGATTTAATTGGTCAAGATTATTTGAATCAAAGTGAGATAGGAAATTTCTGAACATAGTTCAGTATTTTGTGAAATTCGGGATTTGTGGAGATCCGATTGAAGCGATGTTTGAGGCATAATAAAATTAAGACATGGTGCTACAAGTCATATGAAGAAATGAAATTTCAATTTAGCCTTTAAGGATGCCAATTTGTGGAAGGAAGTAAATTACTAGAAAATGTGTTAGTAGAATGATATGTTCGACATGTTTGGACTATAACTTTTGATGTAGTGCTCCGAATTGGATGATTTTTTGAGGAATTATGAAATTAAGACCATAAAGAACAACTTTATAGAAGGAAGTTTTAGCAAATTCCTTCAATTTGATGGTGAAAATAATGTCCTAAAGTAGGATAAGTTTCAGGGGCAGTTTTGGAAGTTCACTTAAAGACTTAGGAGTTTTAGCCTAACATAGAGGGGCATTTTCATCTTTGGCCACTCATTTAATGTGCTAGCACTATAAAAGAAGAGAATAACTTGGGAAAAGAGGAAAGCCTTCGAAATTTTAGAGAAAGAAACAAAGAGAGAATGAGAGAAAAGAGAGATATCGTGGAGATGGAGGAGAAAAATGAAAGAAGAGTTAGGGTTCCAGGATTTTTAGGTTCCAAGCAAGGTTTTTCTTAGGTTTATGGGGGAAAAGCATGGAAGGAAGTGAAAACTTCATCTTGAGCCAAGCAATTTCGAAATAGGAAGAGAAAAAAGGTAAGAGATGATTTTGATCTTTGGGTTTTAGTGAGTTTTTAGTTGATTTGGCTTAAGATGGATATGAGTTTGTTAAATATGAAGTTAATTTGAGTGATTATGCTTTGGGTTATGTTTAGTTTTGGGTGGTTGATTTAATTAGGGTTGTGATTTGAATTGGGGTAAATTGAAGAAAGGATTGGAGAAATTGAAGTTCTAATCAACTCCAAGCATGGATAAGAGGTGGGTAATGTGTTTATTTTTCAAATTATGAGCTAATTATAAGTGGTGGTTTTATAAGCTATTGTTTTATAAATGATTGAATCAAATGTGCTTTTGAGATGATTTGTAAAGTGTTAAAGTCATTGTTTCCAAATGATTTACGAAAAATCTACAATGGTTTGGACAATTTTCCATAAATGACTTGAATTGTTTATTCAATGGATTTTTGAGTAAATTGATATAAATGAAATACTTATTGCATTCATTGTGTTAAATTGATTGATAATTTGATTATGTGAATTTGTGTGATATTGTGAAGGATTGACATTATGTTGAATTTGAGATGACATGAAAGGTTCGATTTCGAAGTATGCCTTCGGGCTTTTAGTTTTCCATACATGAATATGTGTTATATGGGTTTCGTTAGGTCCCTCATGTGGAGTCAGTGCATTGGTCTCATTTTTAAAGCCTTCTCCCGGCTGTCCGCTAGTGGCATAGGAGCTCCGATTTCAGACCCCCCATGTGTTTCACCGCTGCACAGGACCGCTTTGCGGGAATGTGCAGTGCGTCCTTTTTTATGGACCTACCCAAACCGTTTGATGTCCTACGTGTTTTTGCTTGTTTAGAATGTGTTGCATTTAGATGTGAAGCATTTCATGTTTTTAAATGGTTTGAAATTGCGACAAATGAGAAATTGGGATTTCCAACTGTGAGAGTTTTGCAAAAACTGTTTGTAAATTTTATGAAAGTTTTTTAAAGTGAGAATTTTTTAGAAATAAAAATATTTTTGCTTATCATTTGAGTTATAAACATGTTATATACGAGCTTCCGAGCTCACCCCCTTTTCATCCCCATCTCCAGGTATTCGCGCAGGAGATCGGATGAAAGACGACAAGACACTAGTATTTGTGAATGTGTTTGTAATTTGTGTAATTTGGTTGATGAGTTTTGGTAATGGGGTATGGCTTGAATGCCATTAGAGTATTGTAAGCATTTGGTTTATGATGTATTTTGGATTATGATACTGTATAAGAACATGATTTATGGAATTGGAATTGTATTTGGCTATGGATTTATTTTTATTGGTTAATTAGAATGTATATATATATGGATATGGATGAATGTGCTTGATGATGGAACATGAATTGTGATGAATTATGAATGCATTTGGTTTTGGGATTAATGGAAAGATGAATTTGTATATGATTATAAATGGACGTTGTATATGAGTTTGAATGTGAATGTGATGAATAAGAATTGAATATGAAAAATGACTTTAAGTGGTTTAGAAATAGGATTGCGTTTTTGCTGAGATCCCGGACGGAGGGTCCGGTGGATTTTGATGTATGTGTGATTGCCTGGAATTTATAGAAGTGAGTTTTACACCTTGCAGGTTCAGGTTTTTTATAAGTGCAGCCGTTATGCTGCCGGATTTTTAAAGGGTAGTATTAGGATAAGTGAAATTGTGCATGAATTTATGGATTTATTGACATGAGTATGAGATTGTTATGGTAAAGAATAAGAGTATGATGACTAAGAAGAATCAAGTAATGTGAGACTAGTATGAGTTTAAGGATAAGTTCCCAAAGAGGGAAATTATTTGTTTGATATTAAATAAGATGGATTAAATGATGAAAGAAACGAGTAAGAGAGAAAAAAAAATTTACCTGGCATTGATCCGTTTTGGATAGAAATAGTCCAGGGTTTCCAACGCTATGATTAAGATATTTGTATCGGATGTCGATTTCGGTTTTATTTGCTTCGATTCGATCCGTATTTGTTTCATGTTTCTGTTGTTCGATACTTTGATTCGACTGTTTATTCGATTCCATTTTCCAAATCATGTGTTTACTTCGCCTTGATTTCGTCGGTTTGTTATTCGATAATCCGATTCGAAATCGCTTCATATATGTTTCCGCATTTACGTTCAATTTGAATCATTGATTTCGTTTGTATTCGATCCTTTTAGCTTCGCATTTGTTTCATTTCATTCGATTTGAATTCAGATTACGTTTGTTTCGAATCAGTATCGACCCACTTGTCACATATGTTTCGATTTTTCGTTATCCGCCTTTCATTTCCGATTCATGTGTTTAATTCGCTATATGATCCGATTCATTGTTTTTCGTTCCGTTTCGGATTCGTTTTAAGAGTGATCGTGTTAAGTTTATAAGCAATTAGGTTCCGAAAATGGGATCCAACATGTTAATAGTTTGGAAACGCTCTTCCACATTCTTACATAATTCATTAGCACTTTCTTTTTTTGAAAGAGCAGACTTATTATTGTTAGCAATTGTCTTCTTTATATATATATCATACTAAGTCTTTTGATCTTTCCTAAATGTTAAAATGGATTTTAGTCTAACTAGTGTTTAGAACATTCGAGCATCAATGTAATTATATATTTATGACAGAGGAAAACAATAAAAGGCAAAATTTAATATCTTATATAAAATGAAAATGTCAAAGAGCAATTTACTATGATATATGTGAAATGAAAGAAAGACAAATTATCTGATAAATTTCAATTGAATTATCATATGATTATGTTAAAAAGATACTAATAGGAATGAGTTGAAAAATTTAAAATTAGGAAACAAATTATAAAAATGAAAAAGATATTTAAAGAAAAAACATGAATATTCAAATTAGATAATACTAACAGGAATGAGTTGAAAAATTTAAAATTAGGAAACAAATTATAAATATGAAAAAGATATTTAAAGAAAAAACATGAATATTCAAATTAGATAATACTAAGACGATTACCCTTGCATAGATTGGATTGCAAGAGTATATTTATAACAAGTCTTACAATAAAATATAATAGTTTTAATCAATATAATTAAATTATTACAATAATGATAATTTAAAATTATTGTTTAAAATGAACTTTTGACTTAATTTGTTGTAATATTCGGTCAAGAAGTGATATTATGCAAAAATAATAATTTATTAAATAATTAATTAACTAAAATTTATATATATTATTCAAGCGATATAATAAATGATATAGTAATAACCATAATAATTTAATAAACGATAGATTCATAATGAAATGATTTCTTAGTTTTATACGTTACTTAATAATGGAATATAAGTTACTAAAATAGTTAAATGATAAATAAAAATACAAATTATGCAATTTGATTTAATAACTAAATTATAAATTATGCAATTTAATTTAATAATTAAATTATGATACATAGATTAAATTAACTCAATTTATAAAAGAGATTAAAAATGCATATCATATAGAAGTAGGGTCATATGAGCATCTTTTCATGAATAGGTAGTAGATACGTTGAAATGCCAACTACTCTACAAATTTTAAAACTCTCCATAATTTTCCATTCTAACGTTATACCTCTTATTTTTATTTTTATTTTATTTTATTTAACACTAATAAGTTCATTGCTAATTAAATATTAAATTGTTAAGAACATCACTTGATTAGTTTTAACATATTTTTCATAAATTTAATTAAAATAAATAAAATTGATAAAGTTTATGACTTTTAAAATTATAATTATTAATATATTACCATAGATATATTTAAACATTTTAGATAATGAAATGTAAAAATATTTGTTTATAGATTAACCAATACCTAACATCTAATATTTTAAGGGTTAATTTACAAATTAGAGAATTATAAGTTATAAATATTTAAACGCAACTGAAATATGATTTATGTGTAAATGGATGGTAGCATATAAATCCCATAACAGTCTTGGCCAAATTTAGGCCTAGTTTCAAGATGATCACGTTTGTTAATTATTCGTATAATAATCACTCGCTCTTAAATTGTTAGGACTTTGTTCTCTTTTAATAGGTACTAGGTTGAGGCTTATGCTTATGCCTATTGCATAGGTCACTAATGTAATTCTTATTTTCACCTAATTCTAATAATTTTTTAATTTAATATATGTACCTAAAAGGCATCTAACTAATGGCAATTTGTTTTATTTTATTAAAAATTTAATTACATAACTTTTGAATAGTCAATATATTGATAGTTCTCGTGTTTGTATCATATTGTATTGATTTTATAATTATGATAGATTTAGTTCTAACTTATGATAAAACCTACTAACTACATGCTATTTAATTAAGCCCTGTTATTCATCTAACAGGGAGTTAACAAGGAGATTTTTCCTAGGATTATTCAAGCAAGCAATGTAAAGAGGTATGGAAACAATAAAAATGAGTTCAGAGGTATAGACAAAGTAATATCCATCAAACTTCAATCTTTAGGAAATGTTTTCACATACTACTAATTCAAGAATATGAATTAATACAATCTTTATTTATCTTATATATTTAATATCTTTAATCAAATTAAAAGTTAATGAGACAAAAAAGAAAATAATACAAAATATTATGAAGTCTTCTTGCAAAATATGATTATATTATGATTCCTATAGAAGAATTAAATGTTTTATTAAAAGTCACTCTGGTGGAATTAGTAGGCTCTCTAAATGTTTATAAAACTAGACTAAAAAATTCAAGCTGTAACAAGAGCAAATATGCCAAACAAAAACAAATGTGCCCAACAATGATTTAGAGAAGAAAATCAATTACAATAAAAATTCTCAAAGAAGAAGACCACTTACTAATCATGGTAGGGGGAGAAGGAAGCAAGGGATCAATTATAAATTGAGCTCTTATTGCAAACTATGCAAGAAAAATAATCATGATACAAAAGATTGTTAACATAAATGCAAAAGGTGTTAAAGACATCTCCGTTATGAAAAAGATTATTGGTATTGAAAAAAGGAAGATGCAAATTTCTCAAAAAATTAGATCCCAATAAGGAAACCAAAAATAAACCCTTGATACTGTCTATATGTTAGGCCTTGCTTAAAATCTATTAACTATAGGCCAATTCATTTGCAAAAAGTCATATTTGATGACAATAGATGCATCATTATTGACAAGAAGAAAGGCCAAGTCATATATTCTATCAAAATGAGCCCTAATAAGGTTTTTCCTCAAAATATTCCATTTAGGAAAAATTATGCATTAAGATATGTCCATATTGTGGCGCTTAAGATAGTATGGCACTTAAGATATGTCCATCACAATTTTAATGGCCTCAAACTCTTAAGGCAAAAAAAGATGGTGCTTTGGGCTTCCCTTTATTTCTTTTAAAAACAAAGTCTATGAAGGTTGCATTTATGGCAAAATAGACAAGATTCCATTTTGAAAATCATCTTTAAGACCAAAACTTCCCTTCAATTAGTGTATATTGACATTCATAGTCCATAAAAAACCACTAGTGATAGTGTTAAGTTGTCATTTTGTGCTTATTTTGTATATAAATTTCTTTAATATGTTGAAATTATTATTCAAAATTAATGGACTTCTTAATTTTTCTCAGATGATTTTCAATACATGAATGATGAAATTGGATCAAAAAGATTCAAGGAAAGTAAAGACAATTCGAATTCCCAATTGGCAGAAAATAATTGACTAAGTGTAGGCACGTGTAAGGACAAAGAATACTTGTAGAATCTATTTTAAAATCAAATTCGATTAATCTAAGATCTTTATGATCTTGAGAATCAAATTGTTACCTTATTGATGGAGATTTGCAACTTGAATATGGGGGAAAGAATATTTGTTGAAGATAACAAAAAAAGGATGGAAGAGAAGAAAATCGAAGAGGATAAAAAAGAAGACTTTTTTACTGTTCACATGAGGCAAGATAGGAAGTTTACATTTTTCTGCATTAGTTTTTTAGGGCTTTTAGGATTTTCTGAAAATAGACTAGGGATGAAAACTTTGTATTATGCTATTTCTTTATCAATTTTCATTTTTGTTATGAGTAGCTAAATCTTTCTTCTTGGTTGAAGGGAACCACATTATCATCTAGTATGGTGAGATTTCTAAATAAAAATTGTTTCATTGATGAATATTGAGTGTCTTCTGAATTGCTTTTTATGATTCAATTGGTTGGTTTCTAGGGTGAGCAACTAGGAATTGATTTGTTTAATAGCCAGAATAGTATATTTGACATTCAGTTTTGCTAATCAAAAGTGGCAATTTGGATTACCGTCTTTGCATTATAGTTGGAAATTCTAAGAAGGTACTTAACTTGATTAAATGTATGTCGTACATGTGTTGTCTTGTTCATTGGTTTCTTAGTTCTTAAAGCTATTAATCAGTTAAACTTAAGATTGTATCTAAGTTGTTGACTAATAAGAATGTTTAGAATACATGTTTTTATTCATTTAATCTTAAGAGAAAAAACATCACCCAATGACTGTTTGCTAATGGATTGAATTTTATATCGAGGATCTATATTAATGTGATAGTGTTAATGAACCAAAACCAAGGTTTGTTTACTAAAATTTTAAATTTAATCATTTTGTTAATTTTCAAGTTTTAACCAATTTTAAATTCTTAGATTTTCATGAATTAAACCCCCTTCATTTTGTTTTAGTTTTGAACTCGTATAATCTTTATCATTAAAATTCCTCATGGGAACGATCTCAACTCTTCACTAACTACATTTTTCATTTTTAGAGTTGGTATTAATTTGGTTGCAAGTGACAGTAGTATCAAATTTTGGCGCTGTTGTTGCAAAATTTTTCAACGATAAATGTATGTTACATGAGTATATAAAACAACTCAACTACTATTTG
The DNA here is from genome assembly GCA_029891385.1 of Erythroxylum novogranatense. Classification (NCBI taxonomy): domain Eukaryota; kingdom Viridiplantae; phylum Streptophyta; class Magnoliopsida; order Malpighiales; family Erythroxylaceae; genus Erythroxylum; species Erythroxylum novogranatense. The sequence continues at coordinate 412,282 of JAIWQS010000034.1, read as the reverse complement.
ATTTAGGGATCGAGAAGACAACCAAGAGGTTATGGAAACAAATGAAATAGTAACAATAAGTGTAGAAAATGGGAAGAATGGTAGCAAACCACACTCTTCGTGAACTAGTCGTGCCCACAAATGCTCAATAGCCCACTGTATCAACTTTCCATATTTAGGTGACAACAATATCCATTTATTACTTAGTTTTAGAGGTCTACCGAGAAAGGATCCTTACAAACACTTAAAGGAATTTGAGATGGTTTACATGGGAATGAAACCAATGAATGTGATGGAAGAATAAATTAAACTAAGAGCCTTTCCATTTCTCTGAAAGATGATGCTCAAGATTGATTGTACTATTCATTCGATGAAAATGTGTAAACATGGGCTGAAGTGAAGAGGCTTTTCTTTAAGAAATATTTTCCAGCATCAAGAGCTGCCAACATCCAAAAGGAAATTTGTGGCATTCGATAACATACAGTTACAAATATTGGGAAACATTCAAGAAACTTTGCGTTAGTAGTCCCCATCACCAAATAACCGACTAGTTTTTAATTCAATACTTGTACAAAGTTCTTTTGCTCACAGATAGGAGTATAATTGACGCTGCAAGCGGTGGAGCTTTAGTTGACAAAACACCAATAGTCATAAGGGATTTGATAGTGGATATGGCTTCCAATACACAACAATTTGGGATATGTGCTAGGCACGGTTCAAAACATATGAATGAGGTGAATGTGATAGCATTGGATAAAAGATTGGATGACCTTACATCTTTGGTGTGAAAAATTGCAGTTACAAAGAAAAAAGAAGCAAAGGTATATGGAAAACATTTGATGTTAGGACACTCTAATGGAACATGTCCAGTTTTACAGGAAGAAAACATAGAACAGGTGAATGTCGTAGGAGGTTTTATTGGAACAAATCAGGAAAATATGACCCATTCTACAACACCTATAATCTGGGTTGGCACGACCATCCGAATTTGCAGTATGGGAACTCTCTAGGACAACACTATACCACAAATTTCCAACAATTTAGACAACCATATATGCCTTGACAACATCAACATATAACATCCAATTCTAAAGGTAAGTCTTCCTTGGAAGATATAGTTCAATCTTTGGCCACTAATACCTTGATATTTCAGTATGATACTCAAGCTAGTATCCGCAATCTTGAAAATCAAGTGAGTCAAATGGCAACGGCCATAAATCGATTAAAGGCATAAAGTTTTGGAAATTTTTCAGCGCAACCAAAAATCAATCCCAAACAAAGTGCTAAGGCTATCATGTTGCGAAGTGGTAAGGAATTGAAGGAACCACCGTTGAAAATTTCCAGAAGAGAAGTAGAAAAAGAAGCAACAAAGGAGACATCTACATAACTAGAATAGACGCAGACAGTTCTGCAGAATGTGGTTGTTCAACCCCTTTTCCTAGTCGATTTGCTAAGGCAAAGAAGGAGGAGAAAGAGAAGGAAATATAGGAGACTTTCAAAAAAGCTCAAGTAAATATTCCTTTACTTGATGCAATAAAATAGATCCCATGGTATGCAAACTTCCTTAAGGAACTTTGCACTTCAAAGAGGAAATTGAAATTTAATGAGAAAGTGCAACTGGGGTAGAATTTTTCAACCATTTTACAAAAGAAAAAGTTTCCACCTAAGTGTCAATACCTAGGTATGTTCACTATACTGTCAAATTAGTGATCTGAAAATTGAAAAGGCTATGTTAGATTTGGGTGCATCCATAAATGTCATGCATTATGATGTTTATAAATCTTTAAACGTGGGACCTTTTAAAGAAACTATTGTAGTGATTCAATTAGCGGATCTTTCAAATGCCTATCTAAAAGGTGTGTTAGAGGACATTTTAGTTCAAGTGGGGGTATGCTTTTTCTAGCTAATTTTTATATTTTGCAAATGGGCAGTGATGGTATATCTTCTTCAACTCCAATTTTATTCAGAAGGCCATTCTTAAAAACCACAAGAACAAAAATTGATGTTCACGATTGGTCATTGACTATCAAATTTGATGGTGAACTAATTAAGTTCAATATATGCAATGTCATGAAATTTCTAGAAGATGAACAACCTATTGTTTATGTGGATTTTATTGACACATAGATGCAAAAAAATTCATTATTGAGGGGAAGAGACAAAAATGAAACAATCTTGGAAATGGGAGACACGTTACAGCGATAAGACATCAAGGAGTCAGTATTGCCCAACAATGAATTGGAAACAATGTTCTGGCATTTGGAGGAAACCAAACCTTTAATCAAAGAACTATCATATGTGGACATCTCCAGAAACAGCACCAAACTATTGCTGTGATTGGTCCAGCCACTAAGCTTAGAGTTGAAGAGTTTACCTAGCCATTTGAAATACATCTTTTTAGATTAGCAAGACATGTTACTTGTTATAATTTCTAATAAAATAACTCTTTTTTAGGCAAATCAGTTAATTCACGTGTTGAGGGAGCACAAGGAGGCTTTTAATTGGACAGTGGCAAACTTAAAGTAAATTAGACCCACCATTTGTTTGGACCAAATAGTGATGGAAGATGAAGCGAAAGAGGTGAGGCAACCCCAATCTCGTTTAAATCCACATATGATGGAAGTAGTGAAAAAGGAAAATTTGAAGCTTCTTAATGCTAGAATCATTTATCCAATTTTGGATAACAATTGTGTAAGTCTGGTCTAAGTAGGTTCGAAGAAAACTGGGGTAATTGTGGTAGAAAATAGCAATGGTGAGTTAATATCGACTCGTGTTTAAAATGTGTTGGATCCCGTTACCGGAGTCCAACTCTTGAACCGTAAAATATGAAACTTGATCATCTTGCCTTGTAGGGTTTATTTCATTTAACCCAAATTTTAAATTGATTTCTCTTGTAAATCATAGCCTTATGACTCTTGTTTAATTTAAGACAAGGATCGCTTCAATTGGAGTTCTATAACTCAAGGTATCGACAAAATACCAACATGTGGTCATATCTCGATCACGCTCTCTCGACTGACCCTTTACTTTATTTCATGCCAACTCTTTCAATTTAACTCCAAATGACACCAATTCTTATGGGTAGGTACCTACATGTCTCATGAATCCATGGCTCAAAAATCACTTCATTTGGAGGTCTGATGAGGAAGTTATGATCAAAACAATCCTTCATATTCATATCCCGATGTATATTTGACATACTTTGGTAAAAATGCCATAACTTTTGCTACAGATGTCGGATTGATGTCATCTTTATATCAATAAATATGTACACATCCTGATCTACAACTCATATTAGAGGCCTAAAAATGAGATTCGCACTCTAACTAGGTCGCCCATGATTTACTTCGTCATACCATGAGAAGAGACGACGAAAGTTGAGGCTCCTCTGATTTTCTATGGTCGCGCCCGCGAGGTATGGAGCTCGCTCCCGCGAGGAAGAAATGACCAGAATGATGAGATTTTTCTCCAAAGCCTCTTAAACCCTCACCCATGCTTTCTAACTTATTCCTAACACCAAATACACTTGTAATCTTGCAAGATTCACTTACTCTACTACAAAATACTTCATAACAACTCCAAACATCCAACTTATTTTATCATTCTATCAATTTTTTTGATTGATTTGTCCATCAAACCCTAGATTCCTACGCAACCATCAAAGCTATCCTCATAAACAAGACTTATGCATCCTGCTAACTTTCAACCATCATAACTCTCAACTTCTAACTTCTATTGTCTAACTAATTTAACACATCTACAAGACTTTGCACAATCAACCTCACACAAGCCTCATTCTCACCTTCATTACACATGCATGAACATCCATCCCAACCTCATAACATTTACCTACCTATATGATATTGATGCCATCTCATGCATCATCTCAAAAGATCAAAGGTCATACAATCAAGCATTATACATTAGGGTTTAAAATTCACTTTTGAATCATAACTCATTCATTCCATCTCCATCAAATCATGTCATATTTCATACAATGCTTTAGTGGGCATTTTAAGTTAAAGTACATGAAACTTCAAAGTACAATATCATTCTCAAAATGCAACTAAAGCATTGTTTTACAAAAATCATTTCAATCACAAAACCAAAAGAAAACTCTTGGAGTAAATGCCTTTAAGCTTGCTCCTGGGATCCCGCCATTTCACGGAGAATTAAGGGGGTGAGCTTTAGCTCGCATGAGTAACACATTTATATTTATATAACAAGCATGTCTATTTAGTTATTCACACATTAAGCAATCTTTCAATGAAATCATAATACATGCATCATGCAATTTTCATCAATACATAAACATAATTTCTCACAATTCGAACATTCATAATTCTTGCAATTTCATGAAATCACATATGAAACACATCAAATGGCTCGGTAAGTCCATATTCATGGCAACCATATAGTCTCATTTTATGAGCTTATATGGGCAAATCTTGAGGAGTCCAAATAATGGATCATCCTATGCCACAATCGGGCAGGCGGGCGAAGCCTTTTCATGGTCGACGTGCACGTGACGGTTCTTGGGACTATACCTTACCCACATATCATAACAATCATGCATAACAATAAAATTGGACTGTTCTTGTCGAATTCATTGTTTTCTTGAAAATCTTATCTTTCATGCATATTTCATATTGTACACTTCATGCATAAGTCATATTGTGCATTCATTCTCATTTAAGCTACTTCATCCAATACTAACTCAACCATCATCAAATCATCAACATGTATTATTTTCATTTACACATAACTCATGATTAACCACAACTAACACAAGCATTTATAGCAATCATTTATACTCACTTACAAGTAACAAACATTCATTAGTGTCATTTATCAACTTGCATTAATTGCTCATAAATATAAAGATAAATATGGAACCCACCTTTAAGACTTGCTAAATCCTTGGTTTCCTTGCTACAACTCTTGTTCCTCTTCTCTTCCTTCTCTTTCTTCATTAAAAAAACAAAAACCCATGTAAATCTCACTTCAATTGAGAAACCATGTTACACCTTTCATGAAATCAACTTGGAAATCACTATACCCATTCCATTCTTAGTCTTTCTAACCAAAAACCCAACAAAAGCTTAACCTTAAATCAAGAAGCTTACCTTGAATCTTTAGCTAACCAAGTGATTTCTTAGGTCAAAGTGTAGCTTGAACCTTCCTCCACATTTTTAACTCTTGAACTTTCTTCAAAAACCCTCTTGATCTCTTGGAGAATCAAACCCTAGCAAAAACTCTTCTGTTCTCCTTCTTTCTCCACCTTCCACGACATTTCTCTTCCTCTCCCTCTAAAATTTCGTGATTTCCCTCTTCTCTTCCTACAACTCATTTAATTCCTCCCTTTTATACTCTTTACTAAGTCACTTAAGCCCATATACTTAAGCCCATTCACCTATTCTTCCTCCTTTCTTATTTTCCTCCTTATGCTACTCAAGCCCATAATCCTTTAAGCCCATCTTATCTCTTTTCCTTCCTACCTCATTTAAGGCCCAACTAACTCATTTAATGTCATATGCTAATTCATGCTAACTTTATTAAATACTATATTAATTTAGCCCATTAGTCTAATCATGCTTGATTTATCATAAAAAAAAAATTCTGGGGGTAACAAAATGGGTGGAGAGTCTGCATAGATTATAGGAAGTTAAATTTGGTTACTAAAAAAGATGATTTTTCGCTTCCATTTATTGATCAAATTCTTGAAAGACTTATAGGTAAATCTCACCATTGTTGTTTAGATGGTTATTTAGGTTATCACCAGATTTTTGTTGCACCAAAAGACTAAGAGAAAATAACCTTCACATGTTTATTCTACACCTTTGCTTATCAAAGAATGCCATTTGGGATGTGTAATGCACCGGTGACATTTCAAAGGTGTATGGTAAGTATTTTTTCTAACCTTGTGGAGAATTATATGGAAGTTTTTACGGATGATTTCATGATTTATAGAGATTCTTTTGAAACATGCATTATTAATCTTGGCATTAAGACTAATTTGGTTTTAAATAATGAAAAGTGTTATTTCATGGTTGATCAAGGCATAATTTTCTAGTCATGCAATCTCTTTTAAGGGAATTGAATTTGATAAGTTAAAGATAGATGTTATTCGATTTTTATCTTACCCCACAACTGTGCAAAAAGTTTGTTCTTTTCTCGATCAAGCAGGATTTTATTGGCAATTCATCAAGGATCTTTCAAAGATTACGAAACCTATATGTAAACTACTCTAAAAAGAAGTGAAGTTTGATTTTGACGAGCTATGCAAGATTGCATTTGAAGAACTTAAGGAACAACTTGTTACAGTTCCAATTATTCAACCACCAAAATGGGACATGCCATTCGAGCTAATGTGCGATGTTTCAGATTATGCATGTAACATCCCATCACCGGTGGGAAGGGTAAAATAGTATTTTGGAATGGATAATGAGTGTTTAAACTTTTCTCGACATGTTCATGCATATTATGGTCTATATATATACATGAATAGTAATTCTTGCACATGCACATGACTGTACATGTATTCATGACATTTTCCGGTATATTTGGTCATAAATGTGATTTTTGTGCTTGAAAATTTAATTTGAGTGGGTCTTAGTATGTTTTAAATTTTGCGAGAATTTTAGAAATTTTCTGAAAATTTTTGGGGTACTTTTTCGGACTAGGAAAAATGCCAAGTGGCAGACAGACTGGTTATCGGTAGTAAAAAATACTGTCCAATGGGACTGGAAATGAGATACATGATTTTAGGAATTATTAATTTTAAACCATTGGAATTTTGGGGAGAAATTGGACTAGAAAATTGGAAGTGACTTGGAAGAAGTTAGGTGAGCAAATGAGAGGGTGACATGTGGCAAGTGACATTTTTCACTTGCCTAACATGCCACCTTATGTCCTTTGGTTTCTAAAAAGCAAGTTGTCCATGATGCTTATGTTGGAAAGAGTTAAAATCACATTTAGATGAAAGTTTTTCCTTCTCCTTCTCATCCGTAACTCCTCTCCTAATTTCTTCTTCGTTGGTTCTAAGCTCCACCATACAAGAAACTCTTCTTTGTTACTTGCTTCCTCTTTCTTGTCCATTAAAAATCCAACCAAACCCTCACCCCCCTCAAGTGATGATGAGTATCGTGTATGGTGTTGGGAGGAAGGAAGTGAATTTGTGATCTTTTGAAGAATTAAAGAATTAGAAGCTTGATAGGTAAGAGTTGTGTTTTATGTTCTCAATTGGTAATTAAATGCATTAATTGTGGTGTTATGTAAACTAATTGCATGAAATTGTGCTTTGACTATATGGGTATATTAATTCCTTGGTTGATTGATGATTGGTGATTGATGAGTTAGAAGTTAATAAATGAGATGTCATGTAGTATAGGTGAATTGAGTTGTTTTGGATGAATTGTAATGATGTTAAATGAGTGTTTATTAAAGGAAGATGATTGAGTGTGTGTGCTGCAATTTTGTCGACTAATGTTCAAGGATAGGTTGTGAGATGGTTTATGGTGGATATATGAAGTGAATTGAGTGTTGGTTGGTTTAGAAATGCTATGGAAGATGTAGAATGTGAGTTAGGTTGTGAATCTGGAAATTTTGCTTTGTGTATGTTTCAATGTTTTGGTCATGACTTTTTATATGGTTATGTTATTGAGATGAGGTTTAGCTTGAATTAAACTTGAGAAATTTGGCTAGAATTCGTATGAAGGAAGTTATGTCCAATTTTGACTTTAAGGGTTCTGAATTTTGCCTTGAAAGTGGGCAATATGTGCAGGATGGATAGTACCATGTTTGTGATCCTAACATTGAAAATTTGTGACCTGAAACTTTTGGAAATTTTTATAGGCTAAATGAGACAGATTTTACGAAATTGGTCTTCATAAAAGTTGAAGATTTTCTTGTTAGCTTTCTATCTGCACTAAGTATGACATTTTTCAATTTTGAGGTTGAAAGTTATGATTTGTTAATTTTCAGATGGTATTTCAAAGTATTAATGTGCTTTGTGTGTGAAATGTCTCTAAGTATGGGTTTTGTGGTTACTATACTTTGAACCCAATTCTGGACTGTTATGGTTTAAATTAGCTCAAGTGGTCTTATGAAAATTTGTAGAGGAATGTCTTAGCTTTGTAATGATGTATAATATGATATTTTTGGATGTAAGAATTGTAAGTTATGGATTTTTAAATTGTGGATATGGTTTAGGTGATATCTTTATTTAACAATCTTTAACAGGGCAGCCACAATCATGTGAGAAATTGACCTAGTTATTGGTGGAATTTGCTTATAAGTCCTTCATGAGAATTGTAGCATGTTTTCTGATCTTTTCACTTATATAAAGCATGGATTTTTTGGACAATGAGATAGGAAGTTATGAGTTTGAGAAGATTGTGGTACTGTTAGGATGACATGTGCAGGGCAGAAACTTTGATTGAGGTTTTGACCCATTTAGAGGTTGAATTTGCTTTCAAGTTGTTCATGCAAGTTGTACAATATGTTTTGATATTTCTTTTTATATAAAGCTTGGAATTGTTGCAAAGGGAATGGGAAGATATGAGCTTTGGAAGAATGTTGTACTGCTTTGGAAAATTGTGATTAGGCAAAAATTTTGATTGAATTTTTGACACCCATAGGGATGAAATTGGTTTGTGAGTCCTTGAAGGAACTTATAGGGTTTTCTGTGATCTTTCTAATGATACCAAATTTGTCACATTTGGACACTTGTGTGAAAAGTTAGGTTTTGTGAAAGAAGAGAGGGAAATAGATACAAATGTGATTTTCTTAGAATTATATTTTTTTTGTTCTAATTTGACCCTTTTGCCATTCTTTTAAGTATAATTTTTTCATCTGACCTCTGATTGACTCGATTTTTGAGGCGTCGGATTTGTAAGTCATTTAATTGCCCTCCATGAGAATTTGTGAATTTTGGAGATTAAATTGAAAGTGTTGGATTAAATCAAAGTTAGAGGACCAAGCGATTATTTTCTAGTCCATGTTTTAACAACAATTAGACCTATAGAGATCCGAATTGAGTGATTTTGGTGTCTTTGGATTTCTAAAATTTAGAGGAATTTTTTTGTGATGAGAATTTTTGGAATAATGTCGGGAATGTCACGAACATGCATTGTGCACATTTTAATTTCTCCATGTGCATTATTAAGCATTTCTGACTGTACACTTGGTAATAATTGTGTATTTTAACTATTATAGAGGCGCATTTGGAACGTCGACCCACAGAAGTTGCCGAGACTTCTAGGCATTAGCTCGAAAGCTATTGGTGAGTGACCTAGACGGTTCCCTCAATTATTGATTGCTTATAATTTTGTGGTGAATAATGGTGGGTTTGAGATGAAGTAAATCACACGTTATTACAATGGTTATTATAAGATGTATAAATGCACAAGAAGGGGGTTTGAATTGTGTATTTCCCCTTTTTGAAAAACCTTCAAAATCGTTTTGTCAAAAGAAAAACTTGTTCTTTTCACAAGAACTACTGCAAATTAAAGTTAATCGTATTCTTCAAAAACTTGTTTGAAAACTAAGTAAAATTGAAACTTTGAACGATAAGAGAGATAAAGGTAGTGAGAAGTTGACACAGTAATTTTTATACTGGTTCACCCCAAATCGTGGGCTACGTCCAGTCCTCAGATGTCTTTCTGAGATTTCACTATCTCTCAACAACTTTACATGTATTCTTTCCTCCGAGCCTCTTGTGTCTCTTTACAATCGAGATATTTTACTCTTTGCCTCTGCGAGTTATCAGTACTACTTTCTTACAGAAAGATGTTTGAGTTTTGTTACAGTAAGATAGCTCTAGCTATTTGCACAATAAATTCTCAAGTAAGCTTTGAAACAATTGTTGCGTGCGCGTATGTTCATGTAATGTATGTGTCCAACTTTTCAATCTTCGATTTCGACTCATATTTATATCCTTTGTCTTCAACTGCTTCTTGAATCTTGCTTCTTGAATCTTGAAAGAAACAGTTATTCAGTTGAGTTTTGTAACTAACTCAAACTGATTCTTGATTCAGACGTGATTTGCTTCCGTCTGCTTTTGTTTTCGTCTGCTTTTTTCTTTCGTTTGTTTTTGACTTCCGTCTGCTTTTGGCTTTCGTCTGCTTTTAGCTTCCATCTGCTTTTGGCTTTCGTTTGCTTTTCAATCTTCCGTCTGTTTTTCAATCTTCGTCTGTTTTTCATCTATCGTCTATTTTTCAATCTCCGTTTGCTTTTCATCTATTGTCTGTTTTTCAATCCCCTTATGCTTTTCATCTATCGTCTATTTTTCAATCTCTGTCAGCTTTTTATCTATTGTCTGTTTTTCAATCTCCGTTTGTTTTTCAATCTCCGTCTACTTTTCATCTATCGTCTGCTTTTCAATCTTCCGTCAGTTTTTCAATCTCCGTCTACTTTTCATCTATCCTCTGTTTTTCAATCTCCATCTGTTTTTCATCTATCGTCTATTTTTTAATCTCCGTCTGCTTTTCATCTATCGTCTGCTTTTTAATCTTCGTTTGCTTTTCATCTATCGTCTACTTTTCAACATTATTTGTACTTCATCAAAATTATTTATGTAAAGTCATTTTGAATTAACAATCTCACACTTTTTGATGATAACAAATAATCATACGATTAAGGTGAAAAACTGTAAAAAAAAATGTACAATTGAAAAATAAGAAAAACATATCTTCATACTGTCTTCATCTGAATTCTTCATTTTCTGCTTACTCTTCCTCCCCTTATCTTTTTCTTTCTTCTTCAAAATTTCTTCTCCTTCATTCACCCCCTTTGATTTCTACTTTTCATTTTTTTCTCCCCCTATTTGTTATTAATAAAAAATGATTACGACCGATGATGGTTCAACAATTCGTTCACCATCTCCTTCGACTCCTTTACTTCTCTACGTAGGTGCATTACTTCTGCTTGCAAGTCAAAAGAAGAGGTTGGTCGATCATCATTCTTCTGGTGTTCTTCTTCAAAGGCAATTGTAGTAGTGTTTGCGTCTGAAGATGGAACATAGTCTTCAAAAAGCTCAAAAATAGGTGGTTGAACTGATAGGTTGGGTTTAGGAAGGTCTAAGTCATAAGGAGCTGGTAGCCTTAGCACTTGTCTTCCACGCAAGCGTAAGGCTTCTTCTTCAATTGACAGTGTATTAGATAGTGGCCTAATACGCACTATTGTTTGCACAAGGGATTCAGTGCACGTCCCTTTAGTAAGCTTTCCACCCACTAGACAATGTTCATCCTTCGTTGTAGAACTGTTACTAGCTTTTGAAATAAATGTTCCTGTCATCGACTTCTCTGAAATTCATGCTTCATCTATTTTTTGCACTTGTTCTTCAATCTGATCTGCGGACAAATCATCAATTACCCCTTTTGGGTATAACTTCTTCTTCCCATTATTAACATCCATGGGATATCTTGGTTGAAGATCTGGTACAACCCTTATCACAGTTTGGTCCGTAATTGGGTAAATAGTGTACGGTTGACTGGTCATCTTTGTAGGGTATGGTTTTGTGGCAGCATACCTTAAGGCTTCATAAAAAGTCCTCTCATCTTCATTCAATAGATGCCATGTCTCACTATTTATCGGAATAGGTTGTAAGTATGCCTTCACTAACCTCCTCGGTGTATCCCTGATGACTATTGAAGTACTCCTTTTAGTCACAGGTTGAACTTCTTCAATCATTCTGATTCCCAATTCGTCTTTCCTCAGAAATTCAGAATAGTTGTATGGAACCAGACTAAGTTCAGCTGATTCTGCTTGTTGAACCTGTACCAAACTAAGTTCTGTTGCTTCCTGATGATGAATCTCAGTAGGAATAACATTTACCAGACTTAGTTCTGCTGTTGTCTCTTGTGGAACAACAATAAGAGAATCCTGAACCAGACTAAGCTCTGATGGTTTCTCCTTTTCAACAACAGTAGGGGTTTCCTTCATCTGACTCACTTCTACTGATTTCACTGGTGGAACAACAGTAGAAGTAGCCTTTTTTTGACTAACCTCCTTAGCAGTAGAAACACTCTTCTTCTGGCTAACTTCCTTAGTCTTTTTCACCCCTCAATTCTAGCTTTATTCTCAGAATCTGCTTCTGCTCTATCCAGATTCTTCAAGCCCATTTTTGCTACAGTGCCTGCGTTGATAGAACTCTTGACAGATATCTTCATTCCGTTTCCTCTGTCAAGAACGACTCCAAACTCCCTGAAGATCCTTGTTAGAAACATTCCATAAAGATAGTTGTTAGTATCCTTCATCCCCTTAACCATATACTGAAAAATCAGAAATGGTAAGTCTATGGGTTGACGATTCAGCAAGTAAAATAGTCATTGCTCATCCAAAGTATTCACCAAATGCCTTGATCCCGCTCTCGGTAAGACGCAGTTGAACAGAATCGCACATAAGATGTTGGACCCCGATCTTAAAGTGGAAATTTAGAGTTATTACTCGAAATAAAATGAGTATTTATATATATAAATTGTGTTATAGATGTTATTGTGCTTTAATGAAATATGGGTTTGTGTATGGCTTTGAATTATGAAGTGATATATGGACGATTATGAAATTAGAATGTGAATTAAGTATGGATGATGAGTAGAAAAACTTTAACCATGAACCATGGTTATGTATGTAAGATATTATTTGGTGATCATATGAATTGAGGTTGAGTGTTGGATAAATCCCAATGGCAAAATGAATTGTTTGAATGAGGTTGAAATAGAAGAAGTGAAGTTTGCATGAATGTTAAGTTTTACATGAGGATAAAAATGTATATGTTGATTCAAGGGAAATTTAGGAATAATGGAAATAGATTTGGCCAAAGTTGCCTGCTTTGAAGTTGTAGCTTGTTCTTTTATCTTTCTAACAATGCCGAGTATGCAAGTTTTCAAGATCGAAGTTGAGATTTATGCTTGTTACAAGCTAGGATGTCGTGGTAAACGAATTCCCGGACCTTTAGAGTTTGTGAAGTGATATCGGACTAGAAAAAGTTGATTTTTGGTAAAATATGAGTAAAGGGGAAATTAGGATGGGTTTAGGACCCTTTGGAGGGGTCTTGGAGGGTGAAAACTTTTTTATAATCGAAAGTTACACGGTCTGCTCGTGTGAATTTACACGGGTCGTGTATTTTCCAACGCAGGGACATTATCTCACCCGAAGGTTACACAACCTGACGTGTGTTTTGGACCTCTTAATGACATATGTTAAAATTTTTGTCTTCATGGAAGTTGTATCCCTAGATGTCTACTTTCTAATGGTCTAAGAATGCAGTCAATCCGACATCTATAGTGAGAGTTATGGCGTTTGCGTCAAAGTATGTTCGATCGGAATTAGAACATGAACATGTTAGGATTGTTGGGCCATAACTCTTTCTTCCGACCTCCAAATGAAGTGATTCTTAAGGTGATAGATTTATAAGAAAAGAATTTAGCTCTCCATGAAATTTGGTAGATTTTGGATTAGATATGAAAACGTTTAATTGTAAGAAAGTGAGAGGTCAGTTTAAAGAGCATGACTGAGGTATAAGCACACTTTGGAATTTTAAGCATATCTTGAGCTATAGAGCTCCGATTGAGGTGATTCTTGCTTCAAAACGAAATAGAGACTTAGAGTTATGATTTCTATGAAATAGTCAAGATGTGATTTTGATGTTGGAGTTGTGTGCGCTCACCATTATTGTGGAATGCCAGCAAATGCCCTACAAGGTTCTAAGCACAAGGTTTAAGACTTCCGAAATTGGGTTTCGCAAATGGGGCCTAGCGCGGGTGGTCGTTTCGCCCCCATACGAAGTCATTTATCCTCCTTTGCGCGATATCGTTTTGCATTTCTTCTCCTTTGCGCGATTCTGATTCTCCCCATGCGTCGTCGTCGTCGTCGTCGTTGTGGCGCATGCCCAGTCGATGTGACGCTGTTTTGATTCCTTCTAATTTTGCTATTTCCTCCCTAATCCAACCTTTGTTCAATCATTTGCTTATATCTTTTCCGTCCGACGTCCGATTGACTTGGTTTTCAAAGCGTTAGATTTCTAAGACAATTAATAACATTTTTATGGAAAATTATGAATTTTAGAGATTTAATTGAGGAAGATTGTTTGAATCAAAGTGAGTTAAATAATTTTCTGAACATGGTTCAGTCTTTTACAAAATTTGGGATCTGTGGAGATCCGATTGAAGTGTTTCTTGAGGAAAAATAAAACTAAGACATGGGGCTACAAGTCATATGAAGAAATTAAGATTCAATTTAGCCCCTAAGATTTTTAATTTCTGACTTGAAATTCGGATTAGTGTGCAGTCTTGGATTAGTAAGATTTGAAGATATTTGGGACATAACTTTTGCTCTAGTAATCCAAATGAGGTGATTCTTAATTTGGATTAAACTATGGAAATAGAGCTACAAATGTTCAGAAGGTCTTAAGTGTCAATTTAGTCTTTAAGAATATCAATTTTGGTATGGAAATAAAGTACAGGGAAATGTTTTAGAATATGAATAACCCCAAATGTTTGGATTATAACTTTTGATGTAGTGCCCCAAATTGTATGATTTTTCTGGCAATTTGAAATGAAGACAATAAGGAACATTTTTCTTGAAGGAAATTTTGGCAAATTCCTTCAAATTGATGATTAAAAATTGTCCTAAAGTAGCATAAAGTTAGGGGCATATTGGGTAGATCACTTAAAAGGTTAAGTTACAAGGCATTCATGGAGGGGCAATTAAGTCTTTATACCCTTATTAAATGACATGGCACTATAAATTAAAGGGATTTGTCGTTCTTGGCAAGAGGAAGCACGAAATTGGGGAGAAAAATGAAAGAAAAGAGAGAAGAGAGGGAGAGCTCGGTGGAGAAAGAAGGAGAAAGCTTAGGGTTTCGGATTTTTTGAGTTTTAAGCAAGGATTTTCGATGATTCAAAGGGAAAAACATGGAAGGAAGTGAGAGCTCCAAGATGAGCCAAGCAAAGTACGAAAATGGAGAAGAATGAGGTAAGAGTTGATTTTGAGCTTTGAGTTTTTAGTGAGATTTTGGTTTATTTAGCTTAAGATTGATATGGGTTTGTGATTTCCAAGTTCAATTTTAGTGATTATTTAGTATAAATGGATCAATTTTGGATGTGAAATAAATTAGGGTTTATGTCTTGAATTAGGGTTTTAAGAGAGGCTTTGGAGAATTGATGATTGGGACAAGTTCCAAGCATGGATATAAGGTGCGTAATGTGTTTATAATTTGAATTATAAGCTACTATGTGTTCTTGAAAAATAAAGAAAGTGAAAAGAGTTTTTAAATGTTTAGTTTGAATGATTAAAATCCTCGCTTTTGGGAGATGATTTAAGAAATGAAATATTTATCGAATTAGTTATTTTCAAAGATTTTGAATAAGTTGAGAATTTGCCTTTAATTGAAGCTTTTATTGTTTTGATCAAAAGGTGAAATTGCTACATGAATTATGGATAATGTTTGTGCATTTGTGAATTGGATATTGTTTGAATTATGATTTCAAGAAATTACTTCGATTTATGCAGTCTTTGTGTTTGAGTGATTAAGATTTTTGATATGTGAAATTATATGATACGATGTTCGATTATGATATGACATGTGAGAAATAAGATTTTGAAATATGCCTTCGGGCCATCCGTTTTCAAGTGTGAATTATGTGATATGTGGGTTTGGTTAGGTCCCTTAAGTGAGTCAGTGCACTGTGTCTTTTTAAATTAAAGGCTTCTCCCGCCTGCCCGCTAGTGGCACTGGAGTTTTGATTTCGGACTTTCATAAGTCACGGCTACACCGGACCGTTATGCGGGAAGGTGAAGTACGTTCCGTTCACGGCTACACAGGACCGCAATGCGAAAATGTGCAATACGTTCCGTTTTGGACCGACCCAAACCGTTTGATATGTTTTATGTTTTGATTTGTGATTTTATGTGATTGCATTCATGTTGTTTTTGAAATTGCTTATGATTTATGAAAATTGGAGAAAATTGAGAAATGAAAAAGTGAGCTTTCAACCGTGAAGTTTGAGAAATTGTTTATGAGTTCTTTTGAAAAGTTAAAAAGTTTGAAAATGAGCTTTTGCTAAATTTCCGACTGTGACATGTTTAAAAATGGCAAGAGTCTTGAAAAATGATTTTTGCTTATTGTTCGTTTTATAAACATATTATCCACGAGCTTTGTACTCACCCCCTTCCATCCCCATCTCCAGTTTTTGAGCAGGAGATCGAATGAAAAATGGTCAAGACATTAGTTCGATGTTTGCATGTGTCTGTATTTTGTGTACTTTGGATTATGGATTTTGGTTATGTATATGGCTTGAATTTCCATAATGTGTTGTAAGTGTTTCTTTTGATGTATGAGAGTATGACATTGTGTATAATTGAGTTGATGTATATGAATGAGGAAATTATGTACGGATTTGAGATTTATAATTGTAAATGATTTTGGAATTTGTATATGAAATTGTGTATGATTCTGCAATATATATTTATGATTGCTTTGGGAATTAGATTGAATTATGAGATTGGTATATTGAATTGAGAATTATGGAAGTGTTAGGTATAGATTTGTGTTTGCTGTTGTTTTGGATTCCGGACGGGAGAGTCTGATGATTCTGAGTTTTGTTTAGGAATTATAGAAGTGTATTTAAGCCATTTGCAGGTTTAGGTTATTGAAAATGTAGCCGTTATGTTGCCCAATTTTCGATAAGAAAGTTGGTTATATGACAAAGCTAAAATAAGAATACGTTTTTGGTTAATAGTTGAATATTGAGATGTGTATAATTGTTACGAAGCTTTATATAAGTCGAGATTTGTTTCAGGATGAGTTTTCCCAAAGAGGGAAACATGATTTGTTTTGATTTTTATAAGTTTGAATAAAGATGGTTAAAAGATAAGAAAGAAAGAAAGAAAAAAATTTATACCGATTTTGGATTGATTAGTCTTAGGGTTTCCAACGCGATCATGTTTCTCTGTTCTTTGTTCTCGGATGTTAGAATTCGTTTCAGTTAATAGATCCCTTTTATTCGATTCGAATTCGTGTTTGCTTTCTGATATGTGTTCGACATTTGATTAGTATTCGATTTTTTCATTCGATTCGTTTCGTTTTGTTATTCGATAATTCGATTCATATTCGCTTCGTTTTTGATTCATTTCTGATATGTCTCTGTTTATATTTCCGAGCTATTTTTGCTTCGCTTTGATTTCCGATCCGTTTGTTTCTTTTGCATTATGAATTTCTGATAAAATTCTGCTTCAGATTCCTTCAATTTTTCGTTTCCGTTTTCTTTCTGCTTCGGTTTCTTCTTTTTTATGATTTTCAGTATTCGTTTCTGCTTTCGATTTCATTTTTGCACTTCGTTTTCGTATTCGTGTCTTTGTTTTTCGGTTGGGATCCGGCCTCCGAATCGGGTCCTAACATTTATGGTATCAGAGCCCAGTAATAGGATCTTACATGGGCGCTTATGTTTGTAAAGTGTTTGAATGGTTAGACTAGAGTTAGTGAAAATGTGATTTTGATGGGAATGAAATTTGCATGAATTATTTGAAGAACCAAGGTGATTTTTTTGATTTAGATGACAAGAATTTTGATTGATTACATGGGCGCTTACGTTTGTAAAGTGTTTGAATGGTTAGACTAGAGTTAGTGAAAATGTGATTTTGATGGGAATGAAATTTGCATGAATTATTTGAAGAACCAAGGTGATTGTTTGATTTAGATGACAAGAATTTTGATTGATTTTAAAAATGTGTTAAGGAAATTGAGATTAGAATTCCTTGATGAATTGGGATGAATTGATTTGACAATGCTTTTGTGAGATGTAAGAAGAGATAACTTGATAAAGATATATGTATAGAAATTCAAAGGAATGATTTGAATGATATATTGGTCCATATTAAGGTTCATTAAGCATAGGACCATTAATTTGTGTCCATATGTTGAGGAGTATTGATTTGTGGATATAGTGATTTATATGATATTGGTGGTATAAGATATAGGAAGTGAAATTTGATAATAACATGAGTGATTATGGTCATTAAGAAGCAAGTACTTGGTGTTTCGCTTAAGTTAGAATTTTGAGGACGAAATTCTTTTAAGAGGGGGAGAAATGTTGGACCCCAATCTTAAAGTGAAAATTTAGAGTTATTACTTGAAATAAAATGAGTATTTTTATATATAAATTTTGTTATAGATGTTATTGTGCCTTAATGAAATATGGGTTTATGTATGGCTTTGAATTATGAAGTGATATATGGATGATTATGAAATTAAAATGTGAGTTAAGTATGGATGATGAGTAGAAAAACTTTAAGCATGAACCATGGTTATATATGTAAGATATTATTTGGTGATCATATGAATTGAGGTTGAGTGTTGGATAAATCCCAATGGCAAAATGAATTGTTTGAATGAGTCTGAAATAGAAGAAGTGAAGTTTGCATGAATGTTAAGTTTTGCATGAGGATAAAAATGTGTATGTTGATTCAAGGGAAATTCAGGAATAATGGAAATAGAATTGGCCAAAGTTCCCTTCTTTGAAGTTGTAGCTTGTTCTTTTATCTTTCTAACGATGCCAAGTATGCGAGTTTTCGAGATTGGAGTTGAGATTTATGCTTATTACAAGCTAGGATGTCGTGGTAAACGAAATTCCCGGACCTTTAGAGTTTGTGAAGTGATATCGGACTAGAAAAAGTTGACTTTTAGTAAAATATGAGTAAAGGGGAAGTTAGGATGGGTTTAGGACCCTTTGGAGGGATCTTGGAGGGTGAAAATTACGAAAGTTACATGGTCTGCCCGTGTGAATTTACACGAGCCGTGTATTTTCCAGCGCAGGGACATTTTCTCACCCGAAGGTTACACGGCCTGACTGTGTGATTTTCACACGGTCTGTGTTTTCGACCTCTTAACGACATATTTTCAAATTTTGGTCTTCATGAAAGTTGTATCCCTAGATGTATACTTTCTAATGGTCTAAAAACAAAGTCAATCTGACATCTATAGTGAGAGTTATGGCGTTTGTTTAACTTGCAACCCAAGAAAGAACTTCAACTCACCCATCATACTCATCTCAAATTCATTTTTCATTAGACTCTCAAAACTCATAAATTTGCACTAAAATAAACTCATTCTCATAATTCTTCCTAAAGATTGTCTTATCTACCTAACCTCTACTAAAACCACTCTCAATAAGAAAGGTGCTTAGACTATCATACCAAGCTCTAGGAGCTTGCTTCAAACCGTATAAAGCCTTATAAAGTCTATAGACATGATCTGGATACTTAACATCCTCGAAACCAGGAGGTTGCTTAACATACACTTCTTCGTATATAAAACCATTCAGAAACGCGCTTTTCACATCCATCTGAAAAAGCTTTATATCATGACAAATTGCATATGCCACCAATATCCTAATCGCTTCAAGTCTCACTATTGGAGCATATGTCTCATTGTAGTCTATTCCTTCTTCCTAATTATAGCCTTGTGCTACTAATATAGATTTATGTCGACTCACTCTCCCTGATTCGTCTAACTTATTCTTAAAAACCCATCTAGTTCCTATAATGGATTTCTTCGAGGGTTTAGGAACCAAGGACCAAACTTTATTCTTAGTAAATTAATTCAACTCCTCTTGCATGGCTAAAATCCAAGCTTCATCCTGAAGAGCTTCCTCAATCTTTTTAGGCTCTATTTCAGAGACAAAAGCTACATTAGCTTCTCTTCTTAATTTGGACCTTGTTCTGACTCCTTCAGAGGTCTCTCATATAATTAACTCTTCTGGATGAAAACTCTTATATCTCCAATCTCTTTTTAATCCAAGAGTCTCTGGAATATCCTCAACCTTGTCTAACTGAGTTCCTAATGATCAAGCTTCTATTGTATCACCTAAGAGCTTTAAAGGGACTTCACTCTCCATGTAATCTTCCTTACTGGGTTGGGAACTATCATCAAACTTGACATGAATGGTCTCCTCAACCGTCTTCGAGGTAAGATTATAAACCCGAAAAGTCTTGGATGATAAAGAGTAGCCTAGAAAGATTCTTGAATAGGTCTTTGAATCGAACTTATCCAACAATTCCTTTGTATTTAGAATAGAGCATTTGCAACCAAATGGATGAAAGTAAGATATATTCGGTCTCCTTCAATTCCATAACTCATAAGGAGTTTTTTTTAGCAATGGTCGCAACAATATTCTATTCTGAATGTAATACGCTATATTCACAACTTCAACCCAGAAGTACTTTGGAAGATTCATCTCACACATCATAGTCCTTGCCATCTCTTCAATCGTCCTATTCTTCCTTTCAACAACTCCATTCTGCTGTGGAGTCTAGGAGCAGAGAAATTGTGGAAAATTCCATTCTCCTCACAGAATATTCTAAACTTCTCATTCTCAAATTCTCCACCATGATCACTCCTGATACTGGCTATAGACATTCCTTTTTCATTCTGTAACTTTCTGGAAAGGGATCTAAAACACTTAAAAGACTCATCCTTGTGTGACAAAAACAATATCCAACAAAATCTAGTAAAGTCATCAACAATAACAAGTCCATATTTCTTTCCACCAAGACTTATTGTCCTAGTTGGACCAAACAAATCCATATGTAACAACTCTAGAGGTCTTAAAGATGTTACAAAATCTTTAGAAGAAATGATGTTTTGACTTGTTTCCCTTTCTGACAGCTTTCACAAAAGAACTCTTTGTCAAAACTTATTTTTTGTAAGCCTCTTACCAAATCATGCTTTAAAAACTTTGAAATATGTTTAAAACTGACATGACCTAATTTTTTATGCCAGATTAGTATTTCTTCTTCAGTTGATAAAAAAAATGAAACATTTTGATTTTGAAAATCTTCTAAATCAATTTTGTAAAGATTATTTCTTCTCTTGGAAGAAAAGAATATAGACCCATCTTTGTTTCCGACTTCATAAAGATTTTGATTGAACGTAACTTCAAAACCAGAATCACACAATTGACTGATACTAATCAAATTGTGTTTCATACCATCAACAAGCAGCACATTATCAATGCACGCAAAGGAATCTTTACCTATTTTACCGATTCCAATTATCTTGCCCTGCTGGTTGTCTCCAAAAGTTACTGATCCTCCTTTCTTATACTGAAAATCTAGGAACATAGACATTCTTCCCGTCATATGTCGCAAGCATCCACTGTTCAAATACCAATGGTGCTTGTCGCATCTTCCAAGGAAGGATAACTGCAGGAGAAACTATTTTATTTTTTGTTACCCATATTTTCTTAGCTCCTCTTGGGTTAGTAATATGCACAGAATGATTCATTTGATAAGTTTGTTGATGAATGCGTGTTTGGTGATACTTCTTTTCTAGGAAGAAATACTTTCTTTCCTGATGAGATTTATTTCTTGTAAACACTAATCCGGTTTTATCACTCAGATGTCTACATTTTCCTAACATCTCATTCATTTTCCTTGTACTCTCAGTGAAGGTAGCTAAATTAGCTTAAAGACTCTTAAACCTAAGCTTCAGCTGATTGATCTCTTCAGATCTATCTACAACTTTCTTTTTCTTATTCTCCTCTACTTGCTGTTTCAAGCATGTATTTTCTCTCTCTAAATCTTGTGTATGTTTGAGGTTTTCTACATACTTTTTCTTTAACAGTTTGTACTGTTTCAGAATAGCATGAGAGTCCTCTATTAGTTTCTAATATGCATTATGCAAGTCATCGTATTTAGAAGTTACCTCCTCATCACTTTCCTCTTCGACTACTAGGCAAATATTCGCGTGTTCTTATGTATCGGAGCTTGAATCTGATTCAGATGAATCTACATCCTCCCAAGTTTCCATCATTCTTTTCTTGCCTTCTCTACTCTTCTTTGGTTTCTTCTTTAGAGTGGGACACTCGGACTTATAATGTCCAGGTTTGTTACACTCAAAGCATATGATGGATGTCTTTTCTACTTTTCCATCATCTTTGCCATTCTTCTTGAAGAATTGACTTCCTTTGGACTTCTTCTTCCACATCTGCCTAATCTTCTTTGATATGAAAGATAACTCATCATCTTCATCACTTAACTCTTGTTCTGATTCGCTGGAGTCATCATTCTTTGATTCTTCAATCTTTAATGCTTTTGATGACTTTCTCCTCCTTTGAGTCTTGTGATTCTTCTATCCGGCCTTCAGTGCTATTGACTTGTCTTGTTTGGGCTTGTCTTTAGCATCAAGCTCAACTTCATGAATCTTCAGTGATCCAAGCAGCTCGTCAAGCTTTAGTACGCTTAAATCCTTAGCTCCCTGCACAGCAATAACTTTTGGTCTCCATCTCCTTGGAAGACTTCTTAAGATCTTACGAACATGATCTTGAGTGTCATAAGTTCTTCTAAGAGCTTTCAATCCATTGATAATTGTTTGAAATCTTCTAAACATTTGATTAATAGATTCTTCATCTTTCATCTTGAAAAGCTTGTACTGATGCACAAGAATGCTTATCTTGGATTCTTTGACTTGGTTTATACCTTCATGTGCCATGGATAACATGTCCCACATCTGACTTGGTTTGTATCGCATCCGTGGACTTTGTCATACTCACTTCTGCTTAGGGCACAACTCAAGAAAAACTTCGCTTTAGAGTTCAGTTGGAATCTTGCCTTTTGATCAGCCGTCCATCTGATCCATGGAATAAGATTTCCTTCTTCATCTACTGGTGCATATGTTCCGTTCTCTATCACGTCCCAAAGGTCAACATGAGTAGATTCTATAAATAGCCGCATCCTATCTTTCCAGTAATGATAGTCTTCTCCGTTGAATGCTGGAGGTCTAGTGACTGAGGCACCTTCTGCAATGTATGTAAGTGATTTCGCCATAATCTTTGATCCACACTTTGTTACAGTGATCCTTGGACACCAAGCTCTGATACCAATTGAAGTGAATCACACGTTATTACAATGCTTATTATACGAAGTATAAATGCACAAGACGGGGGGTTCAATTGTGTATTTCCCCTTTTTGAAAAACCTTCAAAATCGTTTTGTCAAAAGAAAAATTTGTTCTTTTCACAAGAACTACTGCAAATCAAAGTTAATCGTATTCTTTGAAAACTTGTTTGAAAACTAAGTAAAATCAAAACTTTGAATGATAAGAGAGATAAAGGTAGTGAGAAGTTGACACAGTAATTTTTATGCTGGTTCACCCCAAACCGTGGACTATGTCTAGTCCTCAGATGTCTTTCTGAGATTTCACTATCTCTCAACAACTTTTCAAGTATTCTTTTCCTCTGAGCCTCTTCAGGTCTCTTTACAGTCAGTATTCTTTTACTCTTAGCCTCTGTAGGCTATCTATACTACTGTCTTACAGAAAGATGTTTGAGCTTTGTTATAGTAAGATAGCTCTAGCTATTTGCACAATAAACTCTCAAGTAAGCTTTGAAATAATTGTTGCGTACGCATATGTTCATGTAATGTATGTGTCTAACTTTTCAATCTTTGACTTCGACTCATATTTATAGCCTTCGTCTTCAACTGCTTCTTGAGTCTTGAAAGAAACAGTTATTCAGTTGAGTTATGTAACTAACTCAAACTGATTCTTGATTCAAACGTGATTTGCTTCCGTCTTCTTTTCATCATCTGCTTTTGCTTTCGTTAGCTTTTGGCTTTCGTCTGCTTTTGACTTTCGTCTACTTTTGGCTTTCATCTACTTTTGGCTTCCTTCTGCTTTTGGCTTTTGTCTGCTTTTCAATATTTCGTCTACTTTTTCAATCTCCGTCTGCTTTTCATCTATCATATGTTTTTCAATCTCCGTCTGCTTTTCATCTATCGTCTATTTTTCAATCTCCTTCTGCTTTTCATCTATCGTCTGTTTTTCAATCTTCCGTCTGTTTTTCAATCTCCGTCTGCTTTTCATCTATCGTCTGGTTTTCAATCTCCGTCTGCTTTTCATCTATCGTCTATTTTTCAATCTCCGTCTGGTTTTCATCTATCGTCTACTTTTCAATCTTCTTCTACTTTTCATCTATCGTCTTCTTTTCAACATTATTTGTAATTCATCAAAATTATTTATGTAAAATCATTTTGACTTAACATGAGATTGATTTTGATTGTGAATTCCGGATAGAAGGTCCAATGACTAAGTACTAGGGAGCTATGACATAGAAGTGCTACTTGTCTGTGAATTTGGGACCTATGTGTTTTAATGTGATTAATTGTGATCGTGTTTTTAATATGATTAATTGTGACATATGCATACGTGCATAATTGCGCCATATGCATTCTATGCATGAATGCATGATCAGATAATGACAGTTATGACCGGAGCAGCCACCGAGAGCTAAAAGCTCAACGATTGTATTTGGGTCTTGAGCCCCACAGTGATTTAGAGCCTCAGGCTCAGCGATTAATGTACCCATATTGGGACAGTTCAGGCGCTCGATCACAACATCATAATAAATTGGAAAAAGAGTCACATGAACATTTCATATGCATTTGCTTACATATATTTGATTGAGTGAAAGGCAAATTGCCTTAAGCTTATGTGAAAATAAAATGTATTACTGATGTGATCATGTGATACTTCTGATTGATGTGAAATTATGAAATACCTGTGACATGAACCATCGATGATGGTTACCTCACTGAGTTCGCACACTCACCCAAAATTGCAACATTATTTTTTAGGACCGAGAGTAGACTCCTAGCGCCAGAGGGACTTTTTCTGCCGTGTAGATTGTGTTGGCGAGAGAAGTCATGGCTCATGTGCTCGGTCATTTGGGACTTTGGGATGACCTAGATAGATCATTGTATTTTCCTCTTTCATGTAGCATTTGTACTAGGTTTTTGGGATCGATGTACAGACAGTAAAAGATGACAGACGTGTAAACTTCTGGTTTTGATGAAATGAAATGAGGAAAATTTTGGTTTCAAAAACATTGTGATTTTTTTATATTGATGTTTTATTATGATGCCAGGTGAAGTATTTGTAATGATTAATCGTAGCTCGCCCTTATCGTACGATATGTACCGGAATGACCTGCGGGAGTCCCGATGTGTACCCTACGGTAAGGGGCGCTACAATGCAGTTGGACTAGTGCTAGGCCAAAAAGGGGACAAGGTACCTCATGCCATTTATTACGCTTCCATGACACTTAACAATGCTTAGAAGAATTATTCCACGATGGAGAAATAGCTTTTAGCTGTAGTTTCAGGGTCGGAGTAGTTTTGATCTTATTTATTAGGCACGAAGGTGATCTACTGTGTAGCTCTAAAGTATTTGGTGACTAAGAAAGAAGCCAATATGAGATTGATTCGATGGATTTTACTTCTTCGAGAATTCGATTTAGAAATCTGCGACAAGAAAGGAGCTAAAAATTTGGTTGCTAATCATTTGATCAAGATCATTTTGACTACTGCATCTGATGTTCTTTATGACAAATTTCTAGATGAAAGTCTTTTAGCAATTCAACAAGTAATTCCATGGTATGTTGACATAGTAAACTTTTTAGTGACTAAGTCATTATCTAGTGATTTATCTAAAGCTGAAAAAAGATAAAATTAAACGAGAGGTTAAATATTACATTTGGGATGAGCTTTATCTTTGGAAATTTTTCTTGATCAAATTGTTAGAAGATGTGTTACGGTGATGAAAATCCTTTCATATTAAATTTTTCCATTCATCTATATGGGGGACACTTTGATCGAAAAGAAGAGCTCAAACAATTCATGAATGTAGAATGTTTTGACCTAAATTGTTTTATAATTTTATATGTTTTACAAATTTTGTGATCATTGTCAAAGAACAGGTAGCTTGGGATCGACAGATCGAATGCCACTTACTAACATCATAATATATGAGATTTTTTATGTCTGGAGAATAGACTTTATGGGTTCTTTTCCTTCTATTTTGGTAATAATTACATTTTTCTTGCTGTTGATTACGTTTCGAAATGGGTCAAGCTAAGACTACTTTGTTTGATGATGTTAAAGCCGTTATAGCTTTTGTTAAATCTAACATTTTGTGAGGTTCGAATGCCTCGAGCTATCATTAGCGATCGAGGAAGCCATTTTTACAATAAGATTTTTTAGGCGTTAAAGAAGAGATATGGCATCACACTCAGTTTCTATACCCTATCATTTGCAGACAAGTGCACAAGCTGAAGTGTCTAATAGGGAGATTAAATCCATACTGAAAAAATTCGTGAATCCGAATGGAAAAGATTAGAGCTTGCGATTAGATGATGCCTTGTGGGCATACCAAACTGCTTACAAAACTCCAATAGGCATGTCACCATACAGGTTAGTTTTTTGTAAGTCTTGTCATTTACTTATGAAAATAGAGCATGGAGCTTATTAGCCTATGAAGCAGTTGAACATAGATTAGGTAGAGGTCAGTAACAATAAGAAGTTGCAATTGTAAGAGTTAGAAGAGATTCATAATGAAGCATATGAAAATGCAAAAATTTATATGGAAAAAACTAAAGTTTTTCATGATAAAATGATTTCTCGAAAATAATTTTCAATAGGACAAAAAAAATTTCTTTATCATTCAAAGTTATTGTTACTAATGTTTTTTTTTCATGTTACAGAAGAAATTCAATGTTTAGATACTTCTAGGTATTTAAAGTTAATGGACACAACCTAAAACCATACTATGAGAACTCTTCAATTGAGCACGTAGAAGAAATAGAGTTGGTATCCCTAACCTATCTTTAATCAAGTAAGTAGTAAAACATGTCCAGCTAAAGACTTAAAAAAAACGCATTTAAGGCAACCCAAAAATTTTCAAGTTTGTTTGTTCTTTTTAGTTTTCAGTGGTTTTGATTTTGATTTTGATTTTTTAGGTTTATTTAATTTTAGTTATGAATTTAACTTTAAGCAATTTAGGATTTCCAATTTTTTGTCTGTAATTTTTATTATTTTGTCTGCTTGTTTAAAAAAAAATAAAAAAAACGAAAAGCAATTTCCCATCCCACTGCCACACCACTTTACCACTGTCCTTTTCCCTTTTCTTCTTTCACTTATCTTTTCTTCCCATTTTTATTCATTGCAGACTTTACACCAATACTAATGAAATCGTGAACACCAACACCATTTCCATACAACACCCAATCTTCTACTCTTTCCTTCACTGTGAATCACCCATTCCCAATCACTATTTTGTTAGTTTCGTGTTCTCTCTTTGGAAGTTTTAGGATTGCATTTTCACGAAGTTTGGATTCATGCCACAGAAGAAGAGTGAATCTCACACGTTAGCTTCACTAATCAGGTCCTTTGTCGACATTCAATCTCCACTGACCACTACTATGAACATAGCCACTGCTACGGCACCTACTCCAGTTGCACCACCAATTTTAGCTACAACACCAGTGCCATCCACATGAAATAGAATGAGAAAGGGAAAAGAAGTAGAAGGTCCTAGCCAATGGAGTATAAGAAGTGGTGGCTTCACTTCTTTTCGGCTCTTGAAGGACACCGAGCATTTTCATCAATTTAGCCAACGTAAAATCAATTCATGTAAGTGTGTTCTTACTAATACTCTTGTAGTATTACAAGTGCATGATTCTTTTTAACAAATGATGGGCCCAATTTGTTGGAATATGTTTGCTAGAATTGAATGTCTTACTATGTTGAATTAACAAGAGAATTTTACAACACATTTCAATTTAATTATGATAAAGAGTTTGATGTGTTTATGGAAAGAATTGTGGAATTTAGGCTGATAGGAAAAGAGTTTACTTTTTTAATTGCTAATTTTAATGTGGATATGGGTTTTGTTTAAGCCAATGACATTAAAGATGAGCCATTTATAAATTCTAGATATGATTATCATGATGAATTTAATGCATTGGAATTGTGGACTCAATGGCCCAAAGACCCTAATCCTTAAAATGCTAGTGTATCTACGAGTTTGTTTTTTAAAAATTCTGTTTTTAAAATTATTCATTAACTCTTAGCATACAATTTTTCAGGGCATAGGAACTCAGCAGGAAACCTTTCTAAAGTGAATTTTTTTTGGGTGTATGGATAGAAACATATCTGTTAATTTAAGTTTTTGGATTCTAACACAATTTTAATATGTGTTAAATAAAAAAATATAAACCATTAATATTAGGATCCTACATCACTCAATTGGCCATCAATTTGGATTTACTAGATCCTATAAATACTGACATGAATGTGGCGTATGGTATAGAAACTTTGGATATAGATTGTTTGCACAGGATGGGAATCGTGGATCTCAACCATAGACAAGTATCTTTCACTAATCTAGGTCCAAATACTCTTTTCACTCTTTGTCTAACCACAAGAAGTCGAGTTTCAACAACCGCAAAAACTCTTTGCATGATAAGTTTCGTATCATGATAGTAGTTGACTGTCGATAATGGCACTAATAAATGAATCTGGAATCAAGTATGTTTTTAAAGAATAAAGTAGGGCAATGCTTTAATCTCAAAACATACACCTTAGCATTCTTTTATTATGAACAATCTTGATAAGTAGTAAACTCATATGTGTTTCATTATAATTCTTGATATGATCGGAATGGATTTTTATAGAGTATCAATCCAGTCTGTGAATATTGGAATTATTAATTAAAACATATATCAAGGAACATTTACTTAAATAAAGAGTTTATAGTGATATCATCATTTTTGGTTGTTTTTACAGAGATTGGTGATTAAACCGGTGCCAGTAGTTTGATGGACTAGCTACCCATTAAGTCTTAACATCAAGATAAGATCTTGTATGTTAATCACCATATAGAGTAAAATGGGAGATATAGAAAAGAAAAATCAACATACGGGCAAAACGGTAATTTTACTTTTTGTTATGTGGATGGCTATAATATGTTTTATAATAATGTTTGAAATTAGACATCTTATTAGAAACATGTGTTCTCATAATATTTAGTAATTCAAGAGTTCAAATAATTATCTTTTGTTGGACCCGAACTTTTCTTAGAAATTAGAAATTATTAAATAATATTAAATGAGGAAATATGGTATGATTTCTTTTAATGAATGAAAAGTATAAATGAATCTATGAGCATTTGATGAAATGAAAGACATTTGGGTTTCCTTGAGTTTTGCGTATGTTTGATAAAAAGATGAGGTAGTATAATCTTGAACATGGCATCGTCCAATGAATAGAATGGTGTTTATTGTATTCCTTTCTTTTTGAGACAAATTTATGGACTTATGTGGAATTGATTGGCTTCTTTAGCCTTCTTAAAGATTAGGGAGTATTTGCATAGCTTTAAAATGAGGTATTATGTATTGTGTTATAGATGCTTTTGTGCTTTAAGGAAATTGATGAGAAAAGAATTGATTGGTTTTGATGACTTTGAGGTTTGAGTAGATTTGTATGGTTTATGAAAGTTAAAGTGAATGAGTTGATTGAAATGGAAGTTGAAAATCAAGAAATAAAGAATGAAAGTGTGAGAATTTGGAGAATTATGAAAGTTTGACTTTGTGAGATGAATAGTAACAGAAAATTGACTTTTTGGTCTGAAATCTTTGTTAATTTTTCTGGATTGATTGAGAGAGATTTTGATGAAATGATCTTCATGAAACTTGTTATCTTCTGTTGAGAGTTTTCTATTGCCATAAAGTATGACAGTTTTTGATGTCGGTATTGAAAGTTATGACCATTCGAATTTAAGTGTATTTTACTTTGTTTTTGAAAATGTTCTTAAGTGTAGGATTGTGTATGCTGTGTTTTGAGGAAAATTCTGGACTGATATGTTTTTAATTGAGTTAAGTGGTCTACATGAAAGTTGTAGAGGAAGTTTATATCTTTACAATGATGTATAATATGATATTTGTGGATGTGGGAATTGGAAGATATGAAATTTTAAAGTTTTGATGTGGTATAGGATGACAATTTTTGAACAGAAACTTTGATTGAAATATTGACTTAGCTAGAGGTTGAAATTGCATTGAAGTTCTTCATAAAAGTTTTAGATTATGTTTTGATCTTTCCATTGATGTAAAGTATGGAATTTTTGGATCATGGAATAGGAAGTTATGAATTTTTACAAGTTGTTGTTACTGTTTGGGAAGAGTATTAGTCGACAGGAACTTTGAAGTGGTTTTTGACTCAATAGAGGCCAAATTGATTTTTTTGTCCTTCATGAAAGTTGTAGGTTGCTTTCTAACCTTTGTATTGATATAAAATATGACATGTTTGGACCTTGAAGTTGAACGATAGAAATTTTAGAAGTTTCTGTTACTGTTTTGGGATGGCAAGTAGGAACATAAACTTTGATTGCATTTTTGACCCCTTGAGAGATGGAATTGGTTTTTAAGTTCTTCATGGAAGTTGTAGATCTTCCTTTCAACTTTCTATTGATACCAAGTTTGTAAATTTTGGACTCTTGAGTCAAAAATTGTGATTTTTAGAAATTTCAGATATATGTATATATATATATATATCTTAGTGGAAAAAAAATATATTGGAAATCGCATGCGCTCTCGCGAGGGTGAGTGCCTCTGTAGCACCCCCATACCATAGGATATGTATCGGGACGCCCGTAGGTCATTCCGACACATACCCTACGATAAGGGTGCGCTACGAACAACCACTAACACTCCACATGGCATCAAAATCATAAAGCATTTATATGAAATCCACTAAATTTTAAAACCATAAATTCTCATTTCATAACCTCAAAGCAGTAAATTTACACAACTGGTGTGTTCTGTACAATACTCCAAAAGAAAATCAAACAAAAAGGCTAACTAGGTCATCCCTCAAAAAGTGCCAGCTGACCGACCTGTGTGCCATGACTTCTCTTGCCAACTCAATCTACACGGCAGGAAAAGTCCCTCTGGAGCTATAAGTCTACTCTCTGGTCCTGAAAAATAATTTGCAATTTTGGGTGAGTTTGCGAACTCGGTGAGAACCATCATCGATGGTTCACCCAATTCATGCATATACACATACACAACATGACTACGCACAATTATCTCACCAAATCACATTTAGTAGTACCACATAATTTTCATACCAATCCAAAGAATCAATTCAATGCATATGGAATGTGTATGAGGCGCTTTTCAATTTATTACGTTGTTGTGATCGGCGCTGGCTTGTCCCATTAAGGGCACATTAAGCGGTGAGCCATAGGCTCAAATCACTATGGGCTCAAGGCCCGATCACGTTGAGCTTAAAGCTCTCGTTGGTCGCTTTCTGGTCACAATCGCCATTTCTCGATCATGCAATTATGCATGAAGTGCATATGTCCAAATAAAACAACACCAACATCATATCGATCCCAATTCAATATGTACATATAAATCTTATACGGTAATCACATATGACACTTCATGTCAAATTTTCCAATCCATCGGACCTTCGGTCCGCAATCCAGGCACAAACAAACACAATTTTCCTCAACCTTTATGTGTTTAAGATTTTGCAATTATGCCATGTGGAGATAATGGGGGATGCAATAAATTGTAAATGTATAGATCAAACACGGACGAAGGTCCGAAGAAACGAAAATTGGTCACTGAACTATAACTGACTGTAAATGGGAATTAGAGCATATGCATTCATGCATAATGGCATGATCGAGATAAAGGCGGTTGTGGCCGAGCAAAGACTGTGTCGGGGCATATCACGCCTAACGTATGAGAGCTTTCACTCAACGCATGAGACCTCGGGTCCAGCGTATTGAGCCTCGGGCTCGATGTATCGAACTTCAAGCCCGATGTTTTCGAGCCAGCGGCTCAGCGCAATGTGCCCATCATTTGGGGCGATTTCGGTAGCGCACGTCCACAACAACGTAATGAAAATGGAAAGGGTCTCATGTGCATTGCATATATGGTATGATTAAATGTGGGTCGTATGAAAGCGTCGCCTTACATTTATAATTGTGATTGTATGTGATAATTGGTAAATTGTGTGTTTATGCATGAATTGGGTGAACCATCGATGATGGTTTCTCACCGAGTTCGCAAACTCACCCAACATTGCATCTATTTTTCAGAAATGGAGAGTACCCGTTGGACACACGGAGTACGATCTTCTAGCAAGACAGTGTCGGGTCGGGATCGGTGTCGTTCGTATCTGCATTAGTGTATTCATTTGGTATTTAGTAGGCCCAATTGTTTACATGTAATTATATAGAGTAACGAGCACTAATGAGTGCTAATAATGAGTGAAATTGTTTTATCGGTGAAATGGTTTAATATTTGAAAATGTTTTGTTATAATTGGGCCAAGTCAATGATTGCTTTATGACTCTACTGTTTTGAAAGAAAAGATAATGTCATCGCACTCTAATGTTTTTCAAAGAAAAAAAAAATGTCATACGATTTTTGGTTAACAAGGTAATGATCTGTTCTAATCGCCACCCTCATGGGTCACGGGCTCGGATATCACCATGGATATCGGGTTCGGGTCTCGTCGGGAGTGGTGCTACTGACCGCCGTCGGCGCCTCGAGAGGGCAAGCAGCTCGCACTCGCGAGAGCGCATTCGATTTACATTCATTAAAGGCAAGAATTAAGGTCTGTCATTTAAGAGGGAGGAGAAGCCCAAAACTTTAGAAAAGAACAAATGAAAGAAGGAAAGAGAGAGGGAAAGTTTCGGTGGAAAGAAAAGGGGAAGAAGAAAAGAAACTAGGGTTCGATTTTTATAGGTCTTCAAGCAAGATTTTTAAGTGGATCAAAGAGGGAAAAACATGGAAAAAGATGAGAGCTCCAATATGAGACAAGAAATTTCAGATTTGGAGAAGATAAAGGTAAGAGACGATTTTTGATCTTTGAAATTTAATGAGATTTTGGTTTAGATAGCTTAAGAATGGTATGGGTTTGTGATTTCTAAAGTCAATTTTGGAGATTTCAAGGTTTAAATTGCTCAATTTTGGATGTTTATTAATTAGAAATTTTTTTATGAATTAGGGAATTTAAGTGAGGCAATGGAGAAATTGATGCTTTGGACAAGTTACAAGCATGGAAATGAGGTGAGTACCATGTTTATATTTTGAATTATAAGCCATGTAAATGTTTTAAAAAAATTAAGAAGGAATGTATCGGATTTTATTGTTTCCGAATGTTTTTGGAAAATTGTTACAAGTTTTAAATGTTTTGATAAATTAAGAAAATTGTTACATTCATTGTGTTGAATGATTTGCTTATTATGAAAATTGTTGCATTCTTTGACTTTGATGTTTGAGAATCCTTTGGTTTTGAATAATTGAAGAATTGCTATACGAATTTGATTGTTATGTGAAGTTTGAAATTATGGAAATTATGAATGGAATTTTTGTTTGATATGGCACGATATGAAAATTAAGTTTTTGAAATGTGCCTCCGGGTAGTTCGATTTCTGTGTGAATTATCTGTTATGTGGGTTTGGTTAGGTCCCATAAGAGGGTCAAGTGCACTTGTCTAGGCTTCGCCCTCCTGTCCGCTAATAGCATTGGAGCTCCATTAAGGACTTTCATAAGTTCACGGCTACACCGGACTGCTATGCGGGAAGGTGTAGTACGTTCTGTTCACGGCTGCACTGGACCGCTATGCAGGAATGTGCAGTACGATCTGTTTCTGGATCGACCCAAACCAAATTCTGATATGTTATGAGCTTATGTGTTTTATACTGTGATGCATTGCATGATTTGAAAATTGTTCATGAATTTTGAAAGAAATAGAGATTTATATGTTTTGAAATAGTTCATGAAGTTCGAAAAGTTGAGAATTTTGAGAAATAAGAAATTGATAGTTCAACTGTGATTTTTTTTAAAATGACAAAAGTTTTAAAAGATAATTTTTGCTTATTTTTGATTTATAAACATATTATCCACTTTAACTCGTAAGCTCACCCCTTTCATCCCCATCTCCAGGTATCGAGCAGGAGATCGAATGAAAGAAAGTCAAGGCATCAGTTCGACTTTGTATATCTTGTATTTGGTGTAATTTGGATTTTTTGTATTGGTATTATATATGGCTTGGAATGTCATTAATGTTTTATAAGTTTTTATTTCATGATGAAAATGAGTTATGGATTTACGATGGAATTTGTGATATAAATTTGGGTGGATATGGTATATGAATGGTATAGGGATGATATGAGATGTGAATTTGTGTATTGGATTGAAATATGGTATTGTTTATAGAATTGGAATATGAACGTGTTTGATTGTGTTGGGATTCCAGACAGGAGGTCCGATGAATTGTGTTGATTGAGTTGAAAATATAAAATGAAAATTGTTTGAGAATTGATGGTATTTAGTTTTGTATGTGTGAGTTTTTATGGCAAAAAGAAAAATAAGATTGTGTTTAAATTGATAGTTATGATTCGTATTTGGAGGATAGAAAAATTGAGGTTATGGAATTAATGAATTCCAAATTGAAAAAGTGTATTTGCTTTGAATGAGATTGACTAAAGAATGAAAAAGAAAAAAAAAATTATACCTGTTTCGGATTGGTTTAGTCTAAAGTATGCGTTCACGGATGTCAGAATTTGAACATTCAGTTGATAGATCCATTTTGTTTCTTTGTTTCCGAAATTTTGTAAATCCGAGCCTTTTAATTTTTTTCTATGGCTCATTAAGAATTCGATTCGTTTTCGATTCTTTCTCCTTTGCTCTGATTGGATTTCTTTGACTTTCGCTTTCGATTCCGCTTTTGATTTATTTTCGTTCGTACCCGCCACTTTGTTTTCGATATCCGTTTTTTGTTTTTTTTTTTTGGGGTCCAGTTCCAAAATCGAGTCCCAACATCTTTAGTGGAATGACATCTCTAATGAGATTAAATTAATTCTGAGCTTATTGGAGCTTAAATTATATAAGTCCAAAGAGATTCTCCATTTGACTTCTAGGAAGGTTACCAAACAAAATAAGAAATATAAATAAAGGTTTTAAATTGTATGATTGAATGTTGGGCTTACACTAATTAATTGTTAATTAGAAGCCTAAATGAACATTTTATATTAGGCTAGACTTTGGTTTGATTTGATTAATTAGATTAATTAAATTGAAATGAAGTTATTAAAAATGGGAGGGCATATTTCGGTTTTTTGTAGCCAAATGTGAAGCTGCACATTTAACATTGAATTGCTAAATTAAAGATGGTTTTTATCATGCTTTATCATTATTAAATGAAGTAATGATCTTATCATTAAATGATTTAATGGTTGTCTTTTAATGATGACATGTAATGTAACCTTTTAGCATTCATTTTATTAAAGAAAGGAAGAGGTGCATTTGATGTACTCTCTCTTCCTTCTTTCAACCATAATTGAAAATGAGAGGATGAAGGAAATGTTCTTGCATTTATTGGCTTCTTTATGATTGATTAAAGAATGTAATGATGCATTGGATGCACATCACTTCTTTCTTTCATGTTAACCGAAATTGAGAGAGAGGGTGAAGGAAATGTTCTTGCATTTTTTAGTTATTCTTTCCTCTTATGCTTGCATAGACGAAATTTGAATGAGAAGAGTCTCATTTTTGGCTTCTTTCATCTAAGAAAAAAACTCCTCAAAAATATTTCTTCTCCTTTCCCACCAAAGGATCTTATTAACCAAGTTGTCTAAGAAGAATAAGTGTTAGATTAGATTGGTCGAGGATACAACAACAAGGAGAGGATACATTAACAAAGGAAAGGATAAAAAAGATTCAAAGCTATTGTAAGGATTCAGAGAGGATACAAAAACGAGGAGTTCAAGATGTAGCAAGGAGTCAATATATTTCGCCCATCTTATTCTTATATTAAATATTTTCTATATATGGTATTATGCATGGCTTGGTATGTTGATTTGGTTATGTTGTTTCCGTTGCATTTTGATTTCGAAAAAGTTTTAAAATCTACCATTTTAGTCAAATCTTGTGTTGTGACCCGATCCAGAGACCGGATCCCAACCGTTAAACGAAAGATGAAAACAAAAATGAAACGGAAGCAATCGAAGAAAAAACGAATTCGAAAGAACGGATCACAATCAAAAGCGAATCGAAACGATGCTAACAAAAATATGAAAGCGAAAACAAAGTATTAGAAATGGAATTCGAATTCCGAAGCAGAAACATAAAGCGAAAACAATAACATAATCGAATTTGACAACGAAACGAACGAATCGAACATAACAGAACAGATACGAATCGAAGCGAAACGAATATTGAAACCAAACAAAAACGGATCCGACATCCGACACAAATATCGTAAAGGACTATCGCATTGGAAACCTTAAGACATTCCAAATCTGATTTTTTTTCTTCTTTCTTTTCCATTTCTTTCACCTTTATCCAAATCTTATATTACTCAAAACAACATACTTTCCTCTATAAAATTATCAATTCATACAAACTTCTTATATATACAAACAATTCCCAAAATTCATCTTAATACCAATTTTATCAAAATTTCGGCAGCATAACGACTGCATTTTAACTAACCCAAACCTACAAAGTGTTCAAAAATACACTTCTATATTCTCACATAATAACCAGTATCATCGGACTTCCCGTCCGGAATCTCAGTATAAACAACATAATCCTATTTCTAAAATACATCAATAAATCTCAATCCACAATCAGAAATCATACCCCAATACAATATACAAATCCATAATTTAATCCGAACATAACCCAATCGTATTCAATACAATTTCTTAACTCAAAAGCCGGATACAAATTTCATAATCCTTAATTACCATAAATTAATCACTTACAAACCCTTAATGGCTTTTCAAGCCATTTAAAAACCAAAAACCAAAATCCAAGAATACGAATTACAAAAGTAGGGATGGCTATGGGGCAGGTATGCCATCCCGTACCGCCCATGAACTCTTCCCCACCCCATACCCCCCCATCCCATCGCTCGGGATTTTTTGGCACCCATACCGTATCAGTTGGGGTTTGACCCCATCGGTGCAGATTCTACCTGCCTCTTTTTTTTAAAGATAAGCTTATTTAATATGAATTGACTTTTTGTTTTTCTTTTAAATTTTCATGCTACATTCATACATACATACTGAATTTAAATAAGCTTATCTTTATTTAATTCTTTGAGTTTGTATGTATATATATATAATGGCAAAATTGTAATTACTATATAACGGTAACGGGTAAATGGGTATGGGGTAGTATCCCATACACCTTGATGCAGCGGGTATTTTTTTGCTAAGCCCCATACCACTTACGGGTAAAAAATTTGCTCCCATACCCCCTTCATTCGGTAATTTTATCAGCACCCATCGGTTCGGGTACAATTGCCATCCCTGTACAAAAGTATGCGAAATCGGACAGATGGCTTGACTCTCTTTCATCTGATCTCTCGCTCGAAACCTGGAGATGGGGATGAAAGGGAGGTGAGCTTGACAGCTCGTGGATAACATATTTATAAATCAAATAATAAGAAAAAATCATTTTCTAAGTTTTTGCCATATTATAAAAAATCTCACAGAATCAAATTTTCGTCGAAAGCTTATTTTCCCAAAACTTTTCAAATTGTTCATAATCAATCTCAAAATCATTTCACGGCAGGAAATTTGCAATAGGTCATTTCTCAAATTTTTTAAAAAAACTTCACAAATCATGAACAATGTAACACATGAATGCATCACCCATATTCACAAAAAATGTAACACATGAATGCATCACCCATATAAACAAAATGAAAATCACATAACACATCAACGGTTTGGGTCGGTTCAAAGCGAGCGTCTTTGCATTCCAAGATAGCGGTCCCGGCAAAGTGAGCAGAACGTACTACACCTTTTCGCATTGCGGTCCGGTGTAGCCGTGACTTATGGGAGTTCGATATCGGAACTCCAGTGCCACTAGCAGGCAGCTGAGAGAAGGCTTTTAAAAACAAGACAGTGCACTGACTCAATCTTAAGGGACCTCACGAAACCCACATATCACATATTCATGCTTGAAAATCAGATTGCCCGAAGGCACATTTCTAAAACTTAATTTTTCATATTATGTCATACTAGACACCTTAACATTTACAAAATGCACATCACATGATCGTAATCGTTCAAACATATAATCACAAAAATTCGCAGATTACATTTCAATCATAAATCAAACATATTCAATTCATAGTTCTCACAATTGCTAATTCACATAACCATCATGCACACATTCAAGTCCAAAGGATTTATAAATCTCCAAATCAAAGAATGCATTGTTCAAAACTAAGAAAGTAACAATTGAATCGATTTTATCAAATCATCCCAAACAAATGTAGTAAAATTTTCAATCAATCAAAATCAATGAATTCAATCAACCATTCCAAAAGTAATGAATTTAATTATTTGAAAATCAAAATTTCAAACCTTAACATAAACAATAATTTATAAATATTTTGCTTCTTGCTTTTCAAAATCACATAAATAACTTATAATTGAACTATAAACATATCTTTCAATCTTAAATCAATTAAAATTCCTTTCATTCAAAACAATGTAAACATTAATTTCTCAAATTTATTCACAACAATCGAATAATGACGAGTTCCATAAATATTGCAATTTCTTAAAACATCTGAAAATCATATTCCAACTCAATTTATTTAAAACAATCGAAAACAATAAATTATAACATTTTTCCCTTTCTTGAATTTTCTAAAACACACATTTTACTTATAATTCAAAATATAAATACATTACCTACCTTATTTCCATGCTAGCAACTTGTCCAAGGCATCACTTTTTCCATTTCTTCCTTCTCTCCTCCAAATGAAAATTCCCTAAGCCATAATCATCCAAATTCAACATCATAATTAGCATAATCCTCAAAATTAACTATAGGAAACCCATAATCATCATTTTTCCAAGCTATCTAAAGCAAGAATTTCTAAAATCCCTAAATCACAAAATTGACATAAACACTAATTACTTGTCATCCAAAATTGATCTAATTACAACATGTAATCTTCAAAATTGAGCATAGAATTGACAAACACACACCAATTCCAAGGCATCTAAACAAAAAATTTATCAAAATCTCAAAGCTCAAAATTTCGAATCTTACCTTCTTTCCTCCTCCATTTTCGGCAATTTTGGACTCTATAGGAAGCTTTCATGTTCTTCCTCATTTTTTCCTTTGAAAAGCATCAAAACAATCCCTAAAATCTTGTAGAAAAATAGAACCATAACTCCCATCACTGAAGTTTCTGTCTTCTTTCTCCACGAAATGCTTCTTCTCTTCTTTTCTTTCTTCCTTTTGATCTTTTCTCCTAAGTATCGTGCTTCACCTCCTAAAAAAACTACAGCCCACTAGTTTTAGGATGCCATGTCATTTAATGAATGAGAAAAGGCCTAATTGCCCCTCCATGTTAGCCTTCATACTTAACCCTTTAAGTAAACTTCCAACATACTCATCTTAATTCAAGCTTACTTTAGGACAAGTTTCTAATCATCAATTTGAAGGAATTTGCCAAAATGTCCTTCTAGAGAAATGTTCCTCCTTGTCTTACTTTCATAATGACACTAAAATCATTTAATTTGGATCACTATACCAAAAGTTATGCTCCAAAGAGTTCGAACATGTCTTATGTTAAATCATTTTCCAGAACGTTGTTTCCATCCAAAACTTGACATTCTTAAACACAAAATTAAAACTATATGTCTTCATAACAATTGTACCCCTATTTCTATAGTTTAATCCAAATTAAGAATCACCTCGTTTGGATTACTAGAGCAAAAGTTATGGCTAAAATACGTTCATATTTCTCTAATCCAAGACTGCACACAAATCCGAACTTCAAGTCAGAAATTGAAAGTCTTAGGGGCTAAATTAAAATTTCATTTCTTGATATTATTTGAATCCCCATGACTCAATTTTATTTTGCCTCAAGAATCACTTCAATCGGATCTCCACAGATCCCGAATTTCGCAAAAGACTGAACCATGTTCAAAAAATTATCTAACTCACTTTGACTAAATTAATCATCCTTAATTTAATCTCATAAAAATACAAATATCCCTTGATAATGTAGATAATTGTCTTAGGAATCCAACTCTTCAAAAACCATGTCATTCGGATGTCGAACGGAAAAGATATAAACAAAAGATTAAAATAGGGACATAATAAGAAATACGAATAGAGACATGTATATATGTACAGACAAATATATATGTCCGAATTTTCCAAAAATCATATCTCTTGATACCGAACTCCAAATTTGACAAATTTGGTATCAAAAGATAGTTCAAAGGAATCTTTAGAACTTCCATGAAGGATAGAAAAATCAAATTGTCCTTTAAGGGAGTCAAAAATCCACTCAAAGTTTCTGTCCTAATCATCTCTTCCTAAACAACTTCCAATTTTCAGTCGATCATAACTCCTAGCCCCGATATCGAAAAATTGCATATTTTATGGCGATAAAAATCTGGGAATATAAGCTACAACTTTCATGTAGACCATTTACTCCAATTTAGACCACATCAATCCGGCAATTTGCCTCAAAGCACAGCATGTATAATTTCCACACTTAAGAACATTTTCAAAGTCAAAGTAAAATAGCCTTAACTTTGACTGACTATAACTTTTACTCCCAATATCGAAAAATATCAAACTTTATGGCGACAGAAAGCTCTCAACAGGAGCTACAAGTTTTCTGAAGATCATTTTCTCAAATTCTGCTTAAATCAAAAAGTCAACTGTCAAGTCAAACTTTCTATCACTATTCATCCCCAAAAGTGAAACTTTCTTAATTCTTTAAATTCTCACACTTTTTCTATTTATTTATTGATTTTCAACTTCTATTTCAATCCTCTAATTCACGTTAACTTTCATAACCATACAATTCTATTCCAATCCCAAAATTATCAAAATCAATCAATTCTTTTTCTCATCACTTTCCTTTAAGTATAATACATCTATACCATAACATATACACAAAAATACTAATTTCTTTTCAATTATTATTTCTAAATTCTACTTAAAAATCGGGGTCCAACATCTTGCGTGCTTTTATGTGCGATCTAATAGTACACTTAGTCAAAGTTTGTCATTTGAGTGATCAGGTAATATATGGAATTAAGGTGAATTCTTAAATTAAAACTGTGAGTGGATTTGAGCTTTAATGACATCATCTTTATGTCATTATGTTTCTTTGTATTATGTGATGC
The DNA here is from genome assembly GCA_029891385.1 of Erythroxylum novogranatense. Taxonomy (NCBI): domain Eukaryota; kingdom Viridiplantae; phylum Streptophyta; class Magnoliopsida; order Malpighiales; family Erythroxylaceae; genus Erythroxylum; species Erythroxylum novogranatense. The sequence goes on along the minus strand of JAIWQS010000034.1, from coordinate 371,269 downwards.
TCTTTTAATCAAGCTTGCCTTTAGAACTTGCACTGAACCAGATTGAATTTGTTTGACTACTTGGTTTATGGAAATGATTAAGGCCTTCTTTAATTTTACACCCTTAGCTTAAAAATGACCCAATGAGTTATTTTCCCCTTGCAAACACTTTTGAGCCCTATTTTTTTAATTAATCACCTTACATTGAAACCCAAAAATGTTGGACCCCAAATGTTTCATAGAAGTTAGAACTATTTGAATGAGAAATTTTGGAGATTAGTCATGAGTAAAGAACAAATGATGAAAATTCGTCAACCAAGAAATGATAGGCAAGGATAAAGTAGTGAATGAGCAATGTGGATATGTCAAAGTTTTGCTTTGGTGTTTCTGGCGGATAAAAGATTTTGAAGTGACAAGAATTTAGGTGAAAGTTAGAAGTAAAATGAAAGACAAAAATGAAGTTGCATTTGTGTAGTAAGTTGATGAAAGAGATGTATTTTTATGTGTATGTTTTCTTATTGGTATTCATGATTAATCAGATTATAAATTTCATTATAGATGATATTGATTCGAAATGAAGTTTAGAATGAGAAGTAAATGAAGTAGAAAAGGTGATCTTAGTATGATTTGTGTTAAGGAAAGATTGTGAAACAAAATGGATTGTTGATCTAGAAAATGGTTATCGAGTATGCTTCAGTCTTTTAGCCACGACTTTTTTCTCTAGTTATCCAAACGAGATGATTCTTAATTTGGATTAAACTATAAACATATGGCTACATTTCTTATGAAGGCATCGAAGTTAAATTCTGTCTTTAAAAATCTTAAAATTTTTCATGAAGAAAAGAATTGGATGCAGTACATTGGTGGATGATTGTAAAGTACGTATTCTGAATTCGGGAGAAATTCAGGATCGATCTAGGCTAGATTAGAAAAAGTGAGTCTCTAGGCTAGATTGGAAGTCTTTCTTTTAGCTTTTCAACGACATATAGTATGAAAATTTTCGACATCAGAGTTGAAAGTTATGGCCCTTAAAATGGAAGATATATTCTTCTGCCTTTTTGCTTCTTCTGTGATGACGTCATCTCCTTCTGTGTTTCCTTTGTAATGACATCATTTTCTTTTGTGTTTTGCTTCGTCTGTGTTTTGCTTCTTCTACCTTTTTGCTTCTTCTATGATGACGTCATCTCCTTCTGTGTTTCCTTTTTTATGAAGTCATCTTCTTCTCTATTTTAATTCGTCTGTATTTTTCTTCTTTTGCCATTTTGCTTCTTTTGTGATGACGTGATCTCCTTTTTGTGTTTCCTTTGTGATGATGTCATCTTCTTCTGTGTTTTAATTCGTTTGTATTTTTCTTCTTTTGCCATTTTGCTTCTTTTGTGATGACGTCATCTCCTTTTTGTGTTTCCTTTGTGATGACGTCATCTTCTTCTGTGTTTTGCTTCTTCTGCCTTTTCGCTTCTTCCGTATTTTTGCCTCTTTTGCCTTTTCACTTCTTATGTGTTTTGCTTCTTCTATCTTTTCGTTTCTTCTGTTTTTTTGCTTCTTCTGTCTTTTCGCTTCTTTTGTATTTTGCTTCTTTTGTCTTTTCGCTTCTTCTGTATTTTGCTTCTTTTGTCTTTTCGCTTCTTTTGTCTTTTTGCTTCTTCTGTGTTTTGCTTCTTCTGTCTTTTCGTTTCTTCTGTGTTTTGTTTCTTCTACCTTTTTTCTTCTTTTGTGTTTTTGCTTCTTCTGCCTTTTCGCTTCTTTTGTGTTTTGTTTCTTCTATCTTTTTGCTTTTTCTGTCCTTTTGCTTTTTTTGCCTTTTCGCTTCTTCTGTTTTTTTGCTTCTTCTGCCTTTTTGCTTCTTCTGCCTTTTTGCTTCTTCTGTATTTTCACTTCTTTTGTCTTTTTGCGTCTTCTGCTTTTTCACTTCTTCTGTGTTTTGTTGATGCATCTTTTTCTGTGTTTTGCTGATGCGTCTTCTTCTGTGTTTTGCTCATTCTACTTTTCGTTTTTTCTGTGTTTTGCTATCTTTTGTCTTTTTGCTCCTTCTGTCTTTTCGCTTCTTCTGTACCTGTTTTCTATTTCATTTTTGATCGTTCAGAAGATTGAATTTGTCTTTAAGGTCTTCATGAAAGTTGTAGCTCTTGAAGTCCTCTTTCAATCCATCTAAAGAACACGTAAATCTTATATCTATAGAGAAAGTTATGCTAATTGTAAAACATCTTCTATGTTACAGTTTATAAACTTCTTCTTGGTTACTGTTCATTTTACATCTTCTGTTCCATTTTTGATCATTCAGAAGATGGAATTTGTCTTTGAGATCTTCATGAAAGTTGTATCTCTTGAAGTCCTCTTTCAAACCATCTAAAGAAGACCTAAATAAGATATCTGTATAGAAAGTTATGACAATTGTAAAACATCTTCTGTGTTATTGTTCATAAACTTCTTCTGGGTTACTGTTCATCTTACATTGTCTGATCCATTTTGACCTTTCAGATGATAAAAATCTAACCTTAAGGTCTTCTTTAAAGTTGTAGATTTCAAATTTATCTTTGAAATCATTCTATGATCTTAATCCAACATCTCTAGTGAGAGTTATGCAATTTGTCCCGAGACAAGTTCAATATGAGTGAGGACCAAATCTTGTTTGTTTCGTTCGACCATAATTTGTTTGTCTGACCTCCAAATGAAGTGATTCTTGAACCCTTAGATTTCTAACACTTTTATTTTTGCGTCTATATTAAAGTTCATAGCTTTTAGTGTTGATTTGAAAAGGATAGATTGAACCAAAGTAAGGGTATAAATTGGAAGAGTAGGAATGAGATATTTTATTGAACATGCTTCAGTATTTTGATGATTTCTGGATCAGTAGAGTTCCGAATAAGATGATTCTTGTTTCAAGATAAACTAAAGTGTAGCACCCCCTCATCGTAGGGTACACATTGGGGAACCGGAGGTCATTCCATGAGGCATCATATCATTATTCATTTAAAAAGCATCATAAGAAATCACAATTAATTTTTTGACCATCTGTTCCTCATTTCATTTCTCAAAATCGAAAGTCTACATTGAGTGTTTCAACCTTTACTACATGTACATGAACACAACCTAGTACAAAAGTACTACATGAAAGAGAAAAATGCAACAATTCTTTCTAAGCCCTTAAAAAATCCCAGCTGACCAACCTGTGAGCCATGACTTCTCTTGCCAACTCATAATTTACATAGCAGTAGAGCCCCTCAGTAGCTAAAGTCGTCTCTCAGTCCTGAAAAGACAACATTGCAATTTTGGTGAGTTTTACGAACTCAATGAGATAACCATCATCGATGGTTCACTTAATTCATGAATCACATCATCACACATAACATAATATTCACCTCATTGCACATTCATAATATATCACATTCCACATTTAGAAGAATCATATCGTTCATACAAAACACACATATCAATTATAATGGCAATGCATGTGAGACTCACTTTCATTTATTATTGTCGTTATGGCCGAGTGCCTTTTTACTAGCTCATATCCCTTAGTGGATACCGAGCTGTGTCATATAACATCCCATATCCCTTAGTAGATACTGGGTATAGTTTCACTCAAGCCCGAGGATCTAATCACATTCTGAGTTTTAAGCTCTTTATCCTGGCGACTCCGGTCATAACTTCCTTTATCTTGCATGCATTCATGTAATGAATGTTTCTCATAACATAACCTCGGTCAATCATACGGATGCACATTCACATTTTAGATCACATTCATCATCGGACCGCAATCCGACATTTAACAGAAGTGCTGAGCACACTTTTGCATTCATATGCATATTCACACATTTGTACATTTGAAACAATTATTTTTTCATGTTCACATACAAGGAGCACTTTAATATCTCATTCATACCAGAATCACCAGATCTTCCTTGTTCGAAATCCACACAATCAAACCACATCAATATCATTATTCAAAACATATCGTTAAGCAAACAGTTAATTGAGTGAGACCATGTAGGTTACTCACAGATTGCTCCCGAAGCTAATGCTTGAAAGATCCGGCAATGCCTAGAAGTGGACGTTCCAGTTGCTCCTCTATAACAAATAGCATACACGATATCACAATTTGCACCATTAAAAGTATTCAATAATGCACATGTATGAAATGAATTATGTACAATGCATGTTCATGATAATCTCAGGTATCGCTTCATAAATTCTTCACAACACTATTCCTATACCAAACCTCATTTAATTTTAACTAACACTTAGGTTTATGCCTCACTAGAACCATTGAAATCACAATTCATTACTCATTGGCTTACTTTCAAACTTTCCAAAACACCCTTTCAGGTTTACTGTTCACATACAATCAAGAGGTGAAACTGAGGAAATTTGGTCATACTCTCTTTTATAAAAGTGTTCCTCTATGTCTTATCTTTCCATTGACACCAAAATCACTCAATTTGGTTCAGTAATATGGAAGATAATCTCAAACATTTTCGGACTGTTCTTAGTCAAAAATAGTTTACTATATACAACTTCCATCTAAAAATTCAACACCTTGGAAACTGAATCAAGATTAAGCTTCATCATGTGATCTGTAGTTCTATTTCCCTAGTTTACTCCAAATAAAAAATCAGCTTAATCGGAATCCCACATATCCAAATATCATTAAAACACTGAAATATATTTAGTGGAATAACAACAGTTCATATTGCTTAAGAGCACACTCACTGCACCCGTCCCACTCTTTTCACTCATTCATTTCAGATGGCTATGATTCTTGGTGAAGATGTAGATCATTGTCGTACAAATCCAATGGTTCAAGAATCAAGTCATTTGGATGTCTAGAGAAGAAGTTATGACCAAAAGAATCCAACCTATTTTTGTCCTCAATCGTCTTACTTCCATCATCTTACTTCTATTGTCTTACTTTCATCGTCTTGCTTCTATCGTCTTACTTCTATCATCTCACTTCCATCATCTTACTTTTATCGTCTTACTTCCATCGTCTTACTTTTATCGTCATACTTCTACGTCTCACTTTTGCGTCTTACTTTTGCGTATTACTTTTGCATCTCACTTTTGCGTCTCTCTTTTGTGTCTCACTTTTGCGTCTTACTTTTGCGTCTCACTTTTGCTCCAGAACATCTCCACTTATAAAGATCATAACTATTGACTCCTATGTCTACAATTTTCATACTATATACCGTTGGAAAGATAAAAGAAAGATTTACAACTTTCTAGAAGGCATCTTGGCTAAAATATCTTTATATCAACCCCAAATTTATCCCTAAAATCTGAAGACGAATTTTACCATACACACACCAACATATCAGACCAACTCCATAACTTCATGAAATTTTGAGACTTTTAAAGACAGAAATGAAATTTGATGTCTTCATACAAAATGTAGCCATATGTATCTAGTTTAATTCAAATCAAGAATCATCTGGTTTAGAGAATTAGAGAAAATGTTATGGCTAAAATACTGAAGTGTATTTAGTGCACATTTTCCAGATTTTCTAACTTTCAATATTTTACATCACCAGAACACCAAATTTTTTTTCAAAAACTAATTAAACACTATAACTAAATTTATTTCTTCCCAAATACCCAATATTTATGAGCAAATACTTAAATGCCATTTTTCATGCAGATGACAATAATCTATCAACTTTATTTCACAAATACCCAACTCTAAGGGATTTCTTCACCACTTACCTGCTGAGGACTCCAAAATCTTCAAACCCTAACTCCACACGTTTTATGTAATTCACTGAATACAATGACCAGCTTCTAGTTTTTCTCAGGGTAATGAAACAAATGACAAAGTAGGCTTGGGTGAAAGATAGGAAAAACACAGAAGTGTTTTAGAAAATATTTAATGGGAAAACTCTGTGTTTTAAAGAAAGGAAGTTTGGAAAAAAATGATAATAAAGAAGAGACTTAGACAAGACTTAACCTGTCAACTCTCAAAGAATAGTAATCTACTTCTAACAAAAGCACAAAACACTAAGTGACACTTGTCACTTTCCCAATACCCAAGTTCTAACTTAGTTTTTTTAAAACTAACTCCCTTGACTGTCATCTTTACAATCTAACTATCTCCAAAGTTTCTTTTAATTTCTTGTTCCCAATTATATATATACATCTTTCTCAATACTCCATAAATTCACCAACATATACAAATACAATATTTCCACCAATCACTAATATTTCCAATGTAAAAACATCCATAACTCTAAAAAATTCGTAGATCAATCCAATTATACCTGGAATTATTCATTAATGCATGTACAATTATTTTCGTGTGCAAATACATCCACAATTAATGTATAAGTGCATGTCATTTTTATGCATGAACATGAAAATGCATCTCTAACTCTCATTAATCCCTCGTATTTACTATTCTATCTCTCCCAGGAGTAATGGGATGTTACAACTCTCCCCTCCTTAAAGAAATTTTGTCCTCGAAATTCTTACCTGTTTGCCCAAATAGGTGGCGATATTGTCTCCTCATATGCTCCTCTGTCTCCTATGTTGCTTCTTCAGTTGAGTGGTTCCTCCAAAGGAATTTTACCAATGGAATAACCATGTTCCTCAATAGCTTAATCCATGATCCCACAATCTTGATCGGCTCCTCAACATAGCTTAAGTTACTAGCGACCTCAATCTCCTGAGCCGATATCACATGTGTCAGAAATGATAATAAAGAAGGGACTTAGACAAGACTTAACCTGTCAACTCTGAAAAAATAGTAATCTACTTCTAGCAAGAGCAAAAAAGACTAAGTGACACTTGTCACTTTCCCAATACCCAAGTTCTAACTTAGTTTCTTTTGAAACTAACTCCCTTGACTGTCATCTTTATAATCCAACTATCTCCAAAGTTTCTTTTAATTTTTTGTTCCCTATTATATATATATCTTTCTCAATACTCCATAAATTCACCAACATATACAAATACAATATTTCCACCAATTGCTAATATTTCTAACGTAAAAACATCCATAACTCTAAAAAATTCATAGATCAATCAAATTATACCCGGAATTATTTATGAATGCATGTACAATTATTTTCGTGTGCAAATACATCCACTATTAATGTATAATTGCATGTCATTTTTATGCATGAACATGAAAATGCATCTCTAACTCTCATTAATCCCTCACATTTACTATTCTAACCCTCCCACAAGTAATGGGATGTTACATAGAGACATGGAGCTACAAATTGTATGAAGAAGTTGAAATCTAATGCAATTTTTAAGATGTTTAAATTTTGGATAGAAGATGTGCATAGTATACTGTTTTGGACAAAAGCAGTCCAAAAATGTTGAAGTGTATTTTTCGAATCACTGAACCAGATGGATTGATTTTGGTGTCCTTGGTAACTTAAGACAGGGGAGGAAACTTTTCTAGAAGAAAGAGTAATGTCAGAATATTCAAGGGTGCTTTTGACAAGACACTTAAGTATAAAAGACATAAGGCATGAATGGAAGGGCAAATGGGACAATTATCAATCATTAAGGGCATAATTGGAAGAAGAAGTGTTGTCTTGCTTATAAATGAAGAAGAAAAATGTGAATGGAGGGATAAGCAGAAGAGAATAACGAAATGAGGAAGAAAGAGAAAGAAAAAATGTCATAAAAAAGAGAGAGAAATACAAAGAGAAGTAGAGAATGAGAGAAAGAAGAGAAAACAAGCTAGGGTTTCAATTTCGTTAGCCTATAAGAGAGATTTTGAGGTTGTTCAAGAAGAGAAAAAGGTAGAGGAAGAGAAGAGCTTCCATTTGAGCCAAGGATCTCTTTATTTGGTGAAGAACCAAAGGGATCGAAGAGACCTATTTCAGTTAGATCTGCTCACGAAGCACACATTAAAGATACACCAAGAAAGAGCCTTAGAGACCTCAGGTTGTTTGCAAAGAGAAGAGACATTCTAAGCAAGTCTATAAGCAAGGAAATCATGGTGGGTACATGTTTATAATAGAGTAAATAAGCCACTACTGTTTTCTTTGAATCAAGAAAGTTTAATGTTTCCAATTGCATCATAAGTGCTGCATTCTTTGTCTATGAATGATTTATGAAATTTGCTATGTCTTTGTTACATTGGTTGTATGATGATTTATAAAAGTTATTTTCAAAAAAAAGATCAAATGTACAAGAATTCATGTTTTCGAGAATGGTTTTCAAGATATATATCAAGTATATGAAAAAAGTAAGTTTACAAGAAGTGTCATTTTGGGCAACAAAAGTTTACAAGTCGTGATACATGTGTTATGTGGGTTTGTGGTGATCCCCTAAATTAAGTCATGTGCACGTTGACCAAATTAAAGGCTTCTCCCGCTTGCCTACCAGTGGCATGGAGCTCCTTCATGGACTACCATAAGTTCAAGGCTACACAAAACCCTTATGAGAATTGTGTAGTACGTTTTGTTTTGGATCTACCCGAACCATTTTGATATGCTTATGTGCTCATGAAAAGGTTGATGCATTCATGTTTTGCAACTTGTGGATTTTTGGCTCAAAGCCTAGAAAGCATGTACTTTATAAACTCACTAAAAATTTATTATGACAAGTAAAATGGTTTCAAAAGTTTTTTCTTATCTTTTTATTATAAATTGTTACTCACGAGATTCCAGTTCACCTCCTTCCTGTCCCCACCTCTAGGTGATGAGCAAGAGATGGAGTGAAAGAGAGTCAAGGCTTCACTCCAAATTTGCTTATTTTGTATTTAGCGTTTTCAGATTATGCTGTAAGGTGGCTTGAAAGGCCACTATAGCTTTGTAAAACCCTTTTGTTTTGAGGGTAATGAAATGTAAATGATGAAATTATTTGTATGTAATGTATTAAAGAGTAAGAAGTAGTAAAGATACGCTCGAGTCTTATGATATTCGCAAGAGATTGGGTTCCAAAAACGGTGCCCAACAAAAAACCTCATTAGCTTTACCCTACCACAAGTTTAATGAAGTACTGAGTAAGCATTTGACTTTAGGAATTTTGTTTTGTATTGTATTCTGAAATATTTTTATAGGTACTTCTACTCATGTGTTTGTTAAATTATGTTGCTATTATTTTCTCTTGTTTTTATTATTCTCCGTTGTTTTTAGCATTAGCCAAGTAAAAAAGAAAAGGAAAAAGGAAAAGAAAGAAAGAAGAAAGAAAACAAAATAAAATAAAAAGAGAAAAGAAAATAAAAGAATAAAGCATAGTAGCATTAGTCAGTAATGATTAGTTGTAGTCCTTTGTATTCATGTGTTTATCTCATAATTTGAATTAAAGTGTTCCTTTTACTTGGTACTTTGTGAATGCTTGTGATTAACCCTTTGACATTTTTACCAAACCTTTGAACCTAGCCCCATTACAACCCATAATAAATTCCTTCTGATCTATAAGTTCATGTAATTCGAATGAATAATAAATGATGAGTTTCTAAACCTATGGTAGTGCAATATGTTAGAGGAAGATTTGAGAGAAACATTTTAACCTTGAACACTTGAGCGTAAGAGATAAATCTGTGAGAAGAATGCACTTTGATTTCATACTTGCCTTTTGAAAAAAAATTTCTTACTTTGACTTTGTTTATTTATATCGGTGAAAAGTGATTATGATGTATGTTGCAATCTAAGTCTTGTTGGCTCAAGTTTAGCGAATTGTGTTCACTTAATTTTATAAAGGATGAATCGATAGAGTTTAGTGGTTTGTTATATTTGCTAGAGGGTGAGCAAAGGTCTGGTGTGGGGTAATTTATTAAGTTGTCATTTTGTGCTTATTTTGTATATATATCTCTTTAATGTAACATCCCAACCCCAATGGGAAGGGTATATGGGTCAATTTGGTCAGGCTAGTAATTTACATTTCATATTTATGATGTGAACATTTATTTGGCCTCTGATTGTAGAGGACTGAGTCATTTGGCATATGCACATATAGGTACATGCATTCGTGACTTTTACCGGCATTTGATTTTGTAAATGATTTGAACTATGAATGTGTGAGATAATTAGATTGGATTATGATATATTGTGAATTATGGAATAATTAGGTGTGAATGGTGGAATTGGAACTGTGTTAGAGTGATCACAAAGTGACAGTGATCGTTAGGATAAGTTTCTGGAATAATTAGGAGAAAATGTCCAGACTGGAAATTCTCCGAGTGGCGGACCGATTGACTGAATAGGAACGAAATAATTGTCCTATGGCTATGGAAATTAGAAATATGATTTGAGAGTTTAAATATGTCGAGCTATTGAAATTTAGAGACAAATTGGATGAAAAATGATCGTGAAAAGAGTAAAATTTCTTGTATTATGAGGAAAAAGGGACAAGAGATATATGGAATTAGCCTTATAAATGCCTTAGAACTTGAAGGAGAAAAGGAATTCTCTTCTCTAGGGCACGAACCCTTTTCTCCTTCCTCGGTGATCTTCGTTCTGTCTTCTTCTTGATTCTTGCTTGTTTCTCCTTCATTGTGGTTGAAGACTAGCTGGAAACTTTAGAGAGGTTGATGTTGGGCTTGGCTATGGAGATCACCGTGATTGCTAGAGGTTGGAAGAGATTTTTGAAGATTTTAAGGTTTAGGGATTGAGTTTCGATTGGTAAGTATATGATTTCATGTTGTTTATTGTTGTGTTTAAAGCATGCATGGGGTTAATTGTTAGAGATTTGAGTGTTTAAGTTGAGTTAATACTGGATTTTGGAGAGAGAAAGAGGAAAAAGGAAATCGGAGAAGACAAATCAGGGTCGCACGTCGCGACAAATAAATATTTAGACGTCGCGACGAGGAAAGTGCTTAGACGTCGTGACGAGCAAAGTGGGGACGTCGCGGCGAGCGTGAATCATTGACACCGCGGCGAGCCCTCTCCCTCACGTCGCAGTGAGCTGAAGAAAACGTTAAGCATGGCGGCGTCTACATCGTCATGGCGAGCCACTCTGCTGCGTCGCGACGAAAGTCTGTCTTGTCATGGCGAGGAACAGCTTCGATGTGTTTTAATTGGGTTTTGAGGTATAACTAATTGTGTAGACCTCCAATTGAGGTGAGGTTTCATTTGCTATGATCTAGTGAATGAGGTTTATGATTAAGGAAAGAATGAGAGTTTGAATTGGGTTTTAGAGATCTCATTTAGTGAAAGAAAGTTATGAATGTGATTATATTGCAACCTAAGGATAGTTTCACGATGATTGAGTTATAATTATGAGAATTTGAATATATGAATTGATGTAATTGGAGTCTTTATTAAGTGAATTTGATTTAGTTCAAAATGAAAATTGGTTTTGAGATCTTGTGAGCTTAGTTTAGTGCATATGAATTGACAAATGGAACTAATTGGTATAAACGAAATTGGTGAGTTCTACGTGTTATTGAATCGAAATGAGCCGATAGTGATCATTGAGTAAAAGAAAGTGGAAAGGGGAAATGGTACCGGAAAATCATTTATAGGCATAGTACATCTGTTATTCAAGGCATATGCATCATTAATTATTTTGATTGTGCATTTTGTAATGAATGAAATTAATTGATTGTTATAGAGCCGATGGATCGATAATCCACAGACGATCTTTGGAGCTTCGAGAAGCATTAGGAAGTTCGGTGAGTAACCTAGTTGGTTCCTCATCCTTTATGTGTTTAATATCTTACCATTATGCCATGTGGAGAATGGAGGGATATATGTGTTTGTTTTGATTGATTTGGGACCACGGTGTCCAAGTATTTGAACGTGATATTGAAGTGCAAAATGTATATCTGCATGTGAATCTTTCTTGTGAAATGATTGGGAATGTGATTTGATACATGTGTATTGTCTATAGAGATATGAATGAACTTGTGAAATCCATAATTGGTTAATAAATAATGGTTGTGATCGAGCATATTCTGATCGGAGCTATAAGCTCATCAATTGTGAAAAGGGAATAGTGCATACCCGTAGGGCTCTCCTATCCCAATGTGGCGAGCGATAGTGCATACCCCGGGCTCTCTACTTGCTTAAAATGTGATTCTTGTGAATGAACCGAGCTTTGAGCTCGAGGGAGTCGATGTATACCAGAGGCTCTCCTACTCCCTAAGTGTATTTGAATTACATTGTTAAGCGCCAGTCATAATTCAAAGTAAAACAATAGAAACTTTGGAAAGAGATTTGTGTGCAGTGTTGTTATGTATGTGAATCGTGTGAAAGGCGATACGCCTTGTATGTGTACAAATTGGCAATGCTTGAGTTAATTTGGAATGTGATAATATGTGATAAGATGTGAATTGTTTGGTTATGCATGCGTTGAGTGAACCATCGATGATGGTTTCTTACTGAGTTCGCAAACTCACCCAACATTGCAATTATTTTTTAGGAATTGAAGAGTACCCCATTAGTAAAACGGGAGTATGTTTGCAGGATTCAAGTGAAGGTCAGAAGTTGGGATCAGTTCGTGTCTGCATTACATGTCTTTATTTTTGTAATAAAGTGTTTATTTGTATTTGTGAAATTGAACTCAGTGGCTTTTGAAAATGTGTGTATTGAAATTGGATGTGATTGAATGAGTACCCAATCTGGGTATGGAATTCCGCACATGTGTTTTAAGAAAGAATAATGTACCGATTTCTGAATGAGTGGTTAGCACGCCACCCTCGCGGGGCACGGAGTCGGATATCACCATTGATATCGGGTTCGGGTCTTGCGGGAGTGGGGTGTTACATTTAATGTGTTGAATTATTATTCAAAATTAATGGACTTGTTTCTTAATTTTTCTCAAATGATTTTCAACACTTGAATGATGAAATTAGATGAAAAAGATGCAAGGAAAGTAAAGACAATTCAAATTCCCAATTGGCAAAAAAACATTTGACTAAGTGTGGGCACGTGTAAGGACAAAGAATACCAGCAAAATCTACTGTGAAATCAGATTTGATTCATTTAAGATCGTCATGACCTTGAGAATCAAATTGTTACCTTATTGATGGAGATCTGCAACCTGAATACGGGGGAAAGAATATCTGCTGAAGATAACAAAAAAGGAGGGATGAGAAGAAAATTGAAGAGGATCAAAAGAAGACATTTTTTTACTGTTCACGTGAGGCAATATAGGAAGTTTACATTTTTCCGCAGTAGTTTTCTAGGACTTTTAGAATTTTATGGGAAAAAGACCAGGGATGAAGACTTTGTATTATGCTATTTTTATTAATTTTCATATTCGTTATGAGTAGCTAAATCTTTCTTCTTGGTTGAAGGGAATCGCGTTATCATCTAGTATGTGTGAGGTTTCTAAATAAAGTTTGTTTCATTGATGAATATTGAGTATCTTCCAAATTGCTTTTTACGACTTAATTGGTTGATTTCTAGGATGCACAACTAGGAATTGATTTGTTTAATAGCCAGATTATTTGGATTTGATGTTTAGTTTTGCTAATCAAAAGTGACAATTATGATTACCGTCTTTAAATTAAAGTTGAAAATTCTAAGAAGGTAATTAACTTGGTTGAATACATGTCGATATATTTTTGTCTTATTAATTGGTTTCTTAGTTCTTAAAGCTATTAATCATAATAAAATAGTGTCATTGAAAGGAATAATATAACCATAAATAACATTACTCCATTGATGCTATATTCCAAGAATCTAACAAGAATTTGTGCACAGAAGTAGTTAATACTGTAATACTAGATTGTTCTCCCACTAAGGCAATCCTAAAAATGACTCTTTATCAAGTATGGTTTAAAAGAAAGCCAAATTTTGACCATCTTAAAGTCCTTAGTGTGCAGCATATTCTTACATTCCAAAAGATAATTAAGAAAAGTTATATGAAAAAGGAGAAAAGTGCATCTTCAGTTTGACTAATCCCATTTATGTCATTTTTAGTGATCATTAGATCATTCATACATACTAAAACAATTGTTAGCCTGCCATCTATAAAATTTATGACTAAGTTGGAAAATAATGGAGCCACTTTATAGCCACACTACACTAACCTTGCTATCTTATATAGTAAGCTCGTGATGATTGCTTTAACCAAAATCCAAAAAGTGCAAAAAATTAATTTAGAAAGGTAAGAAATTATGAAGAAAATTAATATAGAAAGTTTACAAAAATGTGAAGAAAGTTAATATAGAAACCTAAGAATTATGTACAATTAATTATATATAAATATCTCTCATATTCAATTATCAATTCTAAGTCTATAATGATAAAAATAATAAGTAAAATAAATACTAGGAAAGATATCTAGAATATTTTATATGTCACGCTTAACTTTCTAAGGTTAAAATAGGCCTCAAATATAATCCATTGAGGTGAAGAAAAATTTTATAAGTAATAGCAAACAAAAGCAATAAAACCGTTTTGTATAAATTCTTCTATTTTGCTCTCATGTTTCTAAAACCTAACAATAGTATCAGATCAGTTTGGTCCTTCTCAATGACCTTCCTTGCTTACCTGATCTACTATCCTTTAATTATATTTAAACCTTAATTCTCCTTTTTAGCGAGCAAGTATATAATTGGAACATCCAAATGAAGACTTTATCTATCTCACAGGACTTGTGGGATGTTATAAAGAGTGATTACGAAGTCTTAACAAACTAATAAGAATTGGTTATATAGATAAAAGCGCAAAGAATAAGTATAGGAAAATAAGCAATGTGATGTTAGGCGTTGATATTCATCCAACAAGGAGTTAACAAGGAGATTTTTCTAACGTTTATTCAAGCTATCAATTAAAAAGAGGCATAGGAAATAATAAAAAATAAGTTCAGAGTTATAGACAATGTAATATCCATCAAAATCCAATTCTTATGGAAATATTTTGACACACTACTAATACAGGAAAAAGAATTAATACAATCTTTATTTCTCTCGTTTCTTTAATATCTTGAACAAAGTTAAAAGTTAATGAAACACAAAAGATAAGCAAACAATACATAAAATATTAAGAAGTATTCCTACAAAATATCACTATATTGTGTTTGCCATAGAAGAATCAAAAGATTTATTAAAAGTCCCTCTATTAGAATTAATAAGTTCTCTAAAATTTTATGAAGTGACACTAAAAGATTCAAGAAGTAACTAGAGTGAATATGACAAAAAACAAATATCTCTAAAAATGATGGAGATAAGAAAATTAGTGTTGGCCCTCGAATTTTTCTTGTTACATAAATTATGATTTAAATAAATTATGAGGTTTGATGGATAAAGTTTTGGAGCTACTTGTTATGTAAATGTTAGTAGAATTTATTATATGGTTTGGTTATATTAAAAGTGGTAAGAATGCATAAGGGAATTTTAGGCAAGTCACTTTAGCATATAAGGCTATAAGGTTTATTGGAAGGGCAAAATGGACTTTTTAGAATAATAAAGGGTATAAAAAGAAGAAGAAACGGTTGTCTTCTTGGAAATTGAAGAAGAAATCGTGGAAGAGAGGAGAAGAAGAGGAAAGCTAGGGTTTGGAGACTTTTGAAGAATTTGAAGCCAAATCAAGTAAGTATAAGCATCATTCCTCTTGATTAGATGAATGAAACATGTTTTGATGTTAGTTAAGAGATGATTATGTGTGAGAAGTTGTAGAATGGGTAAAAGCATATGCTTGGTTTTAGGGTTAATAATCAAAGATGGATTTTAATGTTTTTGTAAATGATATTGTGTTGAAATGAGTTTAGAAATGAAGTTGGAATGATGATTTAGGGTTAAGATGAGTTATTTTTGACATATGGGAAGAATGTAGATGAAGAACAATTTTTTGGGAAGTTTCTGGTCACACACGTCATGGCATGCTAGAGTCCACGTCATGGCGTCTGCGGCGTCCTCGTCATGGGCGGGTTTCATTCTGCGAGCTCAACTTTCCTGCACAGACATGTTTTGGTATTTTAGCCATACCTTTTTATGTAGATGTCTAAATGAGGTGATTTTTTATTCTTTGTAAAATAGAGACAAAGGTCTATAAGTTTTATGAAGAAAGGAAGTTTTGAATCAGTCTTTAAAGTTCTCAAATTTTGGATGGAAGTTGAGTATAGATTCTTGTTTAAACATAAGGATAGTCCCAATATGTTTGGAGTATAACTTTCGGATTTCTAAAACAAATTGAATGATTTTGGAGTCATTAGAAACTTAAGACAATGGGGAACATCTTGATCATAGTGATCATGAAAAATTGACCCGAATGTTTGGACTTTTAGAAGAGTTTTAGTTTTAGAATTTATCTTAGTGAATATGCAATATTTGGGTCCTCAAATTGTATTCCTATTGAATAGGAATTTTGTATTTGATAAAGGGAATCAATGAAGGAAAGAGGATCAAGAGGAGAGGCATCTTTTAAGCATGTATCCAAGCAAGGAATTCAGGTAGGTTTCATGTTTATAATTTAGTAATGAACCAATAATGTTTTCTTCCAAATCAAGAATGATTTCAATTACTTCATAAATGTTGTTTTTGTTCTTTTGAATGATTTGCAAAATTTCTACATGTTTCAGTATATGAACTTTGTTGATGAATTTTAAATAAAGATGGGAATGCATTGAAACATTTTATGTTATGCCTTGAAAAATGTCATGGCATTTTGTGTGGATGAAAAGAAAGAAAAGAGCATGAAAAGCATGAAAGCATTTGATAAAATGATTTGAAAATGATTTTGTGCTTCTGTTTGGGCGAGAGAGGAACGTTTTGTTAGTCACGTGCACGTCGACATATAGCCTTCTCTCAGCTGCCCGCTTGAGGCCATGAGATCCTGAGAAATCAGACTCGTTTTGTTTACGGTATAAGCTTCGGTTTATCCGTTTTGTTCCAAGGAACTCTCGGACCATTTGTTTGTGCATTGCACCTTTGAATGGTCAAGTATGTTGCATAAATTGAGTGTTTTGTATTGCTGGTTTAATGGATATGCTATGTTGATGTGATGACATTTTTAACGATGACTTTTGAGTTTAAATTTTGAATTTGACTGAGAATTTGGGAATAAAGCATTTTATGAATTCATTATGATCTTTATATGACAAATGAACACTGCTACAATTTTGCTTATTCTTTGTTATAAACTTGTTACCCATGAGCTTTAAGCTCACCTCCTTCCGTCCCCACTTTCAGGTGTTGAGCAAGAGATGAAGTGAAAGAGAGTCAAGGCATCACTCCCAATTTGCCTATGTTGTAATTTGAGTTATTTATGAAAAATACAAGGATTTGCCACTTTTCAAGGATTTCTAGTTCATGTAACTTTTATCTTTTGAGATTTTGGATTATTGTTGCAATTGTGGCTTGGAATGCCTTTAGAGCTTGTAAAACTCTATCTATTGATGTTAAGGAATTATGAATTGTGTATATGGATCAGGTTGAGTTGAGTGGAAATTCGGTATACTTGAGGAAGTTATCGATTTGATATGAACATTTTGATTATGAATCGTTATTACATGTATATATATATATATGTGGTGTGTTATGGAAAAAGGAACATAGAAATGGTATGAGACTTTAAGCTTCATGATTTCTTTGTATTACGCCAACGTTTATGGTTCAATGGTTGGACTCCGAGAACGGGGCTCATCATGTTTCGCATCGGAGCAAGAAAAGTTTACAAGGAATCACGCTCAAATATGTTAGTTTTCTAGAAGAGTTGGGTTCCAAAAACGGGATCCAACAATTAGTCACGATAAAAATTCTCAAAGAAGAGGAGTGCTTACTAATTATCGTAAGGGGAGAGGGAAGTAAGGGAGCAATGATACATCAAACTCCTATTGCGAACTGTGTAAAAAAAATAACCATAACATAAAAGATTGTTGGCACAAATGTAAAAGGTGGAAAATACACCTCTATTATGAAAAAGATTAGTGGTATTGAGAAAAGGAAGAAGTGAATTTCTTAGAAAATAATCTGTTTGTGAACCATAAGTGTATGGTTATCGAAATAAGTAATAAATCGATAAGAACCTAGTCATGTCTACAGAGATTATGAGAAAGTTCAAATCTATGCTATCTAATAGTGTTTGAAATTGAGTTGGGTGAAATTTTGGAAAATTAAAAGTAATGTAAAGAATTATTAAAAACACAAAGGAATTTCTAAGCAACTACCCAATTCAATGCAACTAAAATAACTATGAATATGACAAATCTATGCAATAACTAATTAAGAAAAGAGTGCAACAACTTCATATTTACAATGATGTATAATATGTTATTTTTTGTTTGTGGAATTTGGAAGATATGAAATTTCAAAGTTTGGATGTGGTATAGGATGACCAATTTCTGGCAGAAACTTTGATTGAAATTTTGACCTAGTTAGAGGTTGAAATTGCTTTTATGTTCTTCATGAACATTTTATATTATGCTTTGATCTTTACATTGATGTAAAGTATGCAATTTTTGGACAATGGAATAGGAAGTTATGATATTTAAAAGTTTTTGTTACTGTTTTGGCATGATCATTACTGGATAGAAACTTTGAGTGGCTTTTTGACTCCCTTAGAGGCCAAATTGATTTTTCCGTCCTTGATGAATGTTGTAGGTTGCTTTTTGATATTTTCATTGATATAAAGTATGACAATTTTGGACCATGGAGCTGAAAGATAGAAATTTTCGAAGTTGAGTTATTGTTTAGGGAGACATAAATTAGACAGAAAGTTTGATTGGGATTTTGATCTCTTCAGAGATGGATTTGGTTTTTGAGTTCTTCATGGAAGTTGTAGAGCTTCCTTTTATCTTTCCATTAATACCAAATTTGTGAAATTTGGAGTTTGGGAGCAAGATTTATGAATTTTGGAAATTTTTTGTTTTATAAATATATATATTAGTGGAAAAAAAAGAAATTTGGAACTCGCATACGCCCTCGCGAGGGCGAGCGCCTCGCCCTGCGAACTCCCTCGTGAGGGAAAGCGGCTCTCGATCGCGAGCTCTCACGAGAGTGAGCGCCCACGTGCAACGCCATTTCGCTCTGCTCCTCCCTCGCATGCGACGCCGTTTTGCTTTGTTCTTCTTCGTCCCTCGCATGCGACGCCATTTTGGTCTTCTTGGTTTTGCCTCTCCTAATCCGTTCCTCTCTCAATCCTTTATTTATATCTTTTCCGTCCGACATCCGATTGACTTGATTTTTGAAGTTTTGGATTTCTAAGACATTCCTCTGTCTATCTAAGGAAAATTTGTGATTTTTGAGTTTTAATTGAAAGAGATTGATTTAAACAAATTGAGTTGGAAAATTTTCTGAACATGATTCAGTATTTTAATAAATTCTTGACCTGTGGAGATCTGATTGAACTGATTCTTATTGCAAAATAAACTAGAGATATAGGGATACAAGTTATCTGAAGGAAGTAAATTTCAATTTAGACCCTAAGATTTTTGATTTCTGAATTTAAGTTTGGTATAGTGTTCATTCTTGGATTAGTGAGAGCTGAAAGTATTTTGGCCATAACGTTTTCTCTAGTCATCCAAATGAAGTGATTCTTGATTTTACTTAAACTGGAGAAATAGAGGTACAAATGTTCTGAAGGACTCGAGTTTCAATTTAGTCTTTAAGAATGTCAATCTTCGGATGGAAGTAAATCGCTGGAAAATGTTTTAGCATAAGAATGGTCCAAAATGTTTGAAGTGTAACTTTTGGATTAGTGAACCAAATTAAATGATTTTTGAGGCGTTATGAAATTGATACTATAAGGAACATTTCTCTAGAAGGAAGTTTTAGCAAATTCCTTCAATTTGATGGTTAGAAAAGTGTCCTAAAGTAAGCATGAATTCAAATGAACTTTAGGAGCAAATTTGGAAGAACACTTAAGCTTTAAAGTTTCAAAGCTTATATGTAAGGGCAAATTGGTCATTTTGCACTCATTAATGGCATTTTTTCTTAAGAAACGTGGGACTTTCGTATGAGAAGAGAAGAAGCCTGAAATTGAAAGAAAGAAAAGAAAAGAAAGAAGAGAGAAGAGAGAAGAGTGAGTTTCGGGTGGAAAGAAAGGAGAAGAAGAAAGATAGCTAGGTTTCGATTTTTATGTGTTTTCAAGAAAGATTTTAGAGATGCTTTAAGAGGGAAAAAGATGGAAGAAGATGAGAGCTCCAATATGAGCTAAGAAATTTCGAAATTGGAGAAGATTTAAGGTAAGCGAATATTTTGATCTTTGAATTTTTAAAGGGATTTTGGTTTAGATAGCTTAAGAATGTTATGAGTTTGTGATTTCTAAAGTTAATTTTGGTGATTATGCCTTATGAGATGTTTAATTTGGGTGTTTATTGATTAGGTATTTTTAATTTGGATGAAGGAAAGGAATGGAGAAATTGAGGCTTTGAACAAGTTCCAAGCATAGAAATGAGGTAGGTACCATGTTTATATTTTGAATTATAAGCTAATTATAAGTTTTCAAAAAATCAAGAATAGAAATGTTTTGCAAATTCGTTGTTTACGTTTTCGAAAAATCAAGAAGGAGATAAATTATTTCAATTTCATTGTTAATGATTCGATAAATTGCTACAATTGCAAAATGCATTGTTTCTGCATAATTTGAGAAATGCCTATAATAGATGATTTCATTGTTTTTGAATGAATGTGAAATTGCCATGTGAATTTGGATGATGAATGTGCAATGTGAATGGAAATATGTTTGAATTATGATGCGTGTATGAAAACTAAGTTTTTGAAAGATGCCTCTGGGTAGTTCGATTTCATGTGTGATTTGTCTGTTATGTGAGTTTGGTTAGGTCCCATAAGAGTGTCAAGTGCACTTGTTTAGGCTTCGCTCGCTTGCCCGCTAGTGGCATTGGAGCTCCGTTACGGACTCCCATAAGTTCATGGCTACACCGGACTGCTAAGCGGGAAGGTGTAGTGCTTTTTGTTCACGGCTACACAGGAATGCGCAGTACGTTCTGTTTCTTGACCAACCCAAACCATTATGATGTGTTTATATGTTTTTGATTTTGTTTATATTTGTGGTGCATTCATGTTTTAAATTGTTCGTGAATTGTGAAGAATTTGAGATTCTGGAGAAATTAACATTTGAGTTTTTCAACCGTAAAATTTTTGAAATTGATTATGAATGAATTGAGAAATTTTGAGAAATAAGCATTTGATGAATTTATACTATGAAATTGTTATAAAATGGAAAAAGTTTTGAAAAAAAATTATTTTTCCTCATCTTTCGATTTATAAACATGTTATTCACGAACTGTAAAGCTCACCCCCTTTCATCCCCATCTCCAGGTAATCAAGCAGGTGATCGGATGAAAGAAAGTCAAGGCATTTGTTCGATTTTGCATATCTTGTATTTTGTGTAATTTGGATTTTGGTATTGGTTTGTATATGGCTTGGAATGCCATTAATTTTTTATAATGTGTTCTTTTCATGATATGTTTGAATTATGGATTTGTGTATTGAATTGTGATATGAATGTGACTTGGATACGGATCGGATGATACTGATGTTGGAGAATTATTGAAGTGCTTTGGTTATGTATGTGTTTGATTATGTTGAGATTCCGGACAGGAGGTTTGATGAATTGTATTGTTGGAATTGAAATATTGAAGTGCTTTTGTTTGTGGCTTGATTGTGGGTATATAAATTTGTGTGATTGTTTTTATGGAAAAAGAAAAATAAGTATACGATTTCTTTTTAAAGATGGGATTAAGATATGCATGATTAAGAAGAATCTTATGAATTGAGTTTGAATTGAGGATGAATTTCCAAAAGGGGAAATCCAAGTGCTTTGTATGAATAAAGAATGAAAAAGAAAAAGAAATTTATACTGTTTCGGATAGGGATAGACCAAAAGTGTCTTAAGGTTTCCAACACGATGTTTTTCTAAAGTATGCATTCACGGATGTCAGAATTTGAACATTCAGTTGATTGATCCGTTTTGTTTCTTTGTTTCCAAAATTTTGTAAATCCGAGCCCTTCGATTTTTCTATGGTTCATTAAGAATTCGATTCGTTTTCGATTCTTTCGCCTTTGCTCGGATTTGATTTCTTTGACTTTCCCTTTCGATTCTGCTTTTGATTTGTTTTCGTTCGTTCTCGGCTCTTTGTTTTCGATATATGATTCCGTTTTTTGGTTGGGGTCCGGTTCTAAAATCGGGTCCCAATAAGTAAAGTGGGGGCTACTGCTTTTAGAGGGGTTTGTAAGTGGGTTAGAGTCCAGATACGTCTTGTGTTTTTGTCTGGTGAGGCTGCTTATTTGGCAGTAAAATGAAGGTTGCATTGTGCGCGAGTGAGTAGAGGGTTCATTAGTGGATGGGTATGGCAGCTGTGCTGTTGGGAATGTCGATGCGTTTTCAGTGAATGGAGGCTTCTTGATTTTTAGTGAATAGAGGCTATCCTTTTTTGTTCCACCCGTGAGTGGGGTGCTCCTAATATTTTTCTTCTTTTGAAACACTCTGAACGCTACCACAACACAACGCTATGCTATGCAGCATTTTATCTTCCCAAAATGTTGAAGCCCCCTCTTTGCTTTCTTACGTTTGACACATGCATAATCTTCAATTTGCTACTGTTTTTATTTTTGTTCATGTATTATTGTTTTGCCCTTGTTCTTCTCAGCTACTTATCTATGTGTTGAAGCATTGACAATTCTTCCAAAATCCTATCTTTTTGCTATATTTTTAAAAATACATAATACTCAAATATTATAAAACAACAATTTAGCATTATATCTATCCCAAAATACTACACAATTCACCTACATTAATGCATCAAATAAAAGCCTATCAGTATCTCTATCATAATGAATATGTTAATCACACAACACACTTTTTGTTATCTTCATAAGAATCAAAAGATGTTTAGTCCATTAATAGTGGTTGTTCAAATCATATAACCAAGCAAAAAAGTTACTTTACGCAATTAGATGAGAGTGTGAAATCCCAAGTCATACTTGATGATAGAAATATACAAACTATTAGAGGGAAAGGCAATATTGCTATTAGATCCCAATAAGGCAACCAAATACATGCCAGATATTGTCTATATGTTAGGCCTTGTTTAAAACCTATTAACTAAAGGCAAGTTGATTTGTGAAAGTAAAGTCGTCTTTGATGACAATAGATGCATGATTATTGACAAGAAGAAAGGCCAAGTCATATATTTTATCAAAATGGCCCCTAACAAGATTTTTCTTCTAAAGATGCCATTCAAAATAAAAAATGTGCATTAAGATGTGAGAATATGGATGAATCCATATTATGGAACTTAAGATATGGCCATCTAAATTTGAATGACCTCAAACTTTTAAAGAAAAAGAATATAATGCTTTGGGCTTCCTTCTATTTCTTATGAAAGCAAATTCTATAAAGGTTGCATTTATGACAAAATGCATAAGATGTCATTTACAAAACATCTTTAAGGCTAAGTCTCCCCTTCAATTAGTGTTTATTAAAATTAGTGGTCCATGAAAAATCACTAATGTTAGAGAAAAATATATTTTCTTCTTTTTGTTGATTACTACACCCTGAATGATATAGGTGTATTTCATCTAACAAACATTGAACTCATTCTCTAGTTTCTAGGAGTCAAGCCCTAGTAAAAAAATAAAGTGGGGATACTGTCAAAATCTTAAGAATTAATTATTGGGGAGAATTCAGTGGTTATAGGTTCATTAATTTCTATAAGGAACAGGGTATCAAAAAGGAACTAACTATTCAATGTACACCATAATAAAATAGTGATGTTGAAAGGAAGAATATAACCATTAATGAGATGATTCGATCGATGCTATAAGGAAAGAATCTACCAAAGAATTTGTGGATAGAAACAATTAATACTATAATATACATTCTAGATCATTCTCCCATTAAGGCAATCCTAAATGTGGCTCTTTATGAAGTATGGTTCAAAAGAAAGCCAACTGTTGACCATCTTAAAGTCTTTAGATGTGTAGCATATTTGTACATTACAAAAGATAATTAAGAAAAGTTAGAAGAAAAAACAGAAAAAAAGCATCTTCATTGCCATAACGAGAAATCAAAAGGCTGTCGATTTTACAATTTAGAAATAAAAAAATAACCTTTTTAATACATGTCATCTTTGATGAAAGAGCAAGCTAAAAATGGAACACTAAAGTCACAAATATAGTTAAGCTTTATGAAAAATTCATCAATGCTACACAAAGCAAGTGATCTAAGCCCAAGCACACCATCACCATCATTAGCACAATATGATTAACAACATTAAGAATAAGAAAATCAAGTAGAGGAATAAGTGCCTCCAATCCGAAGAACAAGGCAATAAAAATGAAATCTAAAATATGAAAATGTTGAATTCTTCATTTAAGAACCTAAAAAATATGAAGAAGTTATCAAAGAACAAGTTTGGAGAAAAACTATGGATGAAGAAATAAAGATGATTAAGAAAAATGGTAGATGAGAACTCATGTAAAAGCTAAAAGAAAAAGAAGTTATTAGGCTAAAATGGATTTAAAAAAATCAAACACAATGAGGAAAGATCCATTTATAAACATAAAACTCAACTTGTCATCAAAGACTACTTGCAATAGCTTGGTATTGACTTCGATAAGACATTCTCTTTAGTTATTTGCATGGAAACAATAAGAGCACTGTTAGCCTTAACTATATAATTAAAGCTTCAAGTATATTAATTGGATGTGAAATTGGCCTTCCTAAATGGAGAAATTGAAGAAGTCTACATGAAGCAACTAGAAAGGTACAAAATTTAAGAGAAAGAAAACAAACTGTATCAGTTGAAAAAGGCATTATATAAACTTAGACAAGTTCCCCAAGCATGGAGTAGCAAGATTAATAGATACCTTGTAAAGTATGGCTTAATAAAAAATCCAAAAGAGTTATCATTATACGTGAAAATGTAAGGCAATAATTTCTTAAAAATATGTGGATGAATTTATTTAAACTAGCAATAACATAAAGATGAAGGAATAATTTAAGAGGGCCATGATGCAAGAGTATGAAATGACTAATCTTAGATTCATGAGATACTTCCTTGGCATGCATGTCAAATAAGAGCCTAGATGAATCTTTATCTTTTAAGGAAAGTATGTAGAAGACATGCCAAATAAATTTGGCATTAAACACTATTAACCACTTTCCACACATATGGTAATAATAAGAAACTATCCAAGAATGATAAACAAGAGAAAATTGATGCATCAATTTATAGAAGCCTAGTTGGTTTACTAATCTACTTGATAAACACTAGAATAAATGGTGCATATGGTAAGCATTATCTCCATATTCATAAGTGATCCTAGTAAAGCCCATTTTATGGCAGCCAAGATGATGCTAAGATATGTCAAAGGTACAAGAAATTTAGCATCCTGAATGGGATAGAAAGAAATAATAATTTAACAGGTTATACAAATAACTATTGTGCTAGAAGCATAGATAACAAAAGAATCATAAGTGATTACATATTGTCGCTTGGCACTAAAGCAATATTTTAGGCATCAAGGAAACAAAAAAAATGTTACACTATCTTTCACTAAAATAGAATACTTGGTTACAATAAGTGCTGCATGTAAACATGTATGGCTCAAACGAGTTTTGGAAGATCTACAAAAAAAACGTGAATGATACAATAGTGATTCATTGTGACATTATGTCAGCCATTATAATGAGAAAGAATCTAATCGACTTGCTAATTTATTAAAAAATTATATACTACTAATCATATTTTGTACCTTTTTGTTATTTCATCAAAGTTAGTCTTCACCTTATAAGCCCATTTCAATGGAATGAGTTTTGCATGTACATCATTATATCCTACTAAATATTTCCCTTCAAATAAGCATAAGTTCATATTTATCTGTCACATAGTTTAGATAGGCTTACATTTGAGCATGTTAAATTTTTACAGTAAGTCTCTTTGTATATTTATGTTGATACAAGAATAATTCCTCTCTTTTATTCTCCACTTTGATACATAGAAAATGTTAAGTTCACCAAGTTGTTTGAATTGGGAAATATAAGGAGATTAGTTATAGTTTAAAATTATCATTTAACATTTGGTACTAGACAAATTAAAACAGATTTTAATTAATTAATTTTTAATAGATGAAAATAAAAAATTGTTAATCGCTATTTATGTAGTGGTATTTTTCTGAATTTGGATTACAAATTAAAATTTTAAACAAATTTCAATTGTGCAACACTTTCTTTAATTTTGGTAGGTATGTAAGGAAGTTTTGATGAAAAAAACTACATGGGCTTGATTTCTTGGTGGAATCGGATATGTAAGCAAGCCTAATACAATAAATGACGTTGGACACTATAAGAACTGACCTTTTTATAAATTTCCAACCTTATTCATCCAAGGAGTTAGATATGAAGAAATAGGAAAAAAGCAATAAGTAAGTTTACTTTGTTGATTTGAATCATTATGGAAGAAATCATTTAATTCCAAAAGGTCTATAATCACATGGTTAATTATCAAAAATAGGCTCATAACTAAAAATAGGCAGTTTGGTACTTCTGTTCTGGTTGTAAATTATGCAAAGAAGTAGATGAGGATAGAAAGCACATATTTTTCCAATGCAAATATACCAAAACCTTTTGGACCATAATCATGCACAACCTGAAAAATTATTGTAACATCCCGTCACCGATGGGAAGGTGATATTGGTAAATTGGATTGGGACGGGATAGGATTTTTACCGCATATTATTGACTAAGCATTCATTTGGCCTCTAATTTTAGAGGAATGAGTCTTTTGCACATGCACATATAGGTACATGCATTCATGACATTTTCCTGACTTTTAATTTTGATACTGATTTGAATTGTGAAATTGTGAGATAATTAGATTTGATTATGATTTATTGGGAATTTTGGAATAATTAAGTTTGAATATTGAATTGAAAATGTTATGGAGTAATTGCCAATAGATAGCGACTCTTCGGAATTTTTCTGGAAAATTCCGGAGAAAATGTCCGGACCGGAAAATTTTTCGAGTGATGGACTGATTGACTACATGGTGTTAATATAACTGGTAAATGGCAATGGAAAATTTAGATATATGATCTTGGAATTTAATATGTCGAGCTATTGAAATTTGGAGACAAATTGGACTGGAAATGAATTGAAAAGAGAAAGAGATTTAAATGTTTTGTGAGGAAAAAGACAAGAGACTTAGGTGATTAATCCTTAAATGCCTAAGGTTATAAGAGGAAGAGGAGAAGAAAGGAAAAAGCCTTCCTTCCTAGGGCACGATTGCTTCCTCTTCTCCTTGGACGATTTTCGATCTCCCTTCGAGATCCTTGCTTGCCCCTTCTTTCAGGTTGAGGAATGACTAGAATCCTTGAGAGAGTGATGAATTTCGAAAGTTTAGAAGCTCACCGTGGATGATGGAGGAAGTGAAAGGGGTAAGGGAGATTTCGGAAGATTTGAGGATTGGATGTTTGATTGGTAAGTAAAATGGTTTTAATGTGTTTTTATGGTTGTTAAATGCATGCATGGGTTTAATTGCGAGAGATTGGGGTAGTTTTAGTTAAGTTATTATTTGATTTAGAGAGAGAAATGGCGAAAACTGATCGGAGAAGACAAACCAGGGCCGCACGTCGCGACGAAGGAATTATTGGACGTCGCGACGAGCGTACGCCACGACAAGCGGGACTTCGCGACGAGTGAATGATTGCACGTCATGGCGCCTTGAAGGCCAAGACGATTTAATGATTTGAGGTCGCGGCGAGGGAGAAATTTTTGAACTTATTTAATTTGGTTTTTGAGGCATAGTTAATGGTGTAGACCTCCAATTGAGGTGATGTTTAATTCGTTATGATGTAGAGAAAGAGGTCTACAATTGAGGGAAAGGATGAGAGTTTGAATTCCATTTTTTGAGATCTCAATTATAGAAAGAAAGTAAATGTGATTGTATTGC
The DNA here is from genome assembly GCA_029891385.1 of Erythroxylum novogranatense. Classification (NCBI taxonomy): domain Eukaryota; kingdom Viridiplantae; phylum Streptophyta; class Magnoliopsida; order Malpighiales; family Erythroxylaceae; genus Erythroxylum; species Erythroxylum novogranatense. Next base: position 343,531 of record JAIWQS010000034.1, on the reverse strand, counting down.
AACCTTAGGAATGTTCTTGATAACTGGAGTATAATGTGAGACTTTGAAAGTAAATTCAATGTTACTGGGAATTTTAGGAACTGAGCATAAAGGATGAATTCGATCTAGAGAATAGTGATATTGATTTTGAGGTAATACCCTAGCGAGTATGACTTGATAAATTGACTGAATATTAGAAATGGAATTGATGGAGTTCCATAACATATTAGTGAATTGGAAGTGAGTTATTATTGAGCAATTGAGTAAAAGGTTAGATGTGACAAAAGAAAGTGGAAAATGGGAAATAGCACCGGGAAAGTCATGAATAGGCATAGTACATCTTTTATTTAAAGATATGTGTATCATTGAATCTTTCAGATTTTGCATTTAGTAATGAGAAACTATTTGATTGTTATAGAGGCACCGATGGAACGATGTTCCACGGATAGTGATGAGTCTTCCAGGCAGTAGCTAGGAAGTTCAGGTGAGTAACCTGGTTAGTTTCTCAATCTATGTGTGTTTAATATTATATGCATTGATGCCATGTGGAGATAATGGATGGATATGTGTTTGATTTTCATTGATTTCGGACCATGGGTGTCCAAAATATTTGGAATTTGATATTGAAGTGCTATTGTGTGTAGATGATTATGAATGCATCAATGAAATAAATTATAAATGCATATGGCTGAAAAACCGGACCGAAGGTCCGAAGGAAATGGAAATGGCACTGAAACATAAATGACTGTAAATGGAAATTGGGGCATATGCATTCATGCATAAGAGCATGATCAGATAATGACAACAGTGACCGGGCGATAACGTAAGAGCCACAGCTCATCAGACAGGGCTTCAAGCCCACCAAACATCATTCTCGAACCGAGCCTCGAGCTCGAGGGGAGTTAGTGCATACCCTGAGGGCTCTCTTACTCCCTAGACGCGTCTGATTACTGATCACTGATAGGAGCTCGGTCACAATACCGTAATAAATTGGACAGTGTCACATGTGCATTGCATATTTGGTGTGATTGAATGTGAATTGTGTGAATGGAGAAATGCCTTGCACTTGAGAAATGTGATCGTATGTATTTCATGGTAAATCGATTGTTTATGCATGAATTGAGTGAACCATCGATGATGGTTTCTCATTGAGTTCGCAAACTCACCCAATATTGCAAATATTTTTCAGGGATTAAAGAGTACCCCGTTAGACAAACGAGAGTATGATTACTGTAAGAGAGAGTTAGAGTTTGAAGTCGGAATCAGTTTCACATCTGAATTAGAGCCATTCGGTATTACTGTAAATTTGTAACTCTGCAATTCCGTAAAATGGTACTGTCTTATTTTAGGGCCCCAATTGGATATTGTTATAATTGTAATGTGATTTCTGAAAGTGTTCAGGTATAGTCTTGGGCCCAATTGGATTACGAATTTTTGTGCATGTAATTGATTAAAGACTGTTGACTGTTTTCATACGACTGAATGTGTTTCAATTTGAAACCGTTTTTTTATTTAAATATGGGCTCAAATTATTTACTGATGTCTGCGTACTCTATTGTTTTGAAAAAAATGAAAATGCATTACCGAATTTTTGAATAGCATTGACTGCTCTAGCATACCACCCTCGTGAGACACGGGCTCGAATATCACCCACGATATCGGGTTCGGGTCTTGCAGGAGTGGGGTGCTACAATTATTGTAAATCCTATGATTGGTCTGAGATCCTCAATTGGATCACCAATAAAACAAAAAGTTAAAAGCACAATGGAGTGATCTATAAGACATCATTAAACACGACCATTTACTCCCTATTGAAGGAAAGGATTAAAAAAATAAGGGGAAGCCACAAACAAGCATTAATTAGCAAAAGTTACCATCAATTGGATCAGAGTTGTACTAATTGCCAAAAATGTCCACAACTCCCTATCTATAGAAGTAAAGAACATATGACTTTTGTAAACTGAAGTACCTACTTTCTTTATAAAATTTTCTCTTTGAATTTTGTATTGATATCTAGTTTTTAGCACTTCTTGAAAAAGTTGTAATGATGAATACAACTTTGTTATTGTTAATGATAATTTATTCATTTTTTAAAAGGAAGTTTACTTTGTTATCATCCCAGGTTACTCTTTTTTATTCCTAATGCAAGTGGTTTTCTAATATGACGTGAACGAAAGTGAGTTAATTTATTTTGATGTCTATTTTTTATTTATTGCTTTTTGAAAAGCTTTCTAAGTTACTAGTAAAAAGAATTTGTTAATGAAAAGCTTTAAATCTATAACATCTATGACTAAGTTGGAATCAACTAAACCCATTGTATAACCAAACTAGAAACTCTTATATTTTATTATATTAAATTCTTAATGCTTGCTTTGTTAACAAGAGAGAGAGAGAGACGTTGACATCCTCTATTGATAACATTAGATACTTCTCATTTGTCTTATTTACATAAATAACATGTATTACATAAACTTTCCATATTATTTTAGAATAACATCCAGGATACTATAGAAAGTGTAAGTTAGTTATTAACCAATTTAAGGTGTCTATAAAAGAAACCAAGCTCTATAATGTGTGTGTGTGAGTGACCAACAATTAATTAATTATGAGTGAGTGAAAGTGAGGTGTGTACTATGAATGTAAGGTGTGTGTTAATGTTGAGTGAAAAGTTGTGATAGTATTATTATTGTAAAATATAACAATCAATGTATTATGTTTTGAGTTTCTTTTTCAATTGAGTCATCCGTACACTCTGATAAAAATCAACAAGTGGTATCAGAGTAAGGTTGGTCTGTGACTGAACCATACTATTAAGTTGTCAAAAGTCATTATGAGAGAAGTCTTTGCCAAAGATTGGCAGTGTAAAAATTATGCCTATGTATAGTTAGGGATTGTAAATCTAGTTAGTCTGGGACCAAATTAACTTGGTTAAGTACTGGGCATCACCAAGTTATAATGGCAGATATTGCAAGTTCAACAACTACTATTGAAAACCTTAATAGCTCTAATTATAACAATTGGAGCTTGCGAATGCAATACTAATTGCTTGTATAAGACTTATGGAGTATTGTTGGTGGTGACAATACTATACTACGTACGAATGCAGAATAACTAAATAAATGGAAGATTAAAGCCAGCAAAGCTATGTGCGTACTATATGTGATAATTGGGGATGACTTGCTAAATGGCATCAAGGATGCAAAAACACCTAAAGAGGCATGGAATAGTCTAGCAACATTGCTCACTAGGACTAATGACTCAAAGCTTCAACGATTACAAAATGAGCTTTTATCAGTCTCACAAAAAAATATTTCGTTAAGTGAATATTTTACAAAAGTTAAATCTCTTTGTGAAGAAATTTCAAAATTAGATCCTCAAAATGCAATTATGAAGACTAAAATGAGGAGAATCATTATTCATGACTTACGGACATAATATAATGTCATTGTCACAGCAACTCATAGTAAGGCCAAAGCACCAACCCTTATGGAGTTGGAAAATATTTTTGTCAATCAAGAGACCTTAGACAACCAAAGGTCTAAAGTTTCATTAAAGGATGAAGGAAAGCCTTGTTCAGTAAGCAAATGGCTTACAAAGGGAAAAGCAAAATTGTAATGGCACGTGGTGATGAAAATCTAAGGAATTTACTGGAAGATCGATCAAAAAACCAAGAGAGAAGATGTTCTTAATAAGGGGAAGCTCAGTAGGTTCAAAATCATGAAGACAAAAAGTACCATCGATTAAACAACCAATGCTATAATTGTGGCAAGAGGGGACACTTCCCTAGGGACTGTCGATTCAAAAGAGTTAAAGGCAATGCTTTAACATCCACCAAGAATGATAAAGACAGTGAAGAAGAATTGGACCTTTGGGCATCTATAGCAATATAAGAGAATATAGAGAATGTAACTTCTTGCATGGATAAGCTAATGGAAGAATCTGCATTTGTAAAGATGAAGGATGAGTGTAACATCCCATCACCGATGGGAGGGTTATTTTGGTAAATTGGGATGGGTTAGGCTTTTATATTACATGTTATTGATTGAGCATTTATTTGGCCTCTAATTTTAGAGGAATAAGTCATTTTGCACATGCATTTATATGTGCATACATTCATGGCATTTTCCGGCATTTAATTGTGATTATGATATGATTTGTGAATTTGAGATAATTAGGTTGATTATGATTTATTGGGAATTATGGAATAACTGAATTTGAATGATTGAATTATAATGTGTTAAGAGTGATTGTCAGTTGATAGCGTCTCATAGGAAATTTTTTTGGAAAATTCGGAAGTAAATGTCCGGACCGAAATTTTCCGAGTAACAGATTGATTGACTTTATATTGCTGGCATACTTGTCCAATGGCAAGGGGAAATTAGATTTTTTATGTTAGCAATAAAAATGTCAAGCCATTAGAATTTAGAGACTGAAATTTAAAAGAATTTGAGGACTTATGGATTATGAGCCCTAGATTTAAAAATCAACCTTTAAAAGCCTTAGGTTTTGAAATTTTCAGAAAAGCATTTCGTCTTCTATCTTAGGGCGTTATCTTTCTCCTTCAATTGTGCTCGTTTCCCTCTTCCTGCGCGATTCTTGCTTGCTTGTGTTCCTTTGTTGTTAAGACCAAGCTTAAACCCTCAAGAAGATGATGTTATCTGTGGCTTTGGGAGAGAATCGTAGGTGCTAGGGTTTGGAGGAGATTTTCGGAGATTTGAAGAATTAACGCTCGATTTGGTAAGTAAATTTGTTATATGTTGTTTATTAGTGAATGTGATGCATTTATGGTGTTTAATATGAAAGATTGGGTAGTTGAGAGTGAGTTATTACTAGTTTTAGAGAGAGAATCGGCGTAAAATCTAGTCGGAGAAGACAGAGGAGCCCGCACGTCGCGACGTCTGAGAGAAGGCCTCGTTGCAACGAGTAAAATAGGTACTCGTCACGACAAGCGCGTTTGTCGCGACGAGCGGTTAAGTCCTCGCCGCGACCAGCAGGGCGAGACGTCGCGGCGAGCCCATCGATCCTCGCTGCGATGAGCGTATGGGACGTCGCGGCGAGCGACCCCTTTGACGCCGCGGTGAGAGCCCTTTCGCCGCGGCGAGCTCCATTTTTCTAAAGTAAGGTATTTTAGTTTTTGGGGCATAACTAATGGTATAGACCTCCAATTGAGGTGATTCTTGATTCGTTATGAACTAGAGAGAGAGGTCTACAATTGAGGTAAAGAATGAAAGTTTGAATTTAAATTAGTAAGATCGTAATTAGTGAAGGAAAGTTAAGGATAGGTTTTTATTGCAACCTAAGGATTGTATTATGATAATTGGAGTCTAATTTGGGGTCTTCAATGGGTGAATTTGACCAAATGAATAGGTTTTCTTGGGATTATTCTAGGGTGCATGATATGGTGGATTGAACAGAATTTTAGAAATGCAATGAGTCATTATTGATCAATTGAGTGAAAGGTTAGATTTGGATAAAAGATAGCGAAATTGGGTTATAGCGCTGGAAAGTCATGAACATGCATCGTACATCTTTTATTTAAGACATGTGCATCATTGAATTGTTCTGATTGTGCATATAGTAATGAGAAACTATTTGACTGTTATAGAGGTACCGTTGGATCGACATTCCACGGATATTGCTGGGACTTCCAAGCAATAGCTCAGAAGTTACAGGTGAGTAACCTAGTTGGTTCCTCAATCTTTGTGTGTTTAAATTATGCGCTTATGTCATGCGGAAGAAAATGAGGGTTTATGTGATTGATTTGGATTGATTTCGGACCATAGGTTTTCGGAGTATCGGTAACTTGTTATTGAAGTGTTATGTGTATAAATTGTACTACTTGGTGCAAATGTGAATTGGGGCATGTATTATTATGTTGTGAAGTGATTGATGCTGAATTGAAACATAAGCATCTCATGCATAAAGGCATGATCAGATAATGACAGGTGTGACCGGAGCAGCCAACGTATTTTAGAGCTTAAAGCTCAACGCAACAGGGTCTCGAGCCCAACGTAATTCAGAGCCACGGGCTCACCGTATCAGGGCATTCAAGCCCAACGTATTTCAGAGCCACCGGCTCACCGTTAATGTGCCCATCACTGGGATAGTTCAGGCGCACGGTCACAACACCGTAATAAAATGGGAAGTGTCACATGTGCATTGCATAACCATATGATTGAAAATAGACTGTATGAAAGGCGGAACGCCTTATAATTGTAAAATGATAGTGCATGTGATATTTATGTATATGATACTGTGTGATATTCTGTAAATTGACTGTATTTGCATGAGTTGGGTAAACCATCGATGATGGTTTCTCGCTGAGTTCGCAAACTCACCCAACATTGCAATATTTTTCAGGATCGTGATAGTAGGCTCCTAGCTCCAGAGTTAGAGATTTTCTATGCCTTGTAGATCGTTCCTACAAGAGAAGTTATGGCACAGAGGTAGGTCAGCTGAGACTTTTAGAAATGACCTAGATAGGAGTTGTTTTAGTTTCTTCTGAGTGTCGTATGGACATAATTGTAAAATTATGGTTTTTAAGAAATGAAATGAGAAAAGAATGTTTTGGTTTCAAAGTTTAGTGAGTATTGTTATATTAATGCTTTCATTTGGATGCCATGTGGAGTATAGTTGGTTTGGCTCGGTAGTGCACCCTTATCGTAGGTTATGCGTCGGAACGACCTGCGGGAGTCTCGATGCGTACCCTACGGTGAGGGGGCGCTACAATGAGCTAATAAATTATAATGATGATTGGATTATTGATTCCAGGTGCTCCAACTATATGATAATAGATAAAGACAAAATGATCAATATAGCATAATATAATGGAAAACGGGTCCTAGTTATAGTAAATAATTATAATATGCCAAACACTTACATCGCTTAGACCATAATAATGCCTCAATACAATCCTTATAAGCTAGAGTTAAGCAATGTCTACCATATGCCAAGTATGAAGAAAATTTTACTCCCTATTTCACAGCTCACATCTTCAAGAAATTATATAATGTTCAATCTAAAAGATGTAAAGGTTTACTAAATATCGAAGATAACAAGTAAGCCCATCATGATAGGGCAATGCCTGGAGTCTATCTATGTTATGACAATACAAATCTAATATGTAAATAAGACAAAGAAAAATGAGACACTTGATTTATGGCATTTAAAGCTTGGGAATGTGAGTTATCATAAGGTGAAGGCAATAATGAAGAAGTCCTTGCTTAAAGGTCTTCCTCAACTAGATGTTCGTGATGATGCAATATGTGATAGATGCCAATATGAAAAGCACATCAACTCCCTAATGAAGAATCAACATACAAAACTAAGATGCTGATTGAGATGATCCACTATGACATTTTTATATAGATGAAAAAACCATCCATTAATGGATTTCAATACATGATTCCTTTTATTAACGATTATTCAAGGTATGTATGGGCTAACTTTATGAAAGAGAAGTTTGAGGAATTAATAAAATTTAAGAAGTTCAAAGAAAAAGTGGAAAAAGAATTAGGGAGAGGAATATTACACCTCCATACAGGCAATAGGGAGAATACACATCTAAAGATTCTTTCAAGTACCTATGATAAAATAAAATTCATAGGCAGTTCAGTTGTCCTAGCACCCTATAAAAAAATTGGATTGTTGAAAAGAAGAATCGCCACGTTGCAAAAATATGAAGAAGCATTCTACATGCCAAAAATGTGCCACTATATATGATAATAAATTATAATGATGATTGCTATATGTTTGTATTAGACCACCCGTAGAGTTGACAAAAAGGCAATTCAATGTATTTTCATGGGATATGACAGTGACCAAAAAGCTTGGGGATGTTATGATCCAATAACAAATTGATGCTATGTATATAGAAATGTGGTGTTCGATGAGGCATCATCATGATGGTATCCACTAGTAGTTTTATTACCAAATTCTGAAGCAATAGAGGAAAAACTACAAGAAAGAGTTGAAGAGTCATCTGAGCTTCACAAATGGCAAGAGTCAATTGAAGAAGTAAGACCAATAGAAGAGTTGGTAGAGATTCATAACGTGTCACCAAGGAAAAGCCCATGACAAACTATTAGGTCCCGATTTTAGAACCCAACTCTTGAACTGATACCACAAATGATGGGCACCATATCCGGAGGCCAACTACGGATACTAAATGTGAGCTTGATCCTATGGAATTTCCTTGGACATCATCGATTCCTCTTCGTACGGAAATCATAAGACTCTCAATTTTTTTCATCACTCTTTAATACAATACTTACAACTAATTTCATCATTCCCATTTCAATAGCCTCAACCATAGTCCGAAATCTCAAATTTTAAAAGTTACAAGAACTACAAAATAGCAAAAGAAAAAAAATTCCTTTAAGCTCTCGAACACTTGATCTTCTAGCTGTAACTTGAGGATGGGATAGAGAGGGGGTGAGTTTGAAAGCTCGTAGGAAACAGTTTATAATAAAAAAGATAAGCAAAAACCTTGAAAACAGTTCACTTGTCTTAGAAAACTTTCATTGATTTTATAAAACACATGTTTCCTAGGCTTTCAGCCAAAATCCAAAAGTTGCAAAACATGAAATGCATCAAACTTGATCAAACATATCATGAGCACATAATCACATCAGAATGGTTTGGGTAAGTCCAAAATATGACGCACTACACATTTCCATCGAAATGGTCCTGTGTAGTTATAAATTCTTGAGGGAGCCCTATCACACTAGTGGGCAGGCGGGAGAAGCCTTTAATTTGGGTCAACGTGCACGTGACGGTACTTAAGGGACTACCACAAACCCACATAACACATAGATTTCAAAATCTTGTAAACTTGTTGCCCACAATGGCACTTTTCTTGAAAACTTGCTTATCATGTTGGGACCCGATCCGAGAACCAGATCCCAACCGAAAATGTAACATCCCATCTCCGATGGGAAGCGTATTTTAGTAAATTGGGACGGGGACGGGTTAGGAGTATTAAATTATAACTCGGCATGAACATATGTCATGCAAATTCTATAAATGATGAGTTTTGCACAAGCATATAGTCATACATGCATTCATGACATTTCCTACCAAGTGTCAATTGTAATCTTTTGTGAAATTGGTGTGATAATGGGATTTGGAAAATTATTTGGAGTGCGCCATAGAGTGTTTTACATTTTAAGGATTTATGGAATTTTTCTGAATTATCCGGAGAAATTCCCAGCACCGCAAAATCGCTTTAGACAGAGCCTAAAAGTGTTTTGTAGTGAAAGTGTGGTTTTGTGTTTAATAAATTATTTGGAGTGGGCTATCTTATGTTTTACAATTTTGGGCAATTTAGGTAATTTTCAAAAATGATTCGGGAAATTCGAAATTTCCTGACCGGATAAATCGCTAAGTAACCGGTTGATTTTTGGTATCGAAAATTTTTATCCAATGGCACTATAATATTGGATACATTATTTTGGGATTGAAATTAGGGTCATTGGAGTTGATTGGGGTAAATTTTTGATCTGAATTATAAAAAAATTAATATTTTGACTTTTCTTTAAAGCTTTGGCCAATAACAATTAGCCACCCAATTACCTTCATTAATGCTTCTCACTTGATCCCATCGGTTTACCTTGGTTAGAAGCAAGAAAAGAAACAAGTTATTAAGTTGTTAACTGACTCATCCGAACACCTCCCTCCTTTGAGACCTCTCCATCGTTTTCTTCCCCTTTTCTTTTCCTACTTGTTCTTCTTCTTCCTTTGCTTATAAGTTGAAGATTCTTATCTTGATGATGGTCATGCATGGTGTGGTAGATTAGAGGAGTTAGTGCAATAAATTGGAAAAGTGAAGGACTAATTGTTGGAAGCTTGAAATAGGTAAGAATTCATGAAGCTTTAATTAATTATGTTTTGAAAGCACGAGATCGATATAACGATTGTTTATTCAAGTCAATGTTTGTTTTGCGCACTCTAATGTTTTTGAAAGAAAAAGATAATGTCATGCGCACTCTAATGTTTTTGAAAGAAAAAAAAATGTCATACGATTTTTGTTAATAGGTAATGAATGTTCTAAGACGCCACCCTCGCGTGGTCACGGGCCCGGATATCACCATGGATATCGGGTTCGGGTCTCGTCGGAGTGGGTGCTACATTAGGTGGTATCAAAGCATGGTTTGGCATCTGTTGGGACTAGTACATAATTAGGCTTGAATTATTGTGAGAAATGCGAAACCGATCGAGTTCTTGTTTTGTTTTAGGTCATCCGATTTGGTGATCGATTGATCAACCAAATGACGAGGATCTGTTGGAGCTAGTAGAGAGTCCTCGGTGCCTCGATCCGAGGTACCTCCTAGAGTCCCGTGAGACGGAGAGGAGATACGATTTGCTGCGTAAGCGGTCAGACTTCTATGGCGATGCACTCCCGAGGCCGAGGGATGGTTGGAGAGGACCGAGAGAGTCCTCGATCGATGGATTGCGAACTGATGAGAGGTTCGACACGCAGATCTCTTCTGCAGGTCCCGCTTATACATGGTGGAAGACTGTTCCGGGCAGTACCACCAGACCTTGCTTACTGACATGGGCAGATTTTCTGAGGGCTTTTAGAGACAATTATATGCCCAAGGTGTATCTGGAAAATGAATCTTTGACCAGTTGGAATGTTTTGATCATAACTAATTGTGTAGGTGTGCAAATGAGGTGAAGTTTATGCCCAATGAAACTTTGGGATGTTGGTTTCAATTTTGTGTGAAATAGGTGTTGTTAAATTGTAATGCTTTATGATTTTGATGCCATGTGGAGTGTTAGTGGTTGTTCGTAGCGCACCCTTATCGTAGGGTATGTGTCGGAATGACCTACGGGCGTCCCGATACATATCCTATGGTATGGGGGTGCTACAGAAAAAGCAAGAACGGATACGAAGAACGAGGCAAATTCAAATTGGATAAATTGAATTCGATAATGACAAACAAAGCGAAAATGGAAGCAAAGCGAATGCAAATCAAATACAGAATCAAAAGAAGCAAATCGGAACGGTTACAATCAAAGGAGAAACAGATACGGATCGAATTCGAACTTACAATCAAAGTATACAAATCAAGCCAAATCGAGTAGCATAACAAATGTCCGACATCCATGAATACAATACAAAGACAACAACGATCGCGTTGGAAACCTAGACTATCCAGATTCGATACAATTTTTTTTTCTTTTCTTTTCTTTACTCATTAATCAAATCTGATTTCCTTTTTCTTGGAAATTTTCCTCAATCAATTTCTCATATCATAACGAACTTTGTAACAATCATAAAAATCGCTAATTCCATCATTTAAGCATCTAAATCTTATTTTTCTTCTTTTCCAATTTATTTTCTAACAAAATTCGGCAAAGATAACTACCGCTTTGACTTAACCCAAAACCTGCAAGGTTCAAAATACACTTCTAAAGTTCCCAATCAAAACATACAATCATCAAAATCAACCGGACCCTCCATTCGGGATCTCAACAGAAACAAACGCAATCTTAGTTCTAAAACACTTTCATAATTCTAATTCCATCTACTAGTCTCATGATTCAAACTCATTCCCAAAATCAAACATAAATATATATTCCAAAATCATACACAATTTCATATACAAATTCCAAAACCATTCACAAAACTCACCTTTATACGTAAGTACACTTTTCCAAACTTATCTTAAGCCATATACATATCCATACTAAAATCCAAATTACTCAAAATCTAACTTATACAAATATCGAAACTGACGTCTTAACCATCTTTCATCTGATCTCCTGCTCGAATACTTGGAGATGGGGATGAAAGGGGGGGGGGTGAGCTCGAAAGCTCATGGATAACACATTTATAAATTGACAAATAAGAAGAAATCATTTTTCATAAGCTTTTTGCCAAAAGGGCTAATTTTTCAAACTTTGTAACTTTTCAAACGGTTTCCTCAAACCTTTCAAATTTTCAAACTTTTCGTAATAAATTTCACTTTTTCATTTCTCAATTTTAAACATGAATGCAGCACACAGAAACAAATCAAAAACACGTAACATATCAAAATGGTCTGGTTCGGTTTGAAACAGAACGTACTGCACATTCCCGCTTAACGGTCCTGTGCAGCCGTGAATAGAACGTACTACACTTTCCGCATCAAGTCCAAAGGTAAATGTGAAGGAGTCTAAAATCGGAGTCCGTGCCACTAGCGGGCAGCCGGGAGAAGGCTATAACGAATAGAGACAGTGCACTGACTCACAGAAGGACCTGACCAAACCCACATAGCACATAAGCGAAAATAGAAAGTTGAATTGCCCGAAGGCACTTTTCAAAAACTTGCTTTTCTTCAAAATTTTCATATTTTTACATAATGTCAAACTTGACACACTCACATTCACAAATCACATCAAGACATACAACAATTCACATTCATTAATTTAATCACGATCAATTCAAATCATAAATATGAATGCAATGTATTTCTTTAAAACATAACTCAAACATATACATGTTCATAATGCACATTTTCAAATTTTATCTAACAATTCAAAAACCATGAATTTCTTCAATCTTGTAATTTCTGAAAATCATTTCTAAAATAAGGCATTTAATCCTTCTTTCAATCATTTACATAAACAATAATTTATCAAAATCCATTTTTTCTTTAATTTTTCAAAATTGCTTTTTTATTTTTTCAAAATTCATATATGGCTTACAAATCAAAATATAAATATGCTACCTACCTCATATCAATGCTAATACTTTGTCCAAAGCATCGAATCTCCAAATTCCTTCTTCTTTCCTCATCTTTAAAATTCCCTAAGCCATAATTATCCAAAATAAATATCATAATTTGCATAATTCTCACAATTAACTATAGGGAACCCAAATTCATCACTCTTCCAAGCTTTCTAAAACAAGAATTTCTAAAATTCCCAAATTCAAAATTTGACCTAAACCAATTCACTCAAATTCAATCTCATAAATAACTTAATTTTCAAAATTGATGTCATAATTCATCAATTCATACTCATTTCAAGATATCTAAACCACTAATTTCAAAAATCCCCAAATCTCAAAATTGGCCTAAACCAATTTATCTAAATTCAATATCATAAATCACAATTTCTTCAAAACTAATTTCATATTTCACAAACCAATATTCTCATGTATAATTCTACACCAAAATTTCACAAAATTCTTAATCACAAAATTAAGCCTAAACCTTAATTAATTTTCATCCAAAATTAAACATAACCTAAAGCATATACATCACAATTTACTTCATAAATCACAAACCCATGTCCTTTTCCACAATTCTAAACCAAAAATTCATAAAAAATCACACATCAAATTTTCGACCTTACCTCATTCTCCACTGAAATCTGACTTTTCTTGGCTTGGAAGGAAGCTCTTGTGCTCCTCCATCTTTTTCTCTCTTGGTACAACCTCAAAATCCTTAAGAATCAAGTAGAAAAATCGAAACTTAACTTTCTCTTTCATTTTTCGCCATGGCCGAAACTTCTCCATCTTTCTTCTTCTTCTTATTTTCTTTCCTTTCTTCTCATTTTCTAGACAACTTTGTGGCTTTATATTGCTTAAAACGACATCACCTTATGTGTTAAGAGGCTATGTCATTAAATGATAGTTAAAAGACCAAAATGCCCCCAATACTTGCTTTACTTCATACTTACTTACGGATCTGATTCGCACTATCAATTTAAAGGAATTTGTCAAAACTACATTCTAGATAAATGTTCCTCTATGTCTTAATTTCATAATGCCACAAGAATCATCCAATTCAGAGCACTACGTCAAAAGTTATGCTCAAAACATTTCTGACATGTTCATATTCTTACACATTTTCCATGTATGATTATTTCCATCCCAAAATTCACATTCTTAATACCAAAATTGACATTCAATGTCTTCATAACAACTGTAGCTCTATTTCTCTAGTTTAATTCGAATTAAGAATCACCTCATTTCGATTTCCAGAGCAAAAGTTATGCTCAAAATACTTTCAGATGTTCCTAATCCAAAAACTGCACACTAATTCGAACTTCCATTCATAATTTGAAGGTCTTAGGGGCAAAATTGACATTTACTTTCTTCATATAATTTGTAGCCCCATGTCTTAATTTTATTTCTCCTCAAGAATCACTTCAATCGGATCTCTACAGATCCCAAATTTCTCAAAATACTGAACTATGTTCGGAAAATTTCCTGACTCACTTTGATTAATTTAATCGACCTCAATTTAATATCAAAAATTCACAAATTTCCCATAAAAATGAAATTCACTGTCTTAGGAATCCAACGCTTCAAAAACCGAGTCAATCGGATGTCGGACGGAAAAGATACGAGCGAAAGATTGAAGAGGGGTCATATTTCTTAAAATCTGAAAATAATAATTAAATAATTCAAAATAATAATTAAATAATTAAAAATAATAATTAATAAAATAAAAAATTATAGAAAACCACTAGGCTACGTATCGCCCTAGCGAAATCTCTTCTTTTTTCAAAAAATAAAATATATATATATATATATAATTATTTACATAATTATATATATATATATTCAAATTTTCAAAAATCATAGCTCTTGATTCTGAATTCTAAATTTGAAAAATTTAGTCTCTATGGAAAGCTTGAAGGAAGATCTACAACTTCCATGTAGCACTCAAAGATCAATTTCATCTCTAAAGGGGTCAAAAATTCAGTCAAAGACACTGCCCCAATTTAATATATCCCTAAACAAATGCCAACTTTGAAAATTCATATCTTTCAACTCCAAATTCCGAACATCTCATATTTTATATCGCTGCGAAGATCAAAAAGTCACCTACAACTTTCATGAAGGAAATAAAAATAAATTTGACACCTAAGGGAGTCCATTTTTCGGTCAAAGATTATGTCCTCTTATATTCATGCTAAAACCATAACATAAACTTGTAAAAATCATAACTTATTATTCCTTAATCATAACTCAATGGTAAGAGGCGTGCTTGTAAAAGCAACAAAACCTTGAGGTTGGGTGTTTGATTCCCACCAAAGAGGACAATACTGATTTGTGTTGAATGCCGCGGTATAACCCGCAAACACACGCTGGGTGGGAAATGCTAGCAAAGGTGTGGGGTCCAACATATCATATACTTGGTGTATATCTTGAAAACCATTCTTGAAAACATGATTTCATAAACATGCATTTTTTTCAAAATATCACTCAAATCATGTAACAAACATATAACATATTTCACAAGTCATTCATAAACAATAATACAGCACTTATGATACAAATGAAATCAGAAAACTTCTTTAATTTAAAGAAAATAGTAGTAGCTTATTTATATTATAAACATGTAACCACCTTGATTTCCATGCTTAAAGACTTGACTTGCTCAAAATGCTTCTTCTCTTGTTCTTCTTGTCTCTCTTGATCCCTTTATACAATAACAAATCCCACTTAATAGGGTTTTCAATTGAAAATCCCTCAAAGCACAATCACCTAAATTGGTTTCAAAATACTTAAACCCAAATATTTTCTAAACTCCATGAACTAAAATCCTTTCAAAAACCCAAAGGTTTCAAAATGATCTTACCTTCATTCTTCACCAAATGAAGGGATCTTTAGCTCAAAAGAAAGCTCTTGTCTTCCTTAACCTTTTTCTCTTCTTGAATAAACCTCAAAATATATCTTGAGGGATAACAAAGTTGAAACCCTAGCTTGTTTTTCTTCTTTCTTTCTTTCTCTTCTTTTCTTCATATCTCTCTCTCTCTTATCTCTTTTCTTATCCACACTATTTTCTTTTCCAGAATCTTCTCATTCACTTTTCCTCCTTTATTTATAAGCAAGACAATACTTCTTCTAATTATGCCCTTAATGAGTCTAAAAAGTCCATTCCCCTCCTCATAAGCTTATGTTTTTCGAAACTTAAGAGTCTTGACAAAAATACCCTTAAACAATCCAACATAACACTTTCTTCCAGAAAAAGGTCTACCATTGCCTTAAGTTTCTAATGCCACCAAAATCATTCTATTAGGTTCAGTGATTCAAAAGATATACTTCAACATTTTTGGACTGCCCTTGTCCAAAACAGTATACTACGCACAACTTCCATCTGAATTTTAAACATCTTAGAGACTAAAATAGATTCTATGTTCTTCATACCATTTGTATCTCCGTGTCTCTAGCTTACCTCAAATTAGAAATCATCTCATTTGGAATTCTACTGATCCCCAAATCATCAAAATACTGAAGTATGTTCAGTGGGATAATACCAGTTTATATTACTTAAGAGCACACTCATTGAACCCGTCCCACCTTTCTCACTAAATCGTTCTTAATTCATTTCAGATAGCTTTGATTCTTGGTGAAGATGTAGAGAAAAGTCTTACGAATACAATGGTTCAAGAATCAAATCATAGAGAGGAAGTTATGGCCAAAAGAATCAAACATGCTTTTGTCCTTAATAAATTGTACAAATTCTGGAGCAAGTGCCATAACTTTTGATACATCAATCGAATTAGGGTTTTCTTTACATGGTTAGAAAGAAGACTTCAAGCGCTACAACTCTCACGCAAACCTTAGAGACAAAGTCGATCATATGTAGGGTCCAAAATAGAACAGAATGTATGACGTCATTTTGGGACGAAGATGACATCATCAGACAATACAAGGTTGGGAAAATTGTCATAACTTTCCCTATAGATATCGGATTACAGTGTTCATATACAGTTGGGAAAAAAATTCAAGATCTACAACTTTTATGAAGACATTATAGAACAATTCTATCATATAAAGGGTTAAATTTGGACTAGAAGATGTTATGGTCAAACTAAGACGAAACAGAAAGTCAACTTAAGACAAATTGGAAAAAATGGTCATAACTTTCTGTACCGAACTCGGATTCAAGTGTTCTTTAGATTAATAGAAAGAGGATTTCAAGATATACAAACTCTCATAAAGACTTAAAGACCAATTCTGTCATATAGATGGTCAGATTTGTACTAGAAGATATTCTGGCCAAAATGAGAAGATGCTGACGTCATGAGATGAATCAGAAAAATGATCATAACTTTTTGTACAGAGATCGGATTCAGGTTTTCTTTAGATGAATAGAAAGAAAACTTAAAGTTCTACAACTCTCAAGTAGACTTTAAAGACCAATTCTTTCATGTAGAGGGTCAAATTTGGACTAGAAAATGTTCTGGCCAAAATGAGACGATGCTGACGTCATGAGATGAATTATTGACGTCATGAGATGAATCAGAAAAATGGTCATAACCTTTTTTACAGAAATCATATTCAGGTGTTCTTTATATGAATAGAAACATAACTTCAAGATATACAACTCTCATGAAGATCTTAAAGACCAATTCTATCATATAGAGGGTCAAATTTGGACTAGAAGATGTTCTGGACAAAATAAGACGATGCTGACGTCGTGAGGCGAATTGCTGACATCATGAGACGAATCAGAAAAATGGTCATAACTTTTTTACACAAATTGGATTCAGGTGTTCTTTAAATTAATAGAAATAGGACTTCAAGATCTACAACACTCTTGAAGACCTTAAAGACCAATTCTCTCATCTAGAGGGTCAAATTTGGACGAGAAAATGTTCTGGTCAAAAAGAGATGATGCTGATGTCATGAGACGAATTGCTGACATCATAAGATAAATAAGAAGAATGGTCATAATTTTTTGTATAGAAATTGGATTCAGTTTTTCTTTATATGAATATAAAGAGGACTTCAAAATCTACAACTCTCATGAAGACCTTAAAGACCAATTATGTCATCTAGAGAGTCAAATTTGGACTAGAAGATGTTCTGGCTAAAATGAGAGGATGTTGACGTCATGAGACGAATTGCTGACATCATGAGATGAATAACAAAATGGTCATAACTTTTTTTTACACAAATCGGATTCAGGTGTTCTTTAGATGAATAGAAAGAGGACTTCAAGATCTATAACTCTCATGAAGACCTTAAAGACCAATTCTATCATCTAGAGTATCAAATTTTGACTAGAAGATGTTCTGGCCAAAATAAGACGATGCTGACATCATGAGGTGAATTGCTGACGTCATGAGACGAATAAGAAAAATAGTCATAACTTTTTGTAAAGAAATCGAATTTAGGTGTTCTTTAGATGAATAAAAAGAGAACTTCAAGATCTACAACTCTCATGAAGACGATGTTATGGCCAAAATGAGACAATGCTGACATCATGAGACGAATTGCTGACGTCATGAGACGAATTGCTGACGTCATGAGACGAATGAAAATGAGACGGTCAAACTGAGATGCAAAAAGTCAAACTAAGACGATGAAACCTCATAATTTGTAATGCTCCTACCTTTCAACCCTGATATCCAAATTTTACAAACTTTATATCGTTGGAAAGATAAAAGAAATATCTACAACTTTCAAGAAGTTTATTTTGTGTAAATTGTAAGTGATCTAGAAGGGGGGTTTAAATAAATCCTTAATCTTTTTGTAATTTTCACAACAAAATCGAAGTTAATTCACACAAAACAATTTAAATAAATTTAAATAAACAGTAGGGAAGAAGATCAAACACCGTTTTTATAGAGGTTCGGTCTAAGACCCACGCCCTCTACCTAAGCTCCCACTTAGGATTTTGCCAATCACTTTATTGCACACTTTGTAGTTGAGTGTGAACTTTTACAATGCCACTTGATTTCCAAATTCAAGCAACCTTTACAATCGATTTGTCTTCCAAGACAAATCCTACCTCACACGTGACCTTTCACTAGTCACCAAATTGTAAGAGAAATATGATAAAGATTGAAGAACAAGTGCTCAATACAATTGTAACAAAGTAAAAACAATAGTGAGTAATAGAAGAGCAATAGAAGAGCATGTAGGCTTGTAGAACTTGTGTATACTCTTCATCAATCATCCACTCTTTATACTAGTAGAAAAATAGTCATTGGAGCTCCTTCTAGCCAACGCGTAATTGTTATAAATTGCTCCTTGATAATCTCCTTTCCATTTGAGCTAATTGGACCGCTGGAATTGATTTGTCAGATCCATAAGTCGACTTGTCGAATGTGTAAGTTGACTTGTGACAACATTTTACGAAAAATTGTATCTCCGCCTTCTATAAGTCGATTAGGCTGTGTAAGTCGACTTATGGTCCACGATAAGTCGACTTGATGCTGTTAGTCAACTCAGGTTGACGTATCTTCATAAGTTAGTCGACTTATGCTTTCTAGTCGACTTATGCTGTTCAGGTCTTGATGTATAAGTCGACTTATGCCGCAAGTCGACTTGTGGTCCTCCAACGGTAACATCCAACCCAATCTCTATAATTCTCTTTATTTAAGCCTCTTTCTCTCATAAGGGAACTTCTATCTTGATTCTTCAATAATTTGACACTTACTATCTTGATTTGCATAAATCTTTTATCAATAATAATCTCAAAATTCCTGAAATAATTTCTTAACTAATTTTAGATATTTTATTATTATCAAAACATAAAGGGATTTAATTTGTCAACCACCATTGGTCTAACAATCTACCCCTTTTTGATAATGACAAAATATTTAGAAATTAAAAAGAAATTTGAAAAACATAAAACTTGATCAAGGTTTTTAATCCCTTGCCTTGATGGTTAGTTTTGTCTCCTCCTTAATTCATAAGCTAAGGGATTTTAATAAAAAATGTTGCAAAATAAAATCTCAAATCAAACGCACATATTCATACTCATACTCTCCCTTAATCAATCATCAATTTCCAATATTACTCCCCCTTTTTGTCATAATCAAAAATCACTAGGGAAAATGGTCTCAAATGAAGTTAATAACCAAACATAGCATCAAACACAAGTAATGGCAATAGTCATTAGAAAATAAGTCAATCCAACACAACAAGCACACTAAACACAAAAAGAAAGAGAACATAAGAGCAATTGTCGGTCGAGGTGAAAAGCAACACACATCATGATGAAGAGTCATCATGCCTACATCCTAGCTTCTTGAAGATCTTCTTGATCATTTTGTGTTGTGCATCCATTTTCTTTGCAAATCCATGAAGTACAGACTGGATACCATCGAGGCTATCATGTAAATCATCCAATTGTTCATTAATTTCAGCAATCTCATCTTGAGATACCTCACTTCTTCTCTCATAACCGGGCCGTGAACTACTAGGACGATCTACTGCCCTCTTAAATCGTTTCCTCGAAGGTACCTGCTCACCTTCTAAAGTCAACCCAAGCTTCTCAACATGATGAGAGTAGACCCAGCCTTTTTCAACTGTTCTTACCAGCTTCATACTTCTCAAATTATAAGGCGTGAATCTCTAACTCAAGGAAGATAAGCATAAGAGGCCAGATCACACCTTTGGAACTGAGAGAGATGGGTAATCAAAGCAGCATAAGGCATTCCTTTATGCCGGACAGGTTTCCCTTTCAGCTATCCCCGTAATAAGCTAGCCTTCTTCCTCATCATCTGAGTAATCAGACTAGCATAATTAATTTTCCGTCCTTCTTCTATATGCCACAGAATCTCCTTATCTAAAGAAGTGATTTGATTATTACTAGCTTTCTTTGGGTAAATGACCCTGTTGATCGCATAATGTAATAACCTATAATTTAAAGGCAGATCCATAGCCTCAAAGGGAGGGGAATGATCTGAACATAACCTACTCAAAAGATCATCCCCTTTTTCTTCGGTATATCCGAAATTCTCGTCGGCTTCCTCATCCGTACCACCTTCAGCATTCCTCAGTATTTTGAAGTCAGTAAAAGAGGCTCGAGGCCTAACTCCACCTCTAGGTAAATGAAACATAGAGCACAAATTTGATTCACACAAAGTAATATCCTTCCCGTTAATTTTGGATTTCAAGAGAACTCCATCCTCAATATACTACTGGTCACAAATAGATTTGCATAGAACTCTCTTATTGCATCTTCATAAATATCATCCTGAAATCCTAAGAAATCTCGCAATCCCAGATTTGTAATTTCAGTAAGCACATCAGCGAACTCACTATGGTCGAGTTCACCCCAGTCAAATCTCATAGAAGGAATTAGTACCTCATTTTGTAGCACCTTATAGTAGAGAGTTTGTGCATCCTTTGACACAAACCTGGGTTCAACCATCGTCTTCTCTCGAAGCATCTCCTCTAGAGGAAGACCCACGAACACGTGGTCCATAGTGAACATGAGGACCTAGTGGAGGAGCTGTTTCTTTTCCTTTTCCTGTAGATTTTCGAGGAGACATAGAATTTTAAAGAGAGAAAATTTTCGTAGGTTAGGGTTTGAGAGAGGGGTTTTTCAAAAAGGAGGTTGATTTGAAGATAAAAAGAAGGGGTTTTGTGATAATGGAGGTTGAAAATTGATGGGTAAGGAAGTTTTGAAGAGATTGAAGAGAATAAGTCGAGTTGTGGGAGAGGAATTTCAGGGTTTAAGAGAGAATGGGTCTGCGGAGAAGAAAAGGAAGAAAAGGTTTTAAAGCCTCCGTGTAGACATAAGTCGACTTGTCTTCCTCATAAGTTGACTTATCTACCTTAATAAGTCGACTTGTTACCTGCATAAGTCGACTTATCGACCTTCATAAGTCGACTTGTCCATCTAT
This sequence comes from Erythroxylum novogranatense, assembly GCA_029891385.1. Classification (NCBI taxonomy): domain Eukaryota; kingdom Viridiplantae; phylum Streptophyta; class Magnoliopsida; order Malpighiales; family Erythroxylaceae; genus Erythroxylum; species Erythroxylum novogranatense. The sequence goes on along the minus strand of JAIWQS010000034.1, from coordinate 321,961 downwards.
ATAAGTCGACTTATCCTCAAATTTCTGCTTTCTCCAAACTCTGAAAAATCATAAGTCGACTGATTCTCATATAAGTCGACTTATTAATGGCCAAAGTCATAAAATGTGTCCAACTCCAAATAAATCATTTTTCAGCCCAAGTATGCAAACACGATGAATGTATCTTCAGATGTGATTGCTCGTTTGCCTCATAATTTGACCATTTGATATTTGAATGTAGCCAAAAATAAATTCAACCAAAGGAATTTAAATCACACATGCCTATTCTCAATTTAATGTTCACAAATACATCTTTCTTAAGAGGTTTAGTAAAAATGTCAGCTAATTGATCACTAGTTGATACATGCTTCAAGCAAATGCCACCTTTTAAACAATGATCACGGATGAAATGATGTCTAATTTCTATATGCTTTGTTCTACTATGCAAAATTGGATTTTTACTTAAGCAAATTGCACTGGTATTATCACAATAAATAGGAATATTTTTAACCACAATACCATAATCAAGCAATTGATGTTTAATCCAAAGCACTTGGGAACATGCACTACCAGCTGCTACATATTTAGATTCAGCAGTGGAAATAGCTACACTAACTTGCTTTTTACTAGCCCAAGATATCAAAGATGAACCTAAGAAATGACATAATCCACTAGTACTTTTTCTATCAATTCTACAGCCACCATGATCAGCATCACTATAAGCATACAAATCAAAGGATTCACAACTGGGATACCATAAACCATGATTAATAGTTCTACTTAAATATCTAAATATTCTTTTGCAAGCACTTAAATGAGAAATCTTGGGGCAAGATTGAAATCTAGCACAAAGACACGTGGCAAACATAATGTCAGGTCTAGAAGTAGTTAAATACAAAAGAGAGCCGATCATACCTCTATAGAGTTTTTGATCAACATCTTCTTCATGTTCATGTTTTTCCAAGACCACATTTGTTACCATCGGTGTTGCTGCCACTTTGCATCCTTCCATTTTAAAATTCTTAAGAAGTTCCTTGGTATACTTCAATTGGTGGATGAAAATGCCATTTTTGTGTTGCTTGATTTGCAATCCAAGAAAGAACTTGAGTTCCCCCATCATGCTCATTTCAAATTACGCCTTGCATTAAATCACTAAATTCTTTGCACAAAATTCATTAGTAGACCAAACACAATATCATCAACATAAATTTGACAAATAAGCATATCCTTGTCAACATGTTTAATGAATAAAGTATTATCGATCTTACCACGAACATACCCATGTTGAGTTAGAAAAGTACTTAACCTTTCATACCATGCTCTAGGTGCTTGCTTCAATCCATATAGTGCCTTCTTAAGTTTGTAAACAAAATCCGGATGCTCATGATCTTCAAATCCCGGAGGTTGTTTGACGTAGACTTCTTCTTGAATGTATCCATTGAGAAATGCGCTCTCGACGTCCATTTGATTTAATTTGATCCTTTTATGAGACGCAAAGGCACATAATAGTCTAATTGCCTCCAACCGAGCCACAGGAGCATATGTCTCATTATAATCAAGACCTTCTTCTTGATAAAATCCTTGAGCCACTAACCTTGATTTATTTTTAATCGCTTCACCATTCTCATCATATTTTATCCGATTTACCCACTTGAATCCAATAATAGTCTTGTCCTTTGGTGGAGCTACCAAATCCCATACATCATTTCGCTTGAATTGATTAAGCTCTTCCTGCATAACTAATAGACAGTTTTCATCTTTAAGAGCTTCTTCTATATTCTTGGGTTCTACTAATGAGATGAAGGCTGAATTGCTCATATTCTCATAGATATTTCTCCTGGTTCTTGCACCATCATTTAAATCCCCAATGACTTGCTCCATAGGATGGTTCTTTGCTTTTGCCCACGTTTTAATATTGGGTACATGATTTTCTTTATCTAACTTCAATTCCTCAATCTTGGACTCAATTTCTTCAATTTTATTACCTGAACTTCCTGCATCATCATCAAAACAAACCTTTCTCGGGGGTGAAATCATATCATCAAATTTAACATGAATACTTTCTTCAACACATTTAGTCCTATTATTATAAACTCTAAAAGCCTTACTAGTTTGAGAATAGACAATAAACACACCATCATCATATTTTGAATCAAATTTCCCTAAATTGTTCTTTCCATTATTATGAATAAAGACCTTACAACCAAAAGGATGAAAATAAGAGATATTGGGCTTCTTAACTTTCCAAAGTTCGTATGGTGTCTTATTTTTGTCTCTTTGTAAATGCACCCTATTGATGACATAACACATTGTATTGACTGCTTCCGCCCAAAATTTTTTAGGAAGACTGTACTCATTTAACATAGTCCTGCTCATTTCTTCAAGAGAGCGATTCTTCCTTTCTACTACATCATTTTGTTGCGGAGTCCTTGGTGTTGAGAAATTTTTTTCCATTCCGTATTTGTCACAAAGACTTTCGAATGGTTCACATTCAAATTCACCTCCATGATCGATTCTAATTGCAACAATTGACAAATTTTACTCATTTTGAACCAACCTACACCACTTGGTAAATTCGTTAAAAGCATCACTTTTATTAGCAAGAAATCTCACCCAAGTAAATCTAGAGAAATCATCCACAATCACAAGGACATATAATTTACCACTAAGGCTAGCATGTCTAGATGGCCCCCAATTAAATCCATATGAACAAGTTCCAGAATTCTAGATGTGCAAATTTCTTTCTTTGGTTTGAAAGATTCTCTAACATGTTTGCCTTTTAAACAAGATTCACATAAATGATCTTTAACAAATTTTATTTTAGGCAATCCTCTCACAATGTCATTTTTTGAAAGCTTTGAAATTAAAGGCAAAGGTGCATGTCCTAATTTTCTATGCCATAAAAATGCATTTTCTTCTAATGTCACCAAACACTTTTCATTAAAAGAACTATCATCATGTAGATCAACAATGTATGCATTTCCATGTCTTAAACCAATGATAGCGACATGACCATCCTTCTTAACCATGCAATGTGATGATTCAAAACTTACATTAAAATTCATATCACAAAGTTGAGAGACACTTAACAAATTATGTTTCAACCCATCAACAAACAAAACATTGTCAATGGTTGGCAAAGGTTCCTTACCCACTTTACCAATTCCAATGACCTTACCTTTGTTGTTGTCTCCAAAAGTGACATAACCTTGATTCTTTGGTTTGATTTCCACAAAAAGGTTCTTGTCTCCACTCATGTGTCTTGAACATCCGCTATCGATGTACCAAGTGCTTGATGGCCTTTCATCCCTTGCTTGTACTCTCTGATATCAACGTTTTTCTTCTTATAGGTACCCAAGCTATTTTGGGTCCATTTTGGTTAGCCATATAAACCACATTAGGTGGTGTTGTGCCTTTAATTACCCAAATTTTCTTAATCTTAACACATCTTCTAGTACTTTTGCATGCAGTTTCTATATGACCATCTTTCAAGCATCTAGCACATTGAGCGATTTTTTCATCCTTAGTAAATTTGGAAATTAACGAACAATCTCTATCAAAAGGATCATATCCTAATCCATATTTAGAAATTGAATATCTTTGCAACGATAACAATTTTTCAAACTTTTCGTTTCCATTCACAAATTTTCCAACCACATACGAAAATTCTTTTCTAAGTCTATCAATCTCACAAATAAGATTTTCCTTTTCAACAAGGCATGTAGAATGATCTTCCTTTGGACTATCTAAATCATCAATAGTTTCATGTAAGGTACTATTTTCAGCAACCAATTATCGTATTTTATTTCTTAATTTTTTGTTAATCTCAATTGCTTCTTCAAAATCAGCTTGTAAAGCATCAAAAGAATCTCTTAGATCTTGGTCATTGAAAGTTACCTCATTTTCATCATCACTTGATGAGCTATTTTCCATAAGTGCCAAGTTGTTTTCATCATCGCTTTGATATGCTTCCTCATCATCACTCCAAGTTGCCACCAGCTAGTTTTCCTTTTCCTTTGTCGATTTGTCATTTTTCCGAAGTTTGATGTGGAGGATGAGCTTTTGCATTCTCTTGCGAGATGTCCCCTTTTTCCACAGCTCCAACATTCTTCATTGCTTTTCTTTTCGTCATAGCCCTTGGATTTTCTTTCAATTGCAAATTTTTTCTTTTTTGCATTTCTTCCACCATTTAATTCCTTCCTACGATTTTTGAGAAGTCTTTTGAATTTTCTCAAATTTCTAGCATACATTGCTATCTCTTCGTCTTCCTCTTCTTCATCTATTTCTTCATCAATTTCATCAAAAGAAGAAGTATTAGCTTTTAAAGCAATTGATTTTTGTGGCTTACCTCTACCTCCTCTGGATTTGAGAATGATCTCATAGTTGATAAGTGATCCCACTAGGCGTTGAATTCCAGATGATTGAGATCCTTTGACTCCATAATGGCGGTGACTTGTGAGTCCCATTGCTTTGGTAGTGAACGAAGAATTTTCTTTACCTTCTCGCTGTCCGTCATATGCTTTCCAAGGTTGACTAATCCATTTATGATTTCTGCAAAACGATCAAGCATGGTGGAAATAGACTCACCTTCCTTCATGACAAACATTTCATAGTCATGAAGTAGCATGTTGATCTTTGTCTCCTGGACTTGGTTGGTTCCTTCATGGGTGATGCGAAGTCTCTCCCATATTTCTTTGGCGCTGGTACACGAGTTAACTCGGTTTCTTTCCTCAACCGTGAGAGCGCAATAAATTAGCTTCATTGCTTTCGCGTTGATGCAAGCTTGCCTCCAGTCATTGTCATCGTATTCCAGCTCCGTTTTTAACTCACCATTTTCTTTTAATGGTGGTTGTGGACCGAAGATAATTATCTTCCAATATTCTACTCCCTCGCTTATAATGTGATACTTCATAGGATTTTTCTAAGAAGAATAATTGGTACCATTAAATAAAGGAGGGCGGTTGTTTGTGTTACCTTCTTCCGCTAGGTTATTGTGTGTCATCCTTGGATACTTCTTCTCTGATACCAATTGTAAGTGATTTAGAAGGGAGGGTTTAAATAGATCCTTAATCTTTTTGTAATTTTCCACAACAAAATCAGAAGTTAATTCACACAAAAACAATTTAAATAAATTTAAATAAACAGAGTAAGGAAGAAGATCAAACACTGTTTTTATAGAGGTTTGGTGCTAAGACCTACGTCCTCTACCTAAGCTCCCACTTAGGATTTTGCCAATCACTTTATTGCACACTTTGTAGTTGAGTGTGAACTTTTTACAATGCCACTTGATTTCTGGCTCAAGCAACCTTTACAATCGATTTGTCTTCCGGCACAAATCCTACCTCACACGTGACCTTTCACTAGTCACTCAAATTGTAAGAGAAATATGATAAAGATTGAAGAACAAGTGCTCAACACAATTGTAACAAAGTAAGAACAATAGTGAGCAATTTTAAAGCAATAGAAGAGCATGTAGGCTTGTAGAACTTGTGTATACTCTTCATCAATCATCCACTCTTTATATTAGTAGAAAAATAGTTGTTGTAGCTCCTTCTAGCCGTTGTATAATTGTTATAGCCGTTCCTTGATAATCTCCTTGCCATTTGTAGCTAATTGGACCGTTGGAATTGATTTGTTGTATCCATAAGTCGACTTGTCGAATGTGTAAGTCGACTTGTGACAACATTTTACGTAAAAATTGTATCTCCGCTCTTATATAAGTCGACTTGTGCTGTGTAAGTCGACTTATGGTCCACGATAAGTCGACTTGTATGCTGTTAGTCGACTTGGGTTGACATATCTTCATAAGTTAGTCGACTTATGCTTTTCTAGTCGACTTATACTGTTCAGGTCTTGATGTATAAGTCGACTTATGCTGTGCAAGTCAACTTGTGGTCCTCCAACAGTAACATCCAACCCAATCCTCTATAATTCTCTTTATTTAAGCCTCCTTCTCTCATAAGGGAACTTCTATCTTGATTCGTCAATGATTTGACACTTACCATCTTGATTTGCATAAATCTTTCATTGAATAATCATCTCAAAATTCCTGAAATAATTTCTTAACTAATTCTAGATATTTTATTATTATCAAAACATAAAGGGATTTAATTTGTCAACCACCATTGGTCCAACATAAATCAGCTCACATCAACTCAAAAATATCCTTGAATTCGGTATACAAATTTCCATAGTTGTCACATATACCTATTTTATGCAACATCACACTTGTTAGGATCATAACTTCCCAGTACGATATCCAAAACTTACAAAATTCATATCATTAGGAAGCTGGAAAGATCATCTACAACATTTATGAAGAACTCAAAAACAATATCTACCTTTATAAGGGTCAAATTTTCAAATCAATGTGGTTGTCCCGAAAGTTCCAACCTAAACAGCATCACAACTTCAAATGATCATATCTTCCAACTCCATTGTCCAAAAATTTCATACTTTATATCAATGGAAAGCTAGAAAGATAAGTTATAACTTTCATGAAGACAATTTTATTAAAATCTCCTTAGATCAACCTAGAAAATTCATAGAACTTTCAGATCTAAAATCCAACTCTCCATTATTATTCATTCCCAAAATTTTCGGGCTTAAAATTTCAAAAAATAACATTTCAAACTTCTATTTCTAGTTTACTCCAAAATATACAAGTTTAGTCAAAGAAATCATTAAAACCCAAAATTCATAATCAACCTATTCATGCTTTGTCACTTTTCTACATTTTAAACTTTCATGCTCAAACATTATTCTTCCTCTCAACTTCATTTCAAATCAATGTCTTCCATAACAAAAAAAAATCATAATCCATGACCAATCATGAGCTCCATTTTCAGAACATACATACATATATGTATTCTTCGTCAGCTTACTACACAAATGCAACTTCATTTTTGACTTTCATTTTACTTCTAACCTTCACATTAATTCTTCTCACTTCAAAAATCTCTTATCCACCAACATCATAGCAAATCGTGAATCTATCCACTTTTATCATTCTCTACTTTACTCTTGTCTATAAATTCTTGGTTCAAGAAATTTCATTTATTTGTTCTTAACTCGTAACTAATCACCAAAATTTTCCATTCAATGGTTCAAATATTTCACGAAAAGCTCGGGGTCTAACAATTCTCCCCCTCTAAAAAAAATTCATCCTCGAAATTGTTACATGGCTGATCTCCTCATATTAACAATAATGTCACCTTGAATTCAAAAATCATATCACGTAGTTGGATACTTTACATCAAACATAATGCATACACTCTCAGTAGCAAATTCTACATTTTCATGCTTGACTTTTCATCAGGAATAAGACTCCAATACTTACTTTTGAATCATGTCATAACTATTTTTGATTTGTTTAATCATTGATCATTATGAATATAACACTATCCGATTTGCTTTGTAACGCCCCCTTACCATAGGATATACACCGGGACGCCCGTAGCTCATTCTGATATATATCCTACGATAAGGGTGAGCTACGAACAATCACTACAACACCTCACATGGCATCATAATCATAAAACATCAATATGAAAATCACTAATTTTTTAATCCAAAATTTGCTTTCTCATTTCATTTCATAGAAACCATGAATGTACATATCGGTCGTTGTTTGTTGTTTGTACATCACTCCAAAAGAAACCTAATAAAAAAAGTCTAACTAGGTCATCCCCTAAAAGTCACAGCTGACCGACCTATGAACTATAACTTCTCTTGCCAACACGATCTACATAGTAGGAAAAGTCCCTCTGGAGCTAGGAGTCTAATCTCTCAGTCTTGAAAAATAAGTTGCAATTTTGGGTGAGTTTCCGAACTCAGTGAGGTAATCATCATCGATGGTTCACTCAATTCATGCAACATTCAAGCATAACACAATTGTTTCACATATCACATTCAGAAGTACCATATGATTGTTATCACATAAGCACAAGGCATTTTGCCTTTCACTCAGTCAAAGAGATCAAATCAAATGCGTATGTGACACTTTTCCAATTTGTTACGGCGTTGTGACTGAGCGTCTAAATTGTCCCAATTAGGGTGCATTAATCGTTGAGCCTGAGGTTCTGGATCACTGTGGGCTCGAGGCCCAAATACATTAAGCTTTTAACTCTCGGTAGCTGCTCCGGTCACAACTGTCATTATCTGATCATGCATTCATGCACGGAATGCATATGTCCCATTTAAGCAGTATCAACATCACAATCAATCACAAATTATCACATCTCAAGTAAATAGTTCACAATTAATCACATTAAAATCACGATCACAAATAATCACATTTAAGACACGGAGGTCACAAATTCTCAGACAATTTGCACTTCTATATCATAGCTTCCTAATCCATCGGACCTTTTGTCCAGAACCCATAATCAGAAACACAATCCCACCATTATTCACCACAGAATTATAAGGAAATAATAATTGAGGAATCATCTAGGTCACTCACAAATAACTTTCGAGCTAATTCCTGGAAGTCTCGGCAACGTCTATGGGCTGATGTTCGAAATGCACCTCTATAATAAGTCAAACACACATATATTACACATTGTCCAATTAGAAGTATTTAATAATGCACATGTAGCAATTTAAAATGTGTACAATGCGTGTTCGTGACATTCCCAACACTATTCCAAAAATTCCTATCACAAAATTTTCCTCTAAATTTAGAAACTCATTGACACCTAATTTTACATAAAATTGAAATTAAAGGACTCACGAATCTGATGCCTCAAGAATCAGGTCAATCGGGTGTCCACTGATTAATAATTCACCAAAATACTGAACCATGTTCAGAAAATTTTCCATCTCAATTTGATTAAATCAATCATACTCAATTTAATCTCATAAATCCAAAATTTCCATAGATAGATAGAGGGATGTCTTAGGAATCCAACGCTTCAAAAATCAGGTCGATCAGAGGTCGGACAACAAAGTTATGACCAAAAGAATGGAGAGAGGTCGGTTAGGAAAAATTCCAAATCGGAGCTCGCACTCGCGAGCAGGCGAGGCGCTCGCGAGTGGATTGCTATCTAGGGCGACTGAGCGGGAGTGACCAAGCAGGAGAGACCGAGCGGTAACGACAGAGTGGTAGTGACAAAGCGGGAGTGGCCAAGCGGGAGCGGCCGAGCGGGAGCGACCGGGCAGTAGCGACCGAACGTTAGCGATTGAGCGGTAGCGATCGAGCGGGAGTGACCGAGGCGGAGCGGCCGAGTAGTAGCAACCGAACAGGAGAGGCCGCACGGGAGCGACTGAACGGTAGAGACCAAACGGGAGCGGTCGAGCGGGAGCGGCCGAACAGGAGCGGTCGCTCGCTAGGGTGACCTTCCAACTTCTAAAATTCATAACTTGGAACTCAGAACTCCAAAATTTTCAAATTTGGAATCAATGGAAAGATAAAAGAATGCTCTACAATTTCCATGAAGGACTTAAAAATCAATTCCTTCTTTAAAGGGGTAAAAATCCCACTCAAAATTTATATCCATTAATACTCTTCCCAAACAGTAACAGCAACTTGTAAGAATCTTAACTTCCTATTTCATTCTCCGAAAATTCCATGCTTCATATCACTGAAAAGATCAGAAAACATGCTACACTTTTCATGGACTTAGAAAAAAAATTCCATCTCTAACTAGATCAAATTCTCCCTTTATTATGGTTGTCCTGTTAAAGAGTGTTAAATCAGCATATAACCTAAACCATATCCAAACTTTACAAATTCGTAACTTACAGTCCCTACATCCAAAATTCGCATATTATACCTCATTAGAAAGCTAATACATTCTTCTACTACTTTCCATCAGATCACTTGAGCTAATTTCAACCATAGCAGTCCAAAATTAGCGTCAAAATACAGAAATCACCAAAATTCATACTTAGAAACATTTCACACACCAAAACACATTAATACATAAATTACCATCTGAAAGTTAACAAGTCATAACTTTTAACCTAAAAAACAAAAATATCATACTTAGTGGCAATAGAAAGATAACAAGTAAATGTTAAACTTTCATGAAGACCAATGTCACAAAACTGTCTACTTTAGCCTAGAAAAATTTCTCAAGTTTCAGGTCACAAATCATTCAATGCTAGAATCACCACTATTCACCCTGCACATATATCTCACTTTCAAAGAAAAATTCAAAACCTTTCAAGCCACAATTGGGAAAAACTTCCTTCATAAGAATTCTAGCCAAACTTCTAAAGTTTAATGCTAGCCAAACCTAAACTCAATAGCATAACCATATCAAAAGTTATGATAAAAAACCTGAAACATACACAAAGTAAATTTTCCAGATTTTATAACTAACTCTCCTCCTATCATTCCAATACCATTTCTACATCAATAAACATCCAATTTAGCCAAGAAATCACCCACAAGTTCATCAAGCCATTCTCTTGAATAAGTAGTCACAAATTGGCAGCACACACACACAAGTTTCTTACTTTAATTACCACTTATCTACCATCATCAAAACCCATCCAAAACACTAAATTCACATACTTCACCTACCATGTCATTTATCCTTACACAAACATAAACTTATACCCATTCAATCAACACACAAACTTCATGAAATTAATGCACAATAAAGCACAATAAAAGCTTCTAACTACTAAATTAAGCACATATAACTTAGTTCTCACCTAAACAAGCTCCAAAGCTTCAATCTTCCAAGTTTTTTCCCAAATTCCTCTACCTCACTTCATATACACGACACTCTCTATTTTTAAGGGATGTAGGAGGCTTAAGCTTGGATTTGTGTGTGAAGAAAGAAGGAGCAAACAAGTAACAAGGGGGAACTTTTTGTATGGAGGATGAAAACCAACGAAAGAAGGAGGAGAATAAACACCTACGGATGAGAAGAAATTTTCCTTTCAAAGTGATTTTTAATACTTTCACGGAGAAGAGTCGTAAGTGGCTTGCCAAGCTAGGTTAATTATAAAAAACTTAGGACTAAGACTAAGTGGGCAAGTGGCATGTGTCACTTGCCACTTGTCTTTTTCTTAAACACTCTTAAGGTTTTTTCCAATTTCAAATCAATTTCTACTCCAATTTCTCTCTAAATCCCAATGGCTTAAAGTTCATAAGTCCTAAAATCATAAGTCTAATTTCCAGTGCCATTGGACAATCTTTTCCAGTATCAGAAATCCAATCAGTCCGTCACTTGGCAATTTTTTCGGTCCGAACATTGTCTCCCAAAAATTCCATAAAAATTCCTAAAAGTCCCTAAAAATGTAAAACACACGTAAATCACTCAAATTCAATTTTTCAACACAAATAACATATTTTTCACAATAAACACATTTATAGACACATATGTTGGGAAATGTCATGAATGCATGTACAATCATGTGCATGTGCAAAAATTGACATTCTTATATATATAGAGGCCATATTATGCATGATCATGCTGAGATAAGTTTAAACATTCCTAACCCGTTCCAAATTACCACTTTACCCTTCCCATCGGTGATGGGATGTTACATGCTTAACCTAATTCAAAACAATTCTTCTTCGAAAGAAGATTTCTTGTTACAATCATCTATACTGTTCAATCGTACAATCTTTATCAATCACCTGATATTTTCTTCTCGTTATAAGTGTGTATCATCAAATTCATCCCATTTTATCCCGAGGTTTATTTCCTACAATCACCAAATTATTGTAGAAAAATCCCAGTGTGAGCATCACATGCCCACGGTGCGGAAAATAAAATTTTTTTATTTCGGGACCTTCCCGAAAGTCAAGATCCATGTGTTTATACAACAAACTCAAACCATAACGGCCAAAGGAGACCGTCTCTAACGGTATCTACGCAGAGATTAGAGAACCTAACCGGGAGAAACCCTTTGACCCAGGAATAGCTAGAACAAATTAAAGAGTGCTAGCTCTTACCTTTGTCCTTGGATAGCTTGGAATCAACGATGGAGAAGAGATGAATAAGATGAAACTTGGAGAAGAATAGCTTGAATATCGATGGTGAGAAGAGAAGAGAGGAAAAAAAAACTTTTTTCCTTCAACCTTTCTTACTTCATCTACCAAAGCTGTTCGACCCCGATCCCTTTTTCCCTATTAAATAGGTTTGCAATTTAAATTGCCTTTTGGTTAGTATGAAATTAGGGTTTTATTAGATTTCCTAGTGGTTAGGATAATTTGGGATTTTAGTGCAATAATTATTAATTGAAGGAATTTAGTTAAATTAGAATTTTTAAATTTGGTGTTAGATTTTAAAAGAATAAGAAAATGGTAAGTGAGGCCATAAAATAGTGTTAGGATAAATTAGAAAGTGTTTATAAGGTTTTAAGGCTTTAAGTTACTTAAAATGGGCTTTAGGCCTTTAGCATGTCTTTTAAATGATGGGGAAGCTAATAAGGGCTAGGGTTTTAAAGGAGAAGTAAGTGAAAAAGAAAGGAAGTAAGTGGGCTTTTAAGTGGGAGCCCACGAAATTATTAGATGGAAGGAGGGAAAGATGAAAGTTTAAGTTGGAAGGAGGGAAAATGAAAATTTGGGAAAGGTTATAAGGAGGGAAAAGACTTGGGCTTGAAGACTTGGGCTTAGGTTAAAGAATTAGGTTTAAGTTAAAGAGTTAGGGTTAGGTTAAATTAAGAAGGATTAGGAAGTTTCTTAAGGCTTAAAAGAGTGGCTAACGAATTGCATGGAGGGAGAGGCTTAAGGTGATGTCATTTTGGCTTAGGGAATAAATGAGAAAGAAGTAAAAATTAGGTCATCTTTGGCTTAGTCATCCGAAAGTCACAAAGAGAGGAGGAGAGTAAGAGGATTTCGAAAATTTTAAGGAGGAAGAAGAGTGGAGAGGTCGGCCATCCAAGAAGAAGAAGAAGAAGAGAAGAAGGTAGGGTTTTTGTGCTTGAGGAAGGTTGATTCACGTGGTAGGAAGTGCAAGGGAAAGTTTCTCCATCTTTAGAAGCAAAAAGAAGAGATTTCGTGGGTGTTGAGAAGGTAAGGAAATCCGAATTTCTTGGTATATTGTTAGGGATTTTACCTTTCTTGTTGCATATTGGTGATTAGAAGAGTGATTAGAAGGAGATGTTGTTGGAGGAGAAAGAAAAAATCAGATTTGTGTTAGGCTAGGGTTTCAAATTTAAGAATTTATTTGGTAGGATTTTGTTTTCATGCTTTAAATGGAAGATTGGGAGAGGTTTTAGAGAAAGAATGAGAAAGGAAGGAGTTTCCTATCATTAGAAGATAATAGGGTGATTGCCGTGAGTGTCCTAGAGGGAAGAGGATTTCAAATTTAATGGTTTTGTTGTTAGCTTGATGAATAATGGTGGTTTGAAAGGTATTGGTGAAGGAAAAGAAAAGAAGAAGAAGTATAGTGGCTTAGTAAAAAATCAGCATGGGTGTATGGTCCTAGGGCTAAGAATTTTCAAAATAATGGAGTAAATTGATAGGGTAATGGTTAGTATAGCTTAGGAAAGGTTTAGGAATGGTTAGGTTAGATTAAAGTCAAGTTTATATAGTCTTGGAAAATTCCAGCATAGGTGCTTTTTATTAATTAGCCTTCTTATGCTTTGTTTTAGGTCATTTAAGGCGCTTGGAGATTGAGGAGGGTCGAGATAATCAATTGGGTCAAGATATCCAAGTTCCGAATCAAAGAAATCAAGGTGGGTAACTTTTTAATAGTTAAGTAATAAGCTACTTAATTATCTCTTGAATGGTTTCCTATAACTTTCAAATTTTGAATGCCTTATTGTTTGTGATATTGTAAACATGTATTATGTGCCTTTTTATGTAACTATATTGTGTAAAGATTCATGAAATTGTTTGACAAGTAATAAAGTGCGAATATGAGAATTTGATGATTATGTGAAAGTAACTAGTTGTAATGACCATTTGTGGCAAATCCTTATGAATATTGTAATGTTTGGAAACTTGATTTAAAATGAGAAATTGTGAGTATGTGATTTTGGATGAATTTCTAAAGTGAAATTGCATGATTTCTTGGGTTTGTAGTGATCCCTCTCATTAGCAAGTCGCACTTGTCTTTTTTAGGCTTCTCTCCTTTTGCCTGCTTAAGAGCATAGGAGTTCAAATCGGACTCCCTCTGCTCACGGCTACACATGATTGCTTGTCGGACATGTGTAGTACGTCCTGTTAGGATCACTCAAACCATTTGATATGTAATTCTGTGTTATTATATGACATTCGTTGATCTTGTGGTAAGTGTTTTATTGTATTAGAAACTGAAATTGTTAATTATTGACTTGAAATGAAATTGTTGATGCATGCTTTAGTTTATGCTTAATTATTAACCTGTTACCCACGGAGCCGTCGTGCTCACCCCCTTCCTCCCTCCACAGGTATTGAGCAAGAAACCGGGTCATCGCATCGGGAGTGAAGCATTACTCCGATGCTTTTTGCTTTTGGAAATTATAATTTTGAAACAAAGCTTTGGTTAGCATTTTGGCTATTGAATGTAGTTGTAAAATTTCTTTTGAGCTTTTGTTGTATTCGGGCCAAAATGCCCTTTAAAGCTTTGTAACAATTATGTTTTTCATGTAATTATTAAGGCTTTGACGTTTCAAATGTAATGTGTATTGTATAAGTTTCCATATATATGGATGTATGGTCAGTATGTTTGATAATGTTAAAAGCAAACATGATGAGTTGGAAGTGAGGTAATGTTTAAGAGTTAGGTTAAAATGTTTAGGATGCCTACATTGTGATGTTGCTTTTGAGATTGGTATTGAGATATTTGTAGTAGGATGTTGTGAGAAATTGAAATGATAAAATGCTAGATACCTAAGAGTGTGTTGTTGCCATTTGGAGATTGATGTGGTATGCTTGTTGGATATGGTTGTTAGATATGGTTGAAAATTTGGAAGATAGAAGTGATTTTGTGTAGGTATGGAGTTTGGTTGGAAATTGAAGAGTTGGCTAGTACGTTTTTAGGGGATGTGCTGTCCATTTTTTTTAAAAATGGGCAGCCACCTTGTTTTAGCTTTTAGAGCACGTTAGAGTGATAATTTGAATAAGGGCTAATTCTTAAGGGTTGTAGAGCTTGTCAAGATCTTTAAAATGGTATAAAATGGGTTAATTTTTGACTTCAAATGAAAAAGTTATGAACTTTTAAAATTTCTATTTACTATTCATTTGGTAAGGGTTACTATTCATATGGTCATTTTTACTATTCATATGGTAATTAGCTAAGCAACAACTATAATCAAGTTTCTACTTCTTTTAATGATTGAAATGACTTTTGTTTTCTTCATGAAATAAACAATAACTCTTCGAAATTCGAACTTGGGGTAAAAGGTTATAAAAATGAAAAATAAATTGTTTTAAAGAAAATATAATATCTTTTCTTATTTTCCTTGATTCTTATCCATTTGACCTCCGATTTTCATGAAATTTGAAGCATGGATTAACTAGTAAAATTTTCTATTTCTTTTTGGTAAAATGAGAGTGTCGCGTCACCGTTGGTCTTTATGGCCAATGTGTGTCGGTTTTGTGCGACATTGCATTTTTGGTGAGATATAAAGATCCGAATGAGGCGCTTTTACGCTTTCAATTGACCCAGGGCATGAGATTTTGGATTAGCTTAGGCATGGAGTAATTACGGGCCCAGCAGATCAAATTTTTACCGGAGGATAATTAGGGTAAATTCATCCGGTTCATTCGGATGACATGCACTTAAGTTCCATTCGAGGTTTCCTCAGTGGTGAGGAATCCCTTCCTCGTGGGATGCGCATCCCGATGTCACGTGGGACGTCGGACACGTGTCGCACTGTGGAGGGTTCCAACACTTATGGTATCGAGCTTTCGATTTAGATTCTGTAGAAGGAGAACTTTAGGGTTTTCATGATTTTATTAAACTTACATGATTTGTGTTCTTTGCATCGTTTTAATTGATTTTACATGCCTATATGGTGATTTCGATTAATTGATGATTTTAGATGATTATAACTTGAGCGTTGCACGATACTTTTTGAATTAAAGTTTTTCACTGGTTTTCTTTTGAAGGAGTAAATATGCCATCCCAGCGTAGATCTCGAGGAACTCGGTCTCACTCTAGCTCTCGCCAGGGGAGCACTGATGAGTCTCATGTCCCACAAGATGAGGGACACACTCGGCTCTCGGCTCGAGGCACTAGTGTGCAACCCGAGAGAGCAACCTCCTCCTCCTCTACTTATGCATGATGGATCCGCATTTTCGAGCTTTTGCCCAAGCTTTCACCTTAGCCATGGGACAGGGATCTCAGGCTGCAGTGCCAGCTCCAGTGATTTAGGGGCGGCCAGTATGATAAGTTACGGAAGTTTGGTGCGGTGGACTTTCATGGTACCACCAATCCTGAGGAAGCTGAGGCTTGGATGAAAAGAACAGAGGGTCTGGGTGCAGATGAAATGCACAGATGAGGAGAAGCTTGAGTATGCAGTGAGTCTATTGCAGGGAATGCTCTTCCTTGGTGGGAGTCGGTGCCACGTAGTCAGTGTACCTCCGTGTTATCATGGAGGATTTTGGAGAATTATTCAGAAAAATATTTCTCCGGGTTTATATACGCAAGAAAAGGCCGAGAGTTTATGAATTTAGCTCGAGAGGGAGCCGCTCATTAGTGAATATGAGTTGAGATTCACCCAACTGTCTCGGTATGCATATATGGTGGCTAATGAAGAAGACAAGTGCAGAAAGTTTGAGGAGGCCTCCATCTAGGAATCGTGGGAGAAGGTAGTGATTCATAATTTCACCGATTATCGCACTGAAGGTGGATCGGCACTCGTGCGGAAAAGCTGAGAACATCGAGCGGGGAGGTGGCGGAAAAGAAAGGGTAGAAGCGGTTTCCTAGGAAAGGGGTAGTGTTTAGACTACTTCGGGGGTGAGAAGAGTTTCAGTGCAGATTGGGAGGCGGTAGTGCCCTCAGTGAATGTGCAATTGAGTAGAGTCGGTCTGAGTGCCTCCTCGGAGGGAGAAGCAATGAGGCGAGAGAAGGTGAACCCGACCCTACTATGTGAGCATTGTGGAATCCACATCGGGGTGAATGTCGCAAGTTGACAGTGCACTGCTTGTGTGGAGAGAAGGGACACGTGATTAGCAATCCCATCCTTTGGGCCGAGGCGATCACGATCCTGAGTTCAGAGGTGTGGAGGCAGTGGGGACGAGACCGACAGGTGGGCGGTTACAGGTGGGTGAAAAGCCTATTCCTCGGGGAGACCAGGAGGGCAAGCCTGAGCTCGGGTATTTTCTATGACTCGAGAGGAGGCTGCAACATGCCACCGAGGTTATTCTTGGTATGGCTCGACTTTTTCATTCGATGTTTATGTTCTCTTTGATTGGTTCCACCCATTCCTTTGTCTCTGCGGTGTGTTGTTGCTGGTATGCATTCGGTTCTTTTGGATGAGTTTACATTTGTTAGTACTCCGTTAAGGAGGATTTATTATCGTGTTGGATTTTTGGGATTGTGAGCTTGTGATTGATGGATTTAGTTTGGTAGTGGATCGCCACCTCTAGATCGAAGGGTTAGATGTGATCGTCGGAATGGGCGTGATGGAGAAGTATAAAAGCGAAGGCGAATGTGGTAAAAGGAGTGGAATTTGATCTGGGTGAGGGTGGAAGTAGTTTTAGAGGAGAGGAAAATTGACACATACGGCTTGTTTTGACTTTGTTGGTGATAAGCCCGATGGGAAGAGGTGTGAAGCCTTCTTGGCGTGTGTTATGGATACCGGGTGACGGAGAGTAAAGTGGAGGATATTCCCATTGTGAGGAATTTCACGATGTGTTTCTGAGGTTGCTGGTTTGCCCTTGAAGAGGGAGATTGAGTTTGCTATTGATTTGGCTCCGGGAATGACTCTATTTTCGATTCCACCTACAGATGGCTCCAATTGAAATGAAGGAGTTAAAAAAGCGGTTGGAGGATTTGTTAGAGAAGGGATTCATTAGGCCGAGTTTCTCACCCTGGGGAGCACCGGTCTTGTTTGTTAGAAAGAAAGATGGAACCTGGAGAATGTGCATTGACTACGGAGACTAAATAAGATGACGATGAAAACAAGTATCCATTGCCCCAGGATAGATGACTTGTTTGATCGGTTTCAAGAACAACGGTCTTCTCAAGATTGATCTCGTGTCCGGCTATCATCAACTTCGAGTTAAGGAGTGCGATGTGAGCAAGATGACCTTCGAGACACACGGTATGGCCATTATGAATTTACTGGTTATGCCTTCGGATGACCAATACTCCTCTTTGCTTTTATGGATTTGATGAGCAGGGTCTTTAAGGACTTTTGGATCAGTTTGTTATCGTGTTTATCGATGACATTCGGTGTATTCGAGAGTGAGGAGATCATGAGAAGCACTTGAGGATTGTACTGCAGAGACTAAGGGAGAGAGAATTGTATGCCAAATTCACGAAATGTGAATTTTGGCTGCGTGAGTGGTCTTTCTTGGTCATATTGTTTACGAGAATGGGGTGCATGTAGACCCAAAGAAAGTTGAAGATGTAGTAAATTAGCGCGCTCGACGACGGTGAAAGAGGTGAGGAGCTTTCTGGGCTTAGTTGGTTACTATAGGAGATTTCTGGAGGGATTTTCCATGATTGCTGCTCCTTTGACTAAGTTGTTAAGGAAAATCAGAAATTTGTCTAGAGTGATGAATGCGAGAGAAGTTTTGAGGAGCTGAAGCGCAGTTGACTAGTGCTCGATTCTAGCTTTGCCTTGAGTGAAATGGGAGTTTTTACCGTATAGTGATGCTTCGAAAGGGGTTAGGATGTGTGCTTATGCGAGAAGATAAGGTGATAGCATATGCCTCACAGGCGATTAAAGCCTTATGAGGTGAATTATCAGACCCATGATCCAGGAGTTAGCGGCGATGATCTTTGCTGAAGATCCGGAGACATTATTTGTATGGGGTTGAGGCGAGGATCTTCACGGATCCAAGAGTCTCAAATATTTGTTGAGCGAAGGAGCTGAATTTGAGGCAGGCGATGGATTGAGTCTTTCGAGGACTATGACTGTTGATCGAGTATCATCGGGTAAAGGCAAATGTAATTGCAGATGCCTTGGCGGTGAAGTCTTCCATAGCATATGTTCGCATAAAGATATACTGCCACTATTGGAAGAGATGGCTAAGCTCGAGATCGATTTGACATAGGAAGAGTGCGAGTGCATGATTCTTTGCTTTCGAGGTAAGACCGATCCTCGGAGAGAAAGTGAAACGATTGCGAGTTCGGGATCCCGAGTTGAGTAAGTCTGCGGGAAGAGGTGCGAGAGGTAAAGAGTCCGATATGGTGCTAAGTGATGATGGAATCTGGCGATCGGGAATAGGCTCTGTATTCGATGTCGAGGAGGTTAAAGATGAGATTCGGATGAGGCGCACAATGCACCTTATGTAATGCACCCAGCGATACTAGGATGTCTGAGGATCTCGTGAGAACATTTACGGTGGAGAGGTATGAAGAAAATGTATTGAGTATGTGAGCAAAGTGTGCGGTGTGTCGGCAGGTCAAAAATGAACATCGAGGCACCTTCAGCGATTGAGGCCATTATCCATTCTGAGTGGAAATGGCGGAGAGTCACTATGGATTTTCGATGGGATTGCTAGAACGATGGGAGGCATGATGCCATATGGGTGATTGTGGATAGATTGTGAAATCAGCCCATTTTACGCAATCGACAGAATAGATCCTCTCGCATGTGTTAGCTAAGAAGTATATCGATGAGGTGGTAAGATTGCATGGGATCCGGGATTGATTGTGTCTCGATAGGGATCCTCGCTTTACTTGAAGATTTTGGGGCGGTTCACGAGGCTATGGGCGCTAAGTTGAGTTTGATCTTGCTTTCCATCCTCGGATCGATGGTGCATGCGAAAGGACCATTCGGACTCTAGAGGGAATGCTTAGAGCTTGTGTAATGGATTTTAGAGGAGCATGGGATGAACACTTGCCTTTGATAGAATTTGCATATAATAATTCATATCATTCGAGCATTGGATGGCTCCTTATGAGGCTCTATATAGGAGGAGATGTAGGACTCCGGTGTGTTGGGATGAAGAGGGAGACAGAGACTTTTGGGTCGAGTTGTCTGAATGACCGTTGATAAGGTCAATTTGATTAAGCACGGGTGAAAGCGACTCGGGGACAGATGAAGAGCTATGAGGATGCTCGTAGGAAAGAGATGGAGTATGAGGTCGGTGATAAGGTGTTCCTTAAGACTTCTCCGTGGAAAGGGATTCTGAGATTCGGCAAGAAGGGTAAGCTGAGTCCGAGGTATGTGGGACCGTATGAGATTGTGGAGAGGATTGGTCTGTTGGCTTATAGGTTAGCCTTGCCTCGAATTATCTCGGATACATGATGTTTTCATATTTCTATCTTTGAGGAGATATCGATCGATCCTCCCATGTCATTCAGTGATGAAGTTCAATTGAGTGAGGATTTGAGTTATGAAGAGCTTCCAGTTGATTTTGGATACAAAGAAAAGGTTCTCGAAATAAGGCGGTGCATTTAGTAAAAGTGTTATGGAGGAACCATTCGGTGGAAGGACGCATACAGGGCCAGTGGAAGCTATGAAGGAGAAGTATCCTCGACTTTTCATTGATTAAGTAAAATTTAGAGGACAAAATTCTTTTAAGGGGAAGAAATGTTCGACCCCATCCTTTTTCCCTATTAAATAGGTTTGCAATTTAAATTGCCTTTTGGTTAGTATGAAATTAGGGTTTTATTAGATTTCCTATTGGTTAGGATAATTTGGGATTTTAGTGCAATAATTATTAATTGAAGGAATTTAGTTAAATTAGAATTTTTAAATTTGGTGTTAGATTTTAAAGAATAAGAAAATGGTAAGTGAGGCCATAAAATAGTGTTAGGATAAATTAGAAAGTGTTTATAAGGTTTTAAGGTCATAAGTTACTTAAAATGGGCTTTAGGCCTTTAGCATGTCTTTTAAATGATGGGAAGCTAATAAGTGGGCTAGGGTTTTTAAAGGAGAAGTAAGTGAAAAGAAAGGAAGTAAGTGGGCTTTTAAGTGGGGCCACGAAATTATTAGATGGAAGGAGGGAAAGATGAAAGTTTAAGTTGGAAGGAGGAAAATAAAAATTTGGGAAAGGTTATAAGGAGGGAAAAGACTTGGGCTTGAAGACTTGGCTTAGGTTAAAAATTAGGTTTAAGTTAAAGAGTTAGGGTTAGGTTAAATTAAGAAGGATTAGGAAGTTTCTTAAGGCTTAAAAGAGTGGCTAGCAATTGCATGGAGGGAGAGGCTTAAGGTGATGTCATTTTGGCTTAGGGAATAAATGAGAAAGAAGTAAAATTAGGTCATCTTTGGCTTAGTCATCAAAGTCACAAAGAGAGGAGGAGAGTAAGAGGATTTGAAAATTTTAAGGAGGAAGAAGAGTGGAGAGGTTGGCCATCCAAGAAGAAGAAGAAGAGAAGAAGGTAGGGTTTTATGCTTGAGGAAGGTTGATTCACGTGGTAGGAAGTGCAAGGGAAAGTTTCTCCATCTTTAGAAGCAAAAAGAAGAGATTTCGTGGGTGTTGAGAAGGTAAGGAAATCCGAATTTCTTGGTATATTGTTAGGGATTTTACCTTTCTTGTTGCATATTGGTGATTAGAAGAGTGATTAGAAGGAGATGTTGTTGGAGGAGAAAGAAAAAAAAATCAGATTTGTGTTAGGCTAGGGTTTCGAAATTTAAGAATTTATTTGGTAGGATTTTGTTTTCATGCTTTAAATGGAAGATTGGGAGAGGTTTTAGAGAAAGAATGAGAAAGGAAGGAGTTTCCTATCATTAGAAGATAATAGGGTGATTGCTTAGTGAGTGTAAATAGAGGAAGAGGATTTGAAATTTAATGGTTTTGTTGTTAGCTTGATGAATAATGGTGGTTTGAAAGGTATTGGTGAAGGAAAAAGAAAAGAAGAAGAAGTATAGTGGCTTAGTAAAAAATCAGCATGGGTGTATGGTCCTAGGGGCTAAAATTTTGAAAATAATGGAGTAAATTGATAGGGTTATGGTTAGTATAGCTTAGAAAGGTTTAGGAATGGTTAGGTTAGATTAAAGTCAAGTTTATATAGTCTTGGAAAATTCCAGCATAGGTGCTTTTATTAATTAGCCTTCTTATGCTTTGTTTTAGGTCATTTAAAGCGCTTGGAGATGAGGAGGGTCGAGATAATCAATTGGGTCAAGATATCCAAGTTCCGAATCAAAGAAATCAAGGTGGGTAACTTTTTAATAGTTAAGTAATAAGCTACTTAATTATCTCTTGAATGGTTTCCTATAACTTTCAAATTTTGAATGCCTTATTGTTTGTGATATTGTAAACATGTATTATGTGCCTTTTTATGTAACTATATTGTGTAAAGATTCATGAAATTGTTTGACAAGTAATAAAGTGCCGAATATGAGAATTTGATGATTATGTGAAAGTAACTAGTTGTAATGACCATTTGTGGCAAATCCTTATGAATATTGTAATGTTTGGAAACTTGATTTAAAATGAGAAATTGTGAGTATGTGATTTTGGATGAATTTCTAAAGTGAAATTGCATGATTTCTTGGGTTTGTAGTGATCCCCTCTGTTAGAAAGTGCGCACTTGTCTTTTAGGCTTCTCCCACTTTGCCCATTAGTGGCATAGGAGTTCAATCGGACTCCCTCTATTCACGGCTACATGATCGCTTGTCTGGGACATGTGTAGTACGTCTGATAGATCACTCAAACCATTTGATATGTAATTACGTGTTATTATATGACATTCATTGATCTTGTGGTAAGTGTTTTATTGTATTAGAAACTGAAATTGTTAAATATTGACTTGAAATGAAATTGTTGATGCATGCTTTAGTTTATGCTTAATTATTAACTTGTTACCCACAGAGTCGTGCTCACTTCCCCCTTCCTCCCTCCACGGTATTGAAGCGAGAAGCGGGTCATCGCATCGGAGTGAAGCATTACTCGATGCTTTTTGCTTTTGGAAATTATAATTTTGAAACAAAGCTTTGGTTAGCATTTTGGCTAATGAATGTAGTTGTAAAATTTCTTTTGAGCTTTTGTTGTATTCGGGCCAAAATGCCCTTTAAAGCTTTGTAACAATTATGTTTTTCATGTAATTATTAAGGCTTTGACGTTTCAAATGTAATGTGTATTGTATAAGTTTCCATATATATGGATGTATGGTTGTATGTTTGATAATGTTAAAAGCAAACATGATGAGTTGGAAGTGAGGTAATGTTTAAGAGTTAGGTTGAAATGTTTAGGATGCCTACATTGTGATGTTGCTTTTGAGATTGGTATTGAGATATTTGTAGTAGGATGTTGTGAGAAATTGAAATGATAAAATGCTAGATACCTAAGAGTGTGTTGTTGCCATTTGGAGATTGATGTGGTATGCTTGTTGGATATGGTTGTTAGATATGGTTGAAAATTTGGAAGATAGAAGTGATTTTGTGTAGGTATGGAGTTTGGTTGGAAATTGAAGAGTTGGCTGAAATGCGTTTTTAGGGATGTGCTGTCCATTTTTTTTTGAAAATGGGCAGCCACCTTGTTTTAGCTTTTAGAGCACGTTAGAGTGATAATTTGAATAAGGGGTATTTCTTAAGGGTTGTAGAGCTTGTCAAGATCTTTAAAATGGTATAAAATGAGTTAATTTTCGACTTCAAATGAAAAAGTTATGAACTTTTAAAATTTCTATTTACTATTCATTTGGTAAGGGTTACTATTCATATGGTCATTTTACTATTCATATGGTAATTAGCTGAGCAACAACTATAATCAAGTTTCTACTTCTTTTAATGATTGAAATGAATTTTGTTTTCTTCATGAAATAAACAATAACTCTTGAAATTGAACTTGGGGTAAAGGTTATAAAATGTAAAATAAATTGTTTTAAAGCAAATATAATAACTTTTCTTATTTTCCTGATTCTTATCCATTTGACCTCCGATTTGCATGAAATTTGAAGCATGGATTAACTAGTAAAATTTTCTATTTCTTTTGGTAAAATGAGAGTGTCGCGTCACCGTTGGTCTTTATGGCCAATGTGTCGGTTTTGTCGATATTCGCTTTTGGTGAGATATAAAGATCCGAATGAGGCGTTTTCATTTCAATTGACCTAGAGGCATGGGATTTTGGATTAGCTTAGGCATAGGAGTAATTATGGGCCCTAAGCATATCAAATTTTCTTGGAGGATAATTAGGTAAATTCATCCGGTTCATTCGATGACATGCACTTAAGTTCCATTCGAGGTTTCCTCAGTGGTGAGGAATCCCTTCCTCGTGGGATGCGCATCCCGATGTCACGTGGGACGTCAGACACGTGTCGCACCAGGGAGGGGTTTCAACAAAAAGCCAACGATGATCTTTCTTCTTTCTTGAAGTTATATCTATTCTTTGTCTTTAGTCATTTAATGCATTTAATGACTAAGCATCGAAAAGAAGCTTCTTATCCTTTTCTTCTCTTCCATCAAAATGCTATATATATATATATTAATTCTTTAATTAATTAATAATATATATATATATATATCTTGAAGTGGTCCAGATCCTGCTGGGGTTAGGTCTCTACCACTCTAAGATCCCGATATGGAAAAATCACGAAACCATTTTCAAAGATATCGATGTCGTGATCTCATCGGGACATATCTCGATCTCATCGGGATCCATTTAGTCCTTTGCTCTCCATATATTGGAACTCTGTCCAAAACTATTTTACAATTCTCCGAGACACTCTTATCGTGTGACCCATTAGGTTCCGGTTATGTTGGCCACTTAGATTAACAACTTAATCGAGCAAGTCATGAGCGGTATCTAGCAACACTTCATGACCCCAATTGATCGGAAAGTAATTGGTTTGATTTAATGAACATATATTCATCATGGACCATATCACGAACCTTTCCATAGATAATTACCGTGCGACTCGTCCTTTCACCATACTATACCCCACTTGTTTGTGAGTATGGGCAAAGTGTCAACTCTTTACTAGACCGACTATGTCAAATCTAGTCCAAGTGATATCAGTTCTTGTCTTGGGACTCATTACTTAATATGTCAATGAAGACATTCTTCATGACATATATGTTCAAACGAGAGACTTCAAGTAATGACCCCGACAAGAGGCCGTGGGTATCGTCTTCTACTATCACGAAGTGGTGAATCCTCTATTGGCTACTCAATTACCTTGAATACCTCAATGCACCCAATCACCACCCCATGAGCAACCTACTAAAGGCAACAAGGAATGGAGTCAAAGCACGTAATCGGTATCCAAGATATCCTTGAGCACCTCAAGTCTAAGGATACTTACACCATTGCTATGATGAGATTATCAACGACATTAGAATAGGACATCCATGTGATGATCTCATAGCAGTCATCAAATGTACTTATTACCTCTAGTAAGCATCCATCTCAACCCTAAATATCTCATATTTATAGCTTACGAGATCCACTACATGATCAAATCAAGGAGCTGAGAGATGTTAGTCTCTTCGGATTACCGATATCCGATCTCGATAATCCTATGACTAGGATAATTTAGAATCTTGACATAATTGCACATGATAGGAATCTCGATGAGTATGATCACATCACAATTTTCTTCATGCTATGTCATATATCATGGACTTCATTAATTTGCTTATAGATCAATATCCATTCATAAATAATGAACATCAAATTAATGAAATATGCCTTTCTTTATTTATTCATAAAGTATGTACACACTTTGTACAAAAAAATGCATTAAAGCGATTGCCTTACGGGCACTACTCTAACAATCTCCCACTGACCTAAAGCCATTAAGCTTGATATCTAATACCATAAAGCAGTACATGAAATCAAAACTCTTTTGTGATAATGGCTTTGTCAACGGATCAACAATATTCGCTCGGTGGAATTCTCTCGTCCGACATCACCTCGTCCTATGATCTCCCCGATCGATGATATCTGCAGAGTATGTGTTTGGATCGTTGATGAGACCTTGGTTCTTTCGTCTGCAAGAATAGCCCCATTGTTGTCCACAATACAAGCTGCATGGGCTTTATCACATTAGGAACCACACCAAGTTCGATAATGAACTTTTTGATCCAAACTGCTTCTTCCCGCTTTATACGAAGTGGCAATGTACTACTGCCTCGATCGTTGAATCGGCGATTGTCTCTTGTTTGAACTCTTCCAACTGACCGCCCCGCCATTGGTGTGAATACATAACTGATTGGATTTGGAATCATCCTTATCGAGTTAAAATCGCATCTGTATACCGCTCACTTTGAGATCTCCATCTCCATATATCAAGAAACATCCTTATTCCTTCGCAAGAGTACTTGAGGATATTCTTGACAATGACCCGATGACCCTCACCAGGATCCGATTGGTATCTGCTCATTACACTTAGAGCATATGATACATCAGGTCTCGTACATAGCATAGCATACATGATAGATCCTACCGCAGATGCATACGGGATCATATTCATGCGCATCCTCTCATCTTGTGTCTTAGGACACATAGATTTCGAGAGTGTTATCCCATGAGTCACGGGAAGGTATCCTCTCTTGGATTGCTCCATGTTAAACCTCTTTAGCATCTTGTCTATGTACGTTGATTGTGAAAGACCAAGCAACCTTTTTGATCTATCTCTATAGATCCTTATCCCAAGGATATAAGTTGCTTCACCAAGGTCTTTCATGGCAAATTGTTTGGACAACCAAATCTTCACCGATTGTAGCATAGAGACATCGTTTCCTAGCAATAATATGCCATCTACATATAGCACAAGGAATACGATTGTAGTCCCATTAACCTTCTTATACACACAGTGTTCATCAGAATTTTATGAGAAACCAAACTCTTTGATTACCTCATCAAAACGGATATTCCAACTCACGGATGCTTGTTTCAATCCATAGATGGATTTACGAAGCTTGCATACCTTTTCGCCATCATAGGAGGTGAAGCCCTCGGGTTGTGTCATATACACATCCTCGGCTAGATTTCCATTTAGGAAGATGTCTTCACATCCATTTGCCATATCTCATAATCATAATGAGTGGCGATGGCTACGAGTATTCTAATGGATTTAAGCATTACTCTTTGGTTTGAAGGTCTAAATCGTAGTCAACTCCTTGTCTTTAGCGAAAACCTTTAGCCACAAGCCTTGCTTTATAGGTAATCACATTACCATCCATGTCGGTTTTCTTCTTGAAAACCCATTTACACCTATGGGTTTTATTCCTTGGTGCATCAACCAAAGTCCATACTTGGTTTTCATATATGGAATCCATTTCAGCTTTCATGGCTTGAAGCCATTTCTCAGTCTTTGAACTCTTCAGAACCTCTTCATAGGTGGTAGGCTCATCATCTTCTATGAGCAATACGTCATTCTGTTCATTCATGAGAAATCCATATCTCTCAGGAATAGGCGTATCCTCGTGACCTCTGAACTTCGTGTGTTGTAGAAGGTTGAACTGTTACTTCATCCGTATGAGTCACGCTTTGAGTTCGAGTAGTTGATGCAAATCGTTTCAGTGCATCTTGAACTTCTTCAAGTTCAATTTTGCTCCCACCGTCTTCTAAAAGAAACTCTTTCTCTAAAAAACAGCGTGCTCTGAAACAAACACCTTTTGTTCCTCGTGAGGTAGAATTGATATCCCATTGTTTCTTTAGGATATCCTACGAACAAACACTTGTCGGACTTTGCATCAAGTTTATCATTGTGTCCGCTTCACATAATGGGACAACCCCAAACTTTCAAATGAGTAAGATAGGGTCTTTTGTTAGTCCACATCTCATATGGAGTAACATCAATTGTCTTTGATGCAACTCTGTTTAACAAGTAACAATTGTCTGAGTGCATACCCCAAAAGGATTTGGTAACTTTGCAAAGCCCATCATTGATCGTACCATGTCTAACAAGGTTCGATTTCTCCTTTCTCCCACACCATTATCTTTGTGGTGTGTAAGGAGTCCATTGAGATAAAATCCCATTATCTTTGAGATAATCCAAAAACTGTTGGTCTAAGTATTCCCCACCACGATCCGATCGTAATGTCTTGATACTTTTCCTAAATTGGTTTTCTACTTCATTTACGAATTGTTTGAACTTTTCAAATGCTTGATTTGTATCTCATCGACATCTGAGTACCCATATCGAGAATAATCATCGATAAAGGTAATGAAGTAAAGACAACCACTTGCATGGATGGACATCGGACCCATACATCTGAATGTATTAGGTCTAATACTCGATCGCTCGTTCACCCTTTCCCTTAAAGGGTAAGTTAGTCATCTTGCCTAATAAACAAGATTCGCATGTGTCATATGATTCATAATCAAATGACCCTAAACTACCTCTCTTATGGAGCTTAGCTATGCGTCTCTCATTTATATGGCCAAGGTGACAATGCCATAAGTAAGTTGATTTTAAATTATCTCGTTTATGTCTTTTTGTGTCATTGACATTCATAATTGGATGTGACATATCTAATATGTAAATTCCATTGCATAATGTACCAGTACCATAAAGCATTCCATTCAAACTAATAGAACAACCATTTTTACTAAAAGTCAAATGGAAACCACTCTATTTAAACAAGAAATGTATAATATGTTCTTTGTTAATACAGTACAAATAGCATTCATCCAATTTAATTACAAGCCCACCGGGAGTGACAAGAAATAAGTGTCTCACACTAATGCAGCAACTCTTGCTCCATTTCCTACATGCAGGTCTATCTCTCCCTTCATGAAACGCTCATCGTCCTCGAGGCCCTCAGATATCATTGCATATGTGTGAGCCACAACCGTATCTAATACCCATATGTTATGATCGAAATAGTATTAACCTTAATGACAAACATACACGAAGAAGTCGAGGCATCGATGCCTTCTTACGCTTCAATTCTTCCGATAGACTTTACGATTACGCTTCGGTGGCTAATCTTGCCACAATGGAAGCAAGTTCCTTTGGTGCGCTTTCTTTGGTTTTCTTCTTGGACGCACTTCCTTTCGGTTTCTTAGACCTTTTCTTCTTGACTTCTTTTCTTTGAACCGAAGAAGAGTCCACCATAAGCACTTGTTTGCTATCCTTCTTGATAGCTTGCTCTCTTTATCTTGAGTAGATTGATCAACTCGAGGATTGTCGTGGATATTTGGTTCATCCGATAGTTTAACACAAACTGTGAATAACTATCGAGACAATCCAACCAGAATTAATTCAACACTTAATTCATAATCCATAACAAAACCTAAGACAACCAACCTCTCAATATACCCATTCATCTTCGGTGCATCTGCGCATGCAGATGAACTGAGGTCATCTTAGTAGTGAAGAGTAGCCTCGAGGTCTCGAGCGTTTTAGACCGAGCTTGCTCATCAAACGACTCACTAGATGAAACAACATGGTATTAGCATCCATAGACTCATCTTTGTACTTCGAGCCTGGTGACATAGATGCGAGCATAATGCGTAGCCATGTCAATGCCTCTTTAAGATGCTTACGATATGCTTTCTGATCCTCATCAGAAGCATCAGCAGCAGGTGGATCAGGAAGTGTAACATCTAGGACATATCCCAGTTCCTCAGATCTGAGAACAATTCTAAGATTTCTCAGCCAATCTAGAAAGTTGGGTCCAGTTAATTTGTTCAAGTCCATAAGTGAGCGCAAGTTCACACTTGAAGTCATCTTCAATAACCTATAGGGAAAAGAGAGAAAGAATGTTAGAATAGAATTACATGCATGATCATAAGGACTTGCATGACATGCATATGGCTCCCACTAGTTTCAAAGAATCCATAACCCTCAGTACGAATCCAAGAAACATTATGACAAAATGTCCTAGTGGGTCGATATCTGACATTACTAAAATGACCTTGGGTTTACCCAACAAGCTACCTTAGGTCAATCGGTAGGTATCGGTCATACCAATTGCATCATAGATATCCGACATTACTAAAATGACCTTGGGTTTACCCAACAAGCCACCTTAGATCTATCGGCAGGTATCGGTCATACCATTTGCTTCATAGATGCAACTATCGACTAGTCTTATCAACTCGTGATGTATGCACACACATTGGGTTATCAACTCTTGATGCGCGCATACATCGATGTACACTACCCAATTTAAGCCTCGTCCACGTTGACCTTGAGTTTACTCAACAAATCAACGCTTCTAGTGAAAACCACCCATTAATCTAAAAATCTTATTTTCATGGTTCAACATATCCGTATAGAGTGAGCTTGGGTTTACCCAACAACCCAACTCTATAAGAACTCTGTTCTTCCCATATTAATGGAAGGCGTTAGTTTTCATATGATGTGTGAGGGTTCGGTCTCAACTTCTTCTTCTCCAAGCCGTAGGATTATAGTCACCATGACTATATGGAATGATTTAGGAATTCATCAATCACATTGAATCTATACCTAAAATCATCCATCATCCCACCTTTGCATGTTGTAGTCGATCGGTGCATGTGCTAGTCGATCGGGTGCATATGCCACCGATCGGTACATGTGCTAGTCGACTACTATGGATTATCAGGCACAAACTAGTCGATTGGTGCATGTTCCAATCGACTACTATGGATTATCGTGGCACGAGCCCGATCAGGTACGTGTGCGGTCATCGGTGAATGTGCTTGATCATTGGAACATGTATCGCATGCTCCCTAATCGGCTAATTTCTCAATTCGTAGTTCAAATTCACAATACCAAGTGTAATATCCTTTATTATGATGTACCAATGAAACACTTTCATTGTTCCATGCTTACCATATATAGTCAAACTATACATGAAAACTTGAAATTGATGAATACACTCTTATTCATTTAGATTTCCAAATAATTTGAGAATATCAAACTATCACCCTAAGTATCTCTAGCTATTCTACATTTTATCAAGATTACTTGCACTTTGGTCACAAAATTGTGACGGCCAAAACAATCAGGACAACGAAATACACTAACGAGACGCTAATGTGACATATTTGACATCCAAAAATTTTTGGAAACCCAATTTCAAGAAATTCAATTTGGAAAGCATACAACATCAATATAACACATTTTTAATCACATTAAAAATGATCCAAGGCATTGAAACTGAAAACTACACAATCATACATTTCAAACAAAATAGCTCCAGCAACTTTCTCAAAACTGCCAAGCTCTGTGTTTTGCTTGAAAAACTCATCGAAACAATTTCAATAAATTCTGAGAAAATTAAAGAGGTTACAAAATGTTCACAACATGCTCCATGAATTGTTTTAGGATTTATTTCCATCAAAAACTCAACCAACCTCAGCAACAAAGCCAATGTAGAATCTGTGTTCCTCAACACAGTAATTCCCAGAAGCACACAATAAATTCTCAAATAAATAGTAAATCACATCGAAAACATTTTTCCATTCTCATAGACATTCATAAACATCTTAAAGACATGTTGGTGAAAGAAAATCGAAAAAAAAAATTTACAATTTATTCTCGAATTTACAAGCATGCCTGTTCATTGAATGTGCACAAACACAAAGAACTGTAACATTAGGGAATAAATTAGCAAAACCATATCAAATCACATTGATAAATTCCAAGCTTCCACGGACATATGCAACAACATCTTGTGAACATATCTGGGCAATAGGAAACTCCCGACTAGTCATGATTTCTTCATTATATCGACACAAGTGGCTCGATACCCATGTAGGAAAATCCCGTGTGAGCATCACATGCCCACGATGCGGAAAACAAAATTTTTATTCCGGACCTTCCCAAAGCCGGATCCATGTGTCTATACAATAAACTCAAACCATAACGGCCAAAGGAGACCGTCTCTAACGGTATCCACGCAGAAATCGGAGAACCTAACCGGGACAAACCCTTTGACATGGGAATAGCTAAAACAAATTAAAGAGTGCTAGCTCTTACCTTTGTCCTTGGAGAGCTTGGAATCAACGATGGAGAAGAGATGAAGAAGATGAAACTTGGAGAAGAAGAGCTTGAATATCGATGGTGAGGAAAAAAAAACTTTTTTCCTTCAACCTTTCTTACTTCATCTACCAAAGCCAACGATGATCTTTCTTCTTTCTTGAAGTTATATTCTCTTTTATCTTTTAGTCATTTAATGCATTTAATGACTAAGCATCCAAAAGAAGCTTATGCTTGTTCTTCTCTTCCACGTAATGTATATATATATATATATATTAATTAATTCTAATTAATTAATAATATATATATATATATATTAATGTGAAGTGGTCCATCCACACTTGGGCCTCTTGCATTACCTCGCCTACCGTCCCGTATGGAAAAATCACCGAAACCATTTTCAGCAATATCGATGTCGAAATCTCATCGGGACATATCTCGATCTCATCGGGATCCATTTAGTCCTTTTGCTCTCCATATATTAGAACTCTGTCCAAAACTATTTTACGAATTCTCCGAGACACTTAATCTGAGTAACACTTAATCTGAGTAAGTCATGAGTGGTATCTAGCAACACATCATGACCCCCAATTGATCGGAAAGTAATTGGTTTGACGAATGAACATATATTCATCATGGACCATATCACAAACCTTTCCATAGACAATTACCGTACAATTCGTCCTTTCACCATGCTATACCCCACTTGGTTATGAGTATGGGCAAAGTGTCAACTCTTTACTAGACTGACTATGTCAAATCTAGTCCAAGTGATATCGTTCTTGTCCCGGACTCATTACTTAATATGTCAATGAAGACATTCTTCATGACATATATGCTCCGGCCAGAGACTTCCAAGTAATGACCCTGATAAGAGGCCATGGGTATCATCTTCTGCTATCACAGAAGTGGTGAATCCTCTATTAGCTACTCAATTACCTTCTAATACCTCAAGCTGTACCCAATCACCACCCTATGAGCAACCTCTGTAAGGCAACAAGGAATGGAGTCAAAACACAGAATCAGTATCCAAGATATCCTTGAGCACCTCAAGTCTAGAATACTTGCACCATTGCTATGATGAGATTATCACTGACATTAGAATAGGACATCCATGTGATGATCTCATAGCAGGTCATCCAATGTACTTATTACCTCTAGTAAGCATCCACATCTCAACCCTAAATATCTCATATTTATAGCTTCTGAGATCCACTACATGATCAAATCAAGGAGCTTGAGATGTGCTAGTCTCTCCGGATTACCGATGTCCAGTCTCAGTAATCCTATGACTAGGGATAATTTAGATACTGACATAATTGCACATGATAGGAATCTCAGTAGTATGATCACATCACAATTTTCTTCATGCTATGTCATATATCATGGACTTCATTAATTTGCTTATAGATCAATATCCATTCATAAATAATGAACATCAAATTAATGAAATATACCTTTCTTTATTTATTCATAAAGTATGTACACAACTTTGTACAAAATGCGCTAAAGGTGATTGCCTTCTGGGCACTACTCTAACAATCTCCCACTTGACCTAAAGCCAATCGCCTTGATATCTAATACCATAAGGCGAGTACATGAGAATCAAAACTTTTGTGATAATGGCTTTGTCAGATCAACAATATTCTCGCTCGGTGGGAATTCTCTCGATCCGACATCACCTAGCCCTATGATCTCCCGATCGATGATATCTGCAGAGTACGTGTTTGGATCGTTGATGAGACCTTGGTTCTTTCGTAAACAATAATACAGTACTTATGATGCAAATGAAATCAGAAAACGTTTTTAATTTAAAGAAAACAGTAGTAGCTTATTTATATTATAAACATGTACCCACCTTGATTTCCTTGCTTAATGACTTGACTTGCTGAAAACGTTTCTTCTCTTGTTCATCTTGTCTCTCTTGATCCCTTTATACAATAACAAAATCCCACTTAATAGGGTTTTCAATTAAAAATCCCTCAAAGCACAATCACGTAAATTGGATTCAAAATACTTAAACCCAAACATTTTCGAAACTCCATGAACTAAAATCCTTTCTAAAACCCAAAGGTTTCAAAATGATCTTACCTTCATTCTTTACCAAATGAAGGGATCCTTAGCTCAAAAGAAAGCTCTTGTCTTCCCTAACCTTTTTCTTTTCTTGAACAAACCTCAAAATCTCTCTTGAGGGCTGACAAAGTTGAAACCCTAGCTTGGTTCTCTTCTTTCTTTCTTTCTCTTATTTTCTTCATATCTCTCTCTCACTTATCTCTTTTCTCAACCACACATTTTGCTTTTCCAAAATCTTATCATTCACTTTTCCTCCTTTATTTATAAGCAAGACAATACTTGTAACATGTCGTTACCCATGTGAGGGATAAAATTGTAAATTTTGAGAATTTATGAGAAATTAGGAAAATGCACATCATGCATAATTAATTGTGACATGCACATTAATATGATTGTATATGCATTCATGACATTTTCTGGTATTGTTAATGTGATTAAAATGTGATTTGGTAAATTTGGTGATAATTCGAGTATTTTAGAATTTTTGGTAAATTTTTGGACTAAAAAATATATATATTGAAATTTGGACCAATTATAGTATAACACGTGAACTGAGTAACTGGATGACAAATAACATATGTATATGTGTGTGTCACGTGGCAATATATAATAGTGACAATTGATGGGAGACACGTGTATATCAGGAAAAGAACCCACGTATTTTAGGGTTGCAATGAAAATATATTAGGACGAGTTACTAAACTTTGTTCATCGGAAGCATGCATGTTCTACTAGGTTTTGTTCATCACCGATCATGGAGTTGCTCTCGATGGTTGTCTATGAGTTGCTCATATTGCTGGAAATAAAAACTGAAACAAGTAAGTAACTTGACGATATTTTATGGTGTAATATAAACATGCATGCATGAGAGGGTAAGCAAAGTTTCGGTGATGAATGACTTAGATGATGGATCTGTGAGATAAAAGAGTGTCCAGAAAAGCATGAAATAAGTTCTGTTTAGTTAAATTGTGTGTGTGTTGATGAGTTAAAAAGATGAGTTAGAAGAATTTTTTTGAATGTAATCTGAGTTAATTGATGTGCGTTTGAGTTTCGGGAAAATTACATTGGAGTGAGAAAGCAAAAAATTTGGGAAAAAAGAAATCGGGAAGACGAGTTCAGGACTAGACGTCGCGGTGTCCATTTTCATCCTCGCCGCGACTCATTCGTATTTGCACGTCGTGACTTGTTCTTTCGTACGTCGCGACGTGTGGCTTATTTTGTTTGTACGTCGCGGCGTCCATTTTATTCTTGCCGTGGCTTATTCTTAATTGCACGCCACAACGTAAGAGACCCCCTTGAACTCGTCGCGGCTAACGTTGCAAAAATCTCGAGAAAACTGAATTCTGGGCTATTCGTTCGACGTCACTTTTTGTCCTCGTCGCGGCCCTCCTTCGACTACTCAAACATGCTTTCATATTTTGACGATAACTTTCTCTATAATGATCCAAATTGGGTGATTTTTTATTTTCTGTAAACTAGCGCCATAGGAATACAACTTTTATGAAGAAATAGAGTTTCAATTCTGTCTCTAAGAGTTTCAATTTTTGGTTGGAAGTTGAGGTTTGAATTCTGCTGGAACTTATGAAACACCTAGAATATTCTAAGCATATCTCTTGGTATACTGATCAAAATTAAATTATTTTGGTGTCTTTAGAAAGCTAAGAAATGGGAGAACAACTTTATAGAAGGAAGTTTTGTCTAATTTGGTCTTTTACTTTATCAGATTCAACATGGAAAGTTGACCCATATGTGTATTATAGGAAAAATATGAAGTGGTCAATGAAGCTATGAAATTATTTAACATTGTTTGGTCCAATTCAATTGTAATTATACATGGTATTAATGAGGTATTTATATCTGAATGATTTCGATAAGGATCACGTCTTTATACCCTGGAATTGTCATTAAACATGCATTGTGCATACATTCTATACATTGATGTGCATGAAAGAACCACTTACGTATTTATGCAAAAATGTGATATTTGTGAATGTGTTTTGCCTATTTTAGAGGAGCATATCAGACGCTAATTGGACATTGCCGGACCATCCAGGCAATAGCTTATTGGAGCGTACTGTGAGTCAACCTAGATGATTTCCTACGATTGATTTAATTTGATTTATTTAAGCTTCCAATATTGTTATATTGCTTGCGATTTGATTATGAATTCTGGACTTCAATTGTCCGAGGAGATCAATATTCGGGAATGTATTGGAAGTGTTTTGACTGTGGCTTTGTGTGCTCTGAAATTCTGAGTAATATGTGAATTCTCAAAGGAAGTTGAATGTCGGACTTAGGTTCGATGATTATGAGTTTTGTATGAGTACCATATGTGATTGCTATGTAAGCCATATTCAGTTTGATGCATTGTAAGTGTTCTGAATTGATGTGAAATCCCTTATGATATGTGAATTCTCAGATGATGTTGAATGTCGAACTTAGGTCTGATGATTATGAGTTTCTGACTGAATATCAAATGTGATTGTCTGATATGGTATAATCAGTATTTGATGCATTTCATAAATGCATGCTCAGATAAAGACGTTGTGACTTGAGTTTCCATTATGAAGCGCCCACGTAGAGCTTTGCTCTGCGGATATATGTGTGTGCACGTAGAGCTATGCCCGTGATTCTGTTTCGACCGAGCCCTATGGGCCAAGATTTGTATAAGTATGTGATAGGCACTCAAATACAACAATAAGAACGAATGTGAGTCTCATGCATATAGCATTCATATAATACTGAAACTCCTTGAATGATTTGCAAAGCTGAAGTGAGTGATACATTGATATGAACCATTGCTATACTTGGCTACGTGAATTGCATGATCACATGAGATGCCATGTTATGTGAATATCAGAAATAGTTATATGTTATGAATGAATATCTTTGATATATGTGATGTTTGTGTTAGAGTAGTGCCCTAAAGGCAATCGCCTTTAGCGCATTTTGTACAAAATTGTGTACATTCTTTATAAATAAATAAAGAAAGGCATTTTTCATTACGCTATCGCTCATTATTTATGAACTGATATTGATCAATAAGCAAATTAATGAAGTCCATGATATATGACATAGCATGAAGGAAATTATGATGTGATCATACTATTGAGATTCCTATCATGTGCAATTATGTCAGTATCTAAATTATCCCTAGTCATAGGATTACTGAGATTGGACATCGGTAATCCGGATAGACTAGCACATCTCAAGCTCCTTGATTTGATCAGGCAGTGGATCTCAGAAATTGTACATATGAGATATTTAGGGTTGAGATGTGGATGCTTATTAGAGGTAGTAAGTACATTGGTAGACCTGCTATGAGATCATCACATGGATGTCCTATTCTAATGTCAGTGATAATCTCATCATAGCAATGGTGCAAGTATCCTTAGACTTGAGGTACTCAAGGATATCTTGAATACTGATTCTGTGCTTTGACTCCATTCCTTGTTACCTTGCAGGGGTCGCTCATAGGGTGCTGCTTGGGTACAGTTTGAGGTATTCGAAGGTAATTGAGTAGCCAATAGAGGATTCACCACTTCTGTGATAGCAGAAGATGATACCCATGGCCTCTTGTCAGGGTCCTTACTTGGAAATCTCTGATCAGAGTACATATGTCATGAAGAGTGTCTTCATTGACATATTAAGTATTAAGTAATGAGTCCCAGGACAAGAACTGAAATCACTTAGACTAGATTTGACATAGTCAGTCTAGTGAGAGTTGACACATTGCCCATACTCATAACCAAGTGGGGTATAGCATGGTGAAAGGACGAATTGCACGATAATTCTCTATGGAAAGGTTCGTGATATGGTCCATGATGAATATATGTTTGTTCGTCAAACCAATTACTTTCCGATCAATTGGGGGTCATGATGTGTTGCTAGATACCGCTTATGACTTGCTCAGATTAAGTGTTAATCTAAGTGGCCAACATAACCGGGAACCTAATGGATCACACGCATAAGAGTGTCTCGGAAAATTTGTAAAATAGTTTTGGATAGAGATCCAATATATGGAGAGCAATCGAATTAAATGGATCCCGATGAGATCGAGATATGTCCCGATGAGATCGCGACATTGATATTGCTGAAAAACATTTTGGGGTTTTCCCATAATGGGACCCTGAGGCTCGTAAGACCGACCCCAGTGTGACTGGACCACTTCAGCATTTATTTATATATATATATATATAATTAATTAAAGAATTAATTAATATATATATATATATAAGTGTTCACGTGGAAGAAGGAAAGGTCTTAGCATTTTAACTTTATATATATATATATATATAAAGGCTAAAACGTGGAAGGCAAAAAGAAGCTTCTAACTTTGCCTTGTCATCTTTACATTAAATGGAAAGAAGACAAAATGTGAGATGAAAGATGGTCATTGGTTTAGATAAAAAGAAGGAAGGTTTTGTAAAAAAAACCAAAGAGATTTTGATCTCTCTTCATCGATCATCAAGTTCTCCATCTCCTTCAAGCTTCCCATCCTCCTTCTTCATCGTTATTTCTCAAGCTCTCCAAGAACAAGGTAAGATCTAGCAGTCTTCAACTTGTTCTAGCTATTCTCGGTCAAAGGGTTTGTCCCGTTAGGTTTTCCGATCTCACGTGGATACCAAATTAGCACGGTCTCCTTTGGTCGCTTAGGTTTGACTTTGTTATATAGTCACATGGATCCTGGCTTTTGGGACGGTCCTTAACAAAAATTTTGTTTTCCGCACCGTGCATATATCATGCTCACACCGGGATTTTCCTACAAAGGTATCGAGCCACTTGTGTCGATATAACTAAGAAACCATGACTAGGTCGGAGTTGCCTAATGCTTGTGATGATGATGCATGTTATATATATGAATTTGAATTCAAAGATAGAGATAGTTTTTTCGAAATTTTCGCCGTATATGTTCACAAGGTGTTGTTGCATATGTCCGTGGAAGCTCGGGATTTATCAATGTGATTTGATATGGTTTTGCTAATTTATTCCCTAATGTTCGTTGGTTGCTTTTTCGAGGTGAGTTACTATTTATTTGAGAATTTATTGTGTCTTTCGGGAATAACTCGTGTTGAGGAACATGATTCTACATTGGCTTAGTTGCTTAGGTTGAATGAGTTTTGATGGAAATAAATCCTGAAAAATTCATGGAGCATGTTATGAACGATGTTGTAAATCCTCTGTAATTTTATCGAATTTATTGAAATTGTTTCAATGAGTTTTTCAACAAAAGGCAAAGCTTGGCAGCTTTGAGAAAGTTTCTGAGTGCTTTGTTTGAAATAAGAAATTGTGTAGATTTCAGTTCAATGCCTTGGATCATTTTTAATGTGATTAAAATGTGTTACATTGATGTTGCATGCTTTCTAAACTGATTTTCTTGAAATTGGGTTTCAAACAATTTTCGGATGCCAAATGTGTCTCATTAGCGTCTCGTTAGTATATTCCCTTATCTTGATTGTTTTGGCCGTCACAAATTTTGTGACCAAATGTCAAGTAGTCTTGATAAAGTGTAGACTACCTAGAGATACTTAGGTGATAGTTTGATATTCGCAAAATTATTTGGAAATCTAAATGAATAAGAGTGTATTCATTAATTTCAAGTTTTTCATATATAGTTTGACTATATATGGTAAGCAACAATGAAAGTGTTTCATTATTACATCATAATAAAGGATATTACACTTGGTATTGTGAATTTGAACTACGTATTGAGAAATTAGCCGATTAGAAAGCGGGCCAAAAACCAAATGACTAGCACATGTTCCAATGATCGGCACGTCCATTCCAATGACTATAACATGTTCCAATGATCAGCATTTCATTCCAATGATCGAACATGCACCAATGATCGAAAGTGCACGATGATCCATCCTGCCGATCGAACATGTTCTAGTCGATCGGAACATGCACAAGAACCTATAGTCGACTAGCACAAGTTCCAATGACTAGAATGATGTACCAATCGACCAGAACACGCACCAAATGACTATAACAACACGCATAGGTGGGATGATGATTTTAGGTATAGACTCAATGTGATTGATGAAATACCTAAATCATACCATATAGTCATGGTGACTATAATCCTATAGCTTGAGAAGAAGTAGATGAGACCGAAAACCCTCACACTTAATATGAAAAACTCACGCCTTCCATTAATATGGGGAGAACCAGAGTTCTTATAGAGTGGGTTGTTAGGTAAACCCAAGCTCACTCTATACTTAATATGTTCGAACTATGAAAATAAGATTTTCAATTAATGGGTTGGTTTTCACTAAGCGTTGATTTGTTGAGTAAACACAAGGTCAACGTGGACAGAGGCGAAATTGGGTAGTGTACATCAGATGTACACGCATCAAGAGTCGATAACCCAATGGTGTGCATACATCACGAGTTGATAGCACTAGTCGATAGTTGCATCTATGAATCAAGTGGTATGACCGATACCGCCGATAGATCTAAGGTGGCTTGTTGGTAAACCCAAGGTCATTTTAGTAATGTCGGATATCTATGATGCAATTGGTATGACCGATACCTACCGATTAACCTAAGGTGGCTTGTTGGTAAACCCAAGGTCATTGTTAGTAATATCGGATATCGACCCACTAGACATTTTGTCATAATGTTTCTTGGATTCGCATCGAGGGTTATGGATTCTTTGAAACTAGTGGGAGTCGATGCATGACATGCAAGTCCTTATGATCATGCATTTAATTCTATTCTAACATTCTTTCTCTTTCTCTTTAGGTTGATTGAAGATGACTTCAAGTGTGAACTTCGCCGCTATGGACTTAAACAAATTAATCGACCAAATTTTCTCGATTGGTTGAGAAATCTGAGAATTGTTCTCGATCCGAGGAACTGGATATGTCCTTGATGTTCCACTTCCGATCCACTGCTTGTTGATGCTTCCGATGAGGATCGAAAGTTTATCGAAGATCTCAAAGATAGTGACATAGCAACCTCGTATTATGCTTGCCTCGATGTCACCAGAGCGCGAGCGAAAGATGAGTCTATGGATGCTCATACCATAGTGTTTCATCTTAGGGAGCTGTTTGATGAGCAAGCTCGGTCTGAAAGGTTCGAGACCTCGAGGTTACTCTTCACTACTAAGATGACTCCAGGTTCATCTGCAGTGCAGTATGCACTGAAGATGAAAGGGTATATTGAGAGGTTGGTTGTCTTAGGTTTTTTCATGGATTATGAATTAAGTGTTGACTTAATTCTAGTTGGATTGTCTGATAGTTATTCACAGTTTGTGTTAAACTATAGGATGAATCAAATATCCACGAGAATCCCTGAGTTGAACAATCTGGTCAAGACAACAGAGCAAGCTATCAAGAAGGATAGCAAGCAACTGCTTATGGTGGACTCTTCTTCTAGTTCCAAGAAAAAGAAATTGAAGAAGAAGAGGTCTAAAAAATCGAAAGGAAGTATAGCCAAGAAGAAAACCAAAGAGACTGTACCAAAAGGAACTTGCTTCCATTGTGGCAAGACTGGCCACTGGAAGAGGAACTCAGAAGTCTATCCTGAGGAGCTAAGGTAAGAAGGCATCGATGCCTCGACTTCTTCTGTATGTTTGTCATCGAGGTTAATATCGCTTTCGATTATAACATATGGGTATTAGATACCGGGTTGTGGCTCACACATATGCAATGATATGCAGGCCTCGTGGATGATGAGATGTTTCATGAAGGGAGAACTAGACCTGCGTGTGGGAAATGGAGCAAGAGTTGTCGCATTAGCAGTGAGGCACTTACTTTTGTCACTCCCCACGGGCTTGTAATTAAATTGGATGATTGTTATTTTGTACCGTATTAACAAAGAACATATTGTCTGCTTTTGTTTAAATAGAGCTGGTTTCTATTTGACTTTAGTAACAATGGTTGTTCTATTAGTTTGAATGGAATGCTTTATGGCACTGGTACTTTATGCAATGGAATTTACATATTAGATATGTCACATCCAATTATGAATGTCAATGACACGAAAAGACATAAACTAGATAATTTAAAATCAACTTACTTATGGCATTGTCGCTTTGGCCATATAAATGAGAGACGATAGCTAAGCTCCATAAGAGTGGAAGTTTAGGTCATTTGATTATGAATCATATGACACATGCGAATCTTGTTTATTAGAAAGATGACTAAGTTACCCTTTAAGGAAAGGGTGAATGTCGATCGAGTATTAGACCTAATACATTCGATGTATGTGGTCCGATGTCCATCCATGCTAGAAGTGGTTGTCTTTACTTCATTACCTTTATCGATGATTATTCTCGATATGGGTACCAGATCTCGATGAGATACAAATCTGAAGCGCTTGAAAAGTTTAAACAATTCATAAATGAAGTAGAAACCAACTTGGGAAAAGTATCAAGACATTGCGATCTCGATCGTGGGGGAATACTTAGACCAAGAGGTTTTGGATTATCTCGGAGATAATGGGATTTTATCTCAATGGACTCCTCCTTACACACCACAAAGATAATGGTGTGGCAGAAAGGAGAAATCGAACCTGTTAGACATGGTACGATCAATGATGGGCTTGCAAAGTTACCAAAATCCTTTGGGGATATGCAATCGAGACAAATTTACTTGTTAAACAGAGTTCCATCAAAGATGATGATGTTACTCCATATGAGATGTGGACCAACAAAAGACCCTATCTTACTCATTTGAAAGTTTGGGGCTGTCCAAATTTTATGTGACGCGACACAGATGAAACTTGATGCAAAATTTGACAAGTGTTTGTTCAGTAGGATATCCTAAAGAAACAATGGGATATCGCCTATCTTGCCGAGGAACAAAAGGTGTTTGTTTCAAAGCATGCTGCCTTTTTAGAGAAGGAGTTTCTTTTACAAGAAGACAAGGGGAGCAAAATTAAACTTAAAGAAGTTCAAGATGCGAACAGACGATATCAATCGTCAACTCAAATCGTGACTCATACAGATGAAGTAATAGCTCAACCTTCTACAACACACGGTTCATAGGTCACGAGGATACGCCTGTCTCCCGAGAGATATGGATTTCTCATGAATGAACAGAGTGACGTATTGCTCATAGAAGATGATGAGCCTACCACCTATGAAGAGGTTCCAAGAGTTCAGAGAATGAGAAATGGCTTCAAGCCATGAAAGTTTAAATGGATTCCATGTATGAAAACCAAGTATGGACTTTGGTTGATGCACCAAGGAATAAAACCCATAGGTGTAAATGGGTTTTCAAGAAGAAAACCGACATGGATGGTAATGTGATTACCTATAAAGCAAGGTCTTGGGCTAAAGGTTTTCGCCAAAGACAAGGAGTTGACTACGACGAGACCTTCAAATTTCAAAGAGCAATGCTTAAATCCATTAGATACTCCTAGCCATTGCCAACATTATGATTATGAGATATGGCAAATGGATGTGAAGACAAATTTCCTAAATGGAAATCTAATGAGGATGTGTATATGACATAACCCGAGGGCTTCATCTCCTATGATGGCGAAAAAAGTATGCAAGTTTAGAAATCCATTTATGGATTGAAGCAAGCATCCAGAGTTGGAATATCCGATTGACGAGGTAATCAAAGAGTTTGGTTTCACAAAATCCGATGAATATTGTGTGTATAAGAAGGTTAGTGGACCTGCAATCGTATTCCTTGTGTTGTATGTAGATGACATATTATTGCTAGGAAACGATGTCCGGATGCTACAATCACCAAGATTTGGTTGTCCAAACAATTTGCCATGAAAGACCTTGGTGAAGCAACTTATATCCTTGGGATAAGGATCTATAGAGATAGATCTAAAGGATTGCTTGGTCTATCACAATCAACGTACGTAGACAAGATGCTAAAGAGGTTTAGCATGGAACAATCCAAGAGAGGGTACCTTCCCATCACTCATGGATAACACTCTCGAAATCTTTGTGTCCTAAGACACAAGATGAGAG
Organism: Erythroxylum novogranatense; assembly: GCA_029891385.1. Lineage (NCBI taxonomy): Eukaryota > Viridiplantae > Streptophyta > Magnoliopsida > Malpighiales > Erythroxylaceae > Erythroxylum > Erythroxylum novogranatense. Next base: position 278,098 of record JAIWQS010000034.1, on the reverse strand, counting down.
GATGCGATGGATATGATCCCGTATGCATCCGCGGTAGGATCTATCATGTATGCAATGCTATGTACGAGACCCGATGTATGATATGCTTTAAGTGTTACGAGATACCAATCGGATCCCGTGAGGGTCATCGGTGGTGCAAGAATATCCTCAAGTACTTCACGAAAGACTAAGGATGTTTTCTTGATATACGGGGATGGAGATCTCCAGTGAGCGGGTATACAGATGCCGCCTAACTGATAAGGATGATTCCAAATCCCAATCAAAGTTACATATTCACACCGAACGACGGGCGGTCAATGGAAGAGTTCCAAACAAGAGACGCATCACGATTCAACAACCGAGGCAGAGTACATTGCCGCTTTAGAAGCAGCAAAGGAAGCCGTTTGGATCAAGAAGTTCATTACTGAACTTGGTGTGGTTCCTATCGCTGATGGACCCATACATTGTATTGTGACAACAATGGGGCTATTAAGCAGCGAAGGAACCAAGGTCTCGCTCAACGATCCAAACACGCACTCAGAGATATCACCCGATCGTGGAGATCATTGGTCGAGGTGATGTGCGATAGAGAGAATTCTCACGAGAGCGAATATTGCGATCCGCTGACAAAGCCATTGTCACGTAAGAGTTTCGATTCTCATGCACTCGCCTATGGTATTAGATATCAAGCGATTGGCTTTAGGTCAAGTGGGAGATTGTTAGTAAGGCCTGCTAAAGGCAATCGCTTTTAGCGATTTTTGTACAAAATTGTGTACATTCTTTATAAATAAATAAAGAAAGGCATTTTTCATTACGCTGTTGCTCATTATTTATGGTGATATTGATCAATAAGCAAATTAATGAAGTCCATGATATATGATATAGCATGAAGGAAATTATGATGTGATCATACTATTGAGATTCCTATCATGTGCAATTATGTCAAGATTCAAATTATCCTCAGTCATAGGATTATTGAGACTGACATCGAATCCGGATAGACTAGCACATCTCAAGCTCCTTCATTTGATCAGGCAGTGGATCTCAGAAACTGTACATATGAGATATTTAGGGTTGAGATATGGATGCTTACTAGAGGTAGTAAGTACATTGGTAGACCTGCTATGAGATCATCACATGGATGTCCTATTCTAATGTCAGTGACAATCTCATCATAGCAATGGTGCAAGTATCCTTAGACTTGAGGTACTCAAGGATATCTTGAATACTGATTCTGTGCTTTGACTCCATTCCTTGTTACCTTACAGAGGTCGCTCATAGGGTGATGCTTGGGTACAGTTTGAGGTATTCGAAGGTAATTGAGTAGCCAATAGAGGATTCACCCCTTCTGTGATAGGAAAAGATGATACCCATGGCCTCTTGTCAGGGTCATTACTTGGAAATCTCGATCAGAGTACATATGTCATGAAGAGTGTCTTCATTGACATATTAAGTATTAAGTAATGAGTCCCGTGACAAGAACTGAAATCACTGGACTAGATTTGACATAGTAAGTCGAAAGTGAGAGTTGACACATGCCCATACTCATAACCAAGTGGGGTATAGTATGGTGAAAGGACTAATTGCACCAGAATTTCTATGGAAAGGTTTGTGATATGGTCCATGATGAATATATGTTTGTTCGTCAAACCAATTACTTTCCGATCAATTGGGGTCATGATGTGTTGCTAGATACCGCTCATGACTTGCTTGCATTAAGTGTTAATCTAAGTGGCCAACATAACCGGAACCTAATGGGTCACACGCATAAGAGTGTCTCAAAATTTGTAAAATAGTTTTGGATAGAGATCCAATATATGGAGAGCAATCAATTAAATGGATCCCGATGAGATCGAGATATGTCCCATGAGATCGCGACATTGATATTGCTTAAAACGCTTCCGGGTTTTCCCATATCGACCTTGAGGTTTCCAGAAGACCCAATTCCCAGCAGACCGGACCACTTCAAAGATTTATTTATATATATATATATAATTAATTAAAGAATTAATTAATATATATATATATAAAGTGTTCACGTGGAAGAAGGAAAGGTCTTAGCATTTTAACTTTATATATATATATATATATAAAGGCTAAAACGTGGAAGGCAAAAGAAGTTTAACTTTGCCTTGTCATCTTTACATTAAATGGAAAGAAGACAAAATGTGAGATGAAAGATGGTCGTTGGTTTAGATAAAAAGAAGGAAGGTTTTGTTAAAAAAACCTAAGAGATTTTGATCTCTCTTCATCGATCATCAAGTTCTCCATCTCCTTCAAGCTTCCCATCCTCCTTCTTCATCGTTATTTCTCAAGCTCTCCAAGAACAAGGTAAGATCTAGCAGCCTTCAACTTGTTCTAGCTATTCCGGTCAAAGGGTTTGTCCCGTTAGGTTTTCCGATCTCTGCGAGATACCGTTAGAGACGGTCTCCTTTGGTCGTTTAGTGTGACTTGTTATATAGTCACATGGATCCCGCTTTTGGAAGGTCCCTAACAAAAATTTTATTTTCCGCACTGTGGGCATGTGATGCTCACACCGGATTTTCCTATAGTGGTATCGAGCCACTTGTGTCGATATAACGAAGAAACCATGACTAGTCGGAGTTGCCTAATGCTTGTGATGATGATGCATGTTATATATGTGAATTTCAATTCAGTATAGAGATAGTTTTTCAAATTTTCTTGCCCGATATGTTCACAAGGTGTTGTTGCATATGTCGTGGAAGCTCGGATTTATCAATGTGATTTGATATGGTTTTGCTAATTTATTCCCTAATGTTCTCGTTCATTGTTTTCGAGGTGAGTTACTATTTATTTGAGAATTTATCATGTGTCGTTGGGAATAACCGTGTGAGGAACATGTATTCTACATTGGCTTAGTTGCTTAGGTTGAATGAGTTTTGATGGAAATAAATCCTGAAAATTTTCATGGAGCATGTCAGTGAACGTGTTGTAACCTCTCGTAATTTTATCGAATTTATTGAAATTGTTTCAATGAGTTTTCAAGCAAAAGGCAAAGCTTGGCGCTTTGAGAAAGTTTCTGAGTGTTTTGTTTGAAATAAGAAATTGTGTAGATTTCAGTTCCAATGCCTTGGATCATTTTTAATGTGATTAAAAATGTGTTACATTGATGTTGCATGCTTGCCAAACTGATTTTCTTGAAATTGGTTTCCAAACAATTTTCGATGCCAAATGTGTCTCATTAGCGCCTCGTTAGTATATTCCCTTATCTTGATTGTTTTGGTCGCCACAAATTTTGTGACCAAGGTCAAGTAGTCTTGATAAAGTGTAGCCTACCTAGAGATACTTAGGTGATAGTTTGATATTCGCAAAATTATTTGGAAATCTAAATGAATAAGAGTGTATTCATTAATTTCAAGTTTTTCATATATAGTTTGACTATATATGGTAAGCAACAATGAAAGTGTTTCATTGTTACATCATAATAAAGGATATTACACTTGGTATTGTGAATTTGAACTACACGGATTGAGAAATTAGCCGATTAGAAAGCAAAGCCAAAACCGGTCGACTAGCACATGTTCCAATGACCGTACGTCCATTCCAAATGACTATAACATGTTCCAAATGATCGACACTTCCATTCCATCATTGAACATGCACCAAATGACCGAAAGTGCAAAAGGATCCATCCTAGTCGATCGAACATGTTGTAGTCATTGATCGAACGCACAAGAACTCATAGTCGACTAGCACAAGTTCCAATGATCGAACGCATAAATCTATAGTCGATTAGCACAAGTTCCAATGATCGAATGATGTACCAAATGACTAGAACATGCACCAGTCGACTATAACAACATGCATAGGTGGGATGATGATTTTAGGTATAGACTCAATGTGATTGATGAAATACCCTAAATCATACCATATAGTCATGGTGACTATAATCCTATAGCTTGGAGAAGAAGTAGATGAGACCTGAAAACCCTCACACTTAATATGAAAACTCACGCTTCCATTAATATGGGGAGAACCAGAGTTCTTATAGAGTCGGGTTGTTAGTAAACCCAAGCTCACTCTATACTTAATATGTTCGAACCATGAAAATAAGATTTCGGATTAATGGGTGGGTTTTCACTAGAGCGCTTGATTTGTTGAGTAAACTCAAGGTCAACGTGGACAGAGGCGAAATTGGGTAGTGTACATCGATGTACACGCATCAAGAGTTGATAACCCAATGGGTGTGCATACATCACGAAGTTGATAGCACTAGTCGATAGTTGCATCTATGAATCAAGTGGTATGACCGATACCGCCGATAGATCTAAGGTGGCTTGTTGGGTAAACCCAAGGTCATTTTAGTAATGTCGGATATCTATGATGCAATTGGTATGATCGATACCTACCGATTGACCTAAGGTGGCTTGTTGGGTAAACCCAAGGTCATTGTTAGTAATATCGATATCGACCCACTAGACATTTTGTCATAATGTTTCTTGGATTCGCATCGAGGGTTATGGATTCTTTGAAACTAGTGGGAGCCAGATGCATGACATGCAAGTCCTTATGATCATGCATTTAATTCTATTCTAACATTCTTTCTCTTCTCTTTAGGTTGATTGAAGATGACTTCAAGTGTGAACTCATACTCGCTTATGGACTTAAATAAATTAATCGGACCAAATTTTCTCGATTGGTTGAGAAATCGAGAATTGTTCTCGATCCGAGGAACTCGATATGTCCTTGATGTTCCACTTCCCGATCCACTGCTTGTTGATGCTTCGATGAGGATCGAAAGTTTATCGAAGCATCTCAAAGATAGTGACATAGCAACTCAGATTATGCTTGCCTCGATGTCACCAGAGTCACGAAGCGCATGAGTCTATGGATGCTCATACCATAGTGTTTCATCTTAGGGAGTCTGCTTGATGAGCAAGCTCGGTGCGAAAGGTTCGAGACCTCGAGGTTACTCTTCACTACTAAGATGACTCGGGTTCATCTGCGCAGCAGATGCATCAAGATGAAAGGGTATATCGAGAGGTTGGTTGTCTTAGGTTTTTCATGGATTATGAATTAAGTGTTGACTTAATTCTAGTTGATTGTCTCGATAGTTATTCACGCTTGTGTTAAACTATAGGATGAATCAAATATCCACGAGAATCCTCGAGTTGAATAATCTGTCAAGACAATGAGAAAGTGCTATCAAGAAGGATAGCAAGCAATCGCTATGGTGGACTCTTCTTCTAGTTCCAAGAAAAGAAATTGAAGAAGAAGAGGTCTAAAAATCGAAAGGAAGTATAGCCAAGAAGAAAACCAAAGAGACTGTACCAAAAGGAACTTGCTTCCATTGTGGCAAGATCGCCACCGGAAGAGGAACCAGAAAGTCTATCTGGAGGAGCTTAAGTAGAAGAAGGCATCGATGCCTCGACTTCTTCGTATGTTTGTCATCGAGGTTAATACTTGCTTCGATTATAACATACGGGTATTAGATACGGTTGTGGCTCACATATGCAATGATATGCAGGGCCTCGTGACGATGAGATGCGGCTCATGAAGGGAGAACTAGACCTGCGTGTGGGAAATGGAGCAAGAGTTGCTGCATTAGCCGTGAGCACTTACTTTTGTCACTCCCCAATCGGGCTTGTAATTAAATTGATGATTGTTATTTTGTACCAGATTAACAAAGAACATATTATCTGCTTCTTGTTTAAATAGAGCTGGTTTCCATTTGACTTTTAGTAACAATGGTTGTTCTATTAGTTTGAATGGAATGCTTTATGGTATCGGGTACTTTATGCAATGGAATTTACATATTAGATATGTCACATCCAATTATGAATGTCAATGACACGAAAAGACATAAACGAGATAATTTAAAATCAACTTACTTATGGCATTGTCGCCTTGGCCATATAAATGAGAGACGATAGCTAAGCTCCATAAGAGTGGAAGTTTAGGTCATTTGATTATGAATCATATGACACATGCGAATCTTGTTTATTAGGCAAGATGACTAAGTTACCCTTTAAGGAAAGGGTGAACGTCTGATCGAGTATTAGACCTAATACATTCGGATGTATGTGGTCCGATGTCCATCCATGCTAGAAGTGGTTGTCTTTACTTCATTACCTTTATCGATGATTATTCTCGATATGGGTACCAGATTCGATGAGATACAAATCAAGCGCTTGAAAGTTCAAACAATTCATAAATGAAGTAGAAAACCAACTTGGGAAAAGTATCAAGACATTGCGATCCGATCGTGGTGGGAAATACTTAGACCAAGAGGTTTTGGATTATCTCGAGATAATGGGATTTTATCTCAATGGACTCCTCCTTACACACACCACAAAGATAATGGTGTGGCAGAAGGAGAAATCGAACCTTGTTAGACATGGTACGATCAATGATGGCTTTAAAAGTTACCAAAATCCTTTTGGGATATGCATTGAGACAATTTGCTTACTTGTTAAATGAGTTCCATCAAAGCAGTGATGTTACTCCATATGAGATGTGGACTAACAAAAGACCCTATCTTACTCATTTGAAAGTTTGGGGCTGTCCAGCTTATGTGAAGCGGACACAGTCAGATAAACTTGATGCAAAATTTGACAAGTGTTTGTTCGTAGGATATCCTAAAGAAACAATGGGATATCAGTTCTATCTTGCTGAGGAACAAAAGGTGTTTGTTTCAAAGCATGCTGTCTTTCTAGAGAAAGAGTTTCTTTTACAAGAAGACAGTGGGAGCAAAATTAAACTTGAAGAAGTTCAAGATGCTGTGACAGACGCAGATCAATCGTCAACTCAAATCGTGACTCATACAGATGAAGTAATACTCAACCTTCTACTAACACACGAAGTTCATAGGTCACGAGGATACGCTCTGTTCCCGAGAGATATGGATTTCTCATGAATGAACAGAATGACGTATTGCTCATAGAAGATGATGAGCCTACCACCTATGAAGAGGTTCTGAAGAGTTCAGAGAATGAGAAATGGCTTCAAGCCATGAAAGCTGAAATGGATTCCATGTATGAAAACCAAGTATGGATTTTGGTTGATGCACCCGAAGGAATAAAACCCATAGGGTGTAAATCGGTTTTCAAGAAGAAAACCGACATGGATGGTAATGTGATTACCTATAAAGCAAGGCTTATGGCTAAAGGTTTTCGTCAAAGACAAGGAGTTGACTACGACGAGACCTTCAGCCCAGTAGCAATGCTTAAATCCATTAGGATACTCCTAGCCATTGCCAGTCATTATGATTATGAGATATGGCAATGGATGTGAAGACGGCTTTCCTAAATGGAAATCTAGGCGAGGATGTATATATGACACAACTGAGGGCTTCATCTCCTATGATGGCGAAAAGTATGCAAGCTGCAGAATCCATTTATGGATTGAAGCAAGCATCCAGGAGTTGGAATATCCGATTTGATGAGGTAATCAAAGAGTTTGGTTTCTCACAAAACCGGATGAATATTGTGTGTATAAGAAGGTTAGTGGGACTGCAATCGTTATTCCTTGTGTTGTATGTAGATGACATATTATTGCTAGGAAACGATGTCTTGATGCTACAATCACCAAGATTTGGTTGTCCAACAATTTGCCATGAAAGACCTTGGTGAAGCAACTTATATCCTTGGGATAAGGATCTATAGAGATAGATCAAAAGATTGCTTGGTCTTTCACAATCAACGACATAGACAAGATGCTAAAGAGGTTTAGCATGGAACAATCCAAGAGAGGGTACCTTCCCATCACTCATGGGATAACACTCTCGAAATCTTTGGTCCTAAGACACAAGATGAGAGGATGCGCATGGATATGATCCCGTATGCATCTGCGGTAGGATCTATCATGTATGCAATGCTATATGTCGAGACCCGATGTATCATATGCTCTAAGTGTTACGAGCGAGATACCAATCGGATCCCGTGAGGGTCATCGGGTGGTCGCAAGAATATCCTCAAGTACTTGCGAAGGACTAAGGATGTTTTCTTGATATATGGGATGGAGATCTCCAGTGGCGGGTATATGGATGCCAGCCTAATCTGATAAGGATGATTCCAAATCCCAATCGGTTACATATTCACACCGAACGGTAGGCGGTCACCGGAAGAGTTCCAAACAAGAGACGATCGCCGATTCAACAACCGAGGCAGAGTACATTGCCGCCGAGCGAAAAGGAAACCGTTTGATCGAAGTTCATCATCAACTTGGTGTAGTTCCTAGCGATGATGGACCCATACGCTTGTATTGGACAACAATGGGGCTATTAAGCAGCGAAGGAACCAAGGTCTCGCCAACGATCCAAACACGCATTCGCAGATATCACCCGATCGTGGAGATCATGGGTCGAGGTGATGTGCGATAGAGAGAAATTCCCAGAGCGGAATATTGTCGATCCGCTGACAAAGCCATTGTCACGTAAGAGTTTTGATTCTCATGTACCGCTTATGGTATTAGATATCAAAGCGATCGGCTTTAGGTCAAGTGGGAGATTGTTAGTAAGTGCCTTAAAGGCAATCGCTTTTAGCGCATTTTTGTACAAAATTGTGTACATTCTTTATAAATAAATAAAGAAAGGCATTTTCATTACGTTCTTTGTTCATTATTTATGAACCGATATTGATCAATAAGCAAATTAATGAAGTCCATGATATATGACATAGCATGAAGGAAATTATGATGTGATCATACTATTGAGATTCCTATCATGTGCAATTATGTCAAGATTCAAATTATCCCTAGTCATAGGATTATCGAGACTGGACATCGGTAATCCGGATAGACTAGCACATCTCAAGCTCCTTGATTTGATCAGGCAGTGGATCTCAGAAACCGTACATATGAGATATTTAGGGTTGACATATGGATGCTTACTAGAGGTAGTAAGTACATTGGTAGACCTGCTATGAGATCATCACATGGATGTCCTATTCTAATGTCAGTGATAATCTCTTCATAGCAATGGTGCAAGTATCCTTAGACTTGAGGTACTCAAGGATATCTTGAATACTGATTCTGTGCTTTGACTCCATTCCTTGTTACCTTACAGAGGTCGCTCATAGGGTGGTGCTTGGGTACAGTTTGAGGTATTCGAAGGTAATTGAGTAGCCAATAGAGGATTCACCCTTTCTGTGATACCAGAAGATGTACCCATGGCCTCTTGTCAGGGTCATTACTTGGAAATCTCTTATCAGAGTACATATGTCATGAAGAGTGTCTTCATTGACATATTAAGTATTAAGTAATGAGTCCCAGGACAAGAACTGAAATCACTTGGACTAGATTTGACATAGTCAGTCTAGTGAGAGTTGACACATTGCCCATACTCATAACCAAGTGGGGTATAGCATGGTGAAAGGACGAATTGAACGGTAATTATCTATGGAAAGGTTCGTGATATGGTCCATGATGAATATATGTTTTTTCATCAAACCAATTACTTTCCGGTCAATTGGGGGTCATAATGTGTTGCTAGATACCGCTCATGACTTGTTCAGATTAAGTGTTAATCTAAGTGGTCAACATAACCGGGAACCTAATGGGTCACACGCATAAGAGTGTCTCGGAGAATTTGTAAAATAGTTTTGGATAGAGATCTAATATATGGAGAGCAATCGGATTAAATGGATCCCGATGAGATCGAGATATGTCCCGATGAGATCGCGATATTGATATTGCCGAAAACGCTTCCGGGGTTTTCCCCATACCGGACCCGTAGGTAGGTAGGATCTAATTCAGCAGGACCGGACCACTTCAGATTTATTTATATATATATATATATATATAATTAAAGAATTCATTAATTAATATATATATATAGTGTTCACGGAAGAAGGAAAGGTCTTAACATTTTAACTTTATATATATATATATATATATATATATATAAAGGCTAAAACGTGGAAGGCAAAAAGAAGCTTCTAACTTTGCCTTGTCATCTTTACATTAAATGGAATGAATACAAAATGTGAGATGAAAGATGGTCGTTGGTTTAGATAAAAGAAGGAAGGTTTTGTAAAAAAAAACTAAGAGATTTTGATCTCTCTTCATCGATCATCAAGTTCTCCATCTCCTTCAAGCTTCCCATCCTCCTTCTTCATCGTTATTTCTCAAGCTCTCCAAGAACAAGGTAAGATCTAGCAGTCTTCAACTTGTTCTAGCTATTCTCGGGTCAAAGGGTTTGTCCCGGTTAGGTTTTCCGATATCTGCGTGGATACCGTTAAAGACAGTCTCCTTTGGTGGTTTAGGTTTGACTTTGTTATATAGTCACATGGATCCTGGCTTTCGGGAAGGTCCCGGAACAAAAATTTTTGTTTTCCGCACCATGGGCATGTGATGCTCACACCGAGATTTTCCTACAGTTTGTTTGTAATCCGGTGAATTCATCAATGATGGTTCACTCTCTGAGTTGCAAAACTCATAAAAAAAATTGCAATGTGGCTTTTCAGGTTCTGAGGAATTATTTCAGCTAGGCTAAATGGAGTATAGCCACTGAGATCTGATATGGATTAGGGGTCGGGATCAGTTTGCACCTGTACATGTCTTCATTGACTTTATTTTTGAATTATGTTCATCAAGAATTGTACAAAGTGTATGTAAATGATTTGGTAATGAAATGACTTTATGGTTTCAAGTGTTTTGTATCTGAAATGGGCCCAAATTTAAAGTTGAATACTAATGTTTGTGAAGATTGTAGCTTGGAAATGGAAATGTTTTCAAATGACATGGGCTCAATTTGATTAGTATTTTCCGCTTGCATGTTCCTTATTTTAAAGAAACAAAAGTTTTGTAATGAATTTTGACTGAATGATTGTTCTAGCATGCCACCCTTGCGGGGTATGTACTCGGATATCACCATAGATGTCGGGTATGTGTCTTGTGAGAGTGGGGTGCTACATTTTGGTATCAGAGCCCAAATTTAGTATCTTACATGGGCAGTTTTCGACATATGTGCTAAGTTACGTGCATTTCAATCATGTCATAGCAGGAAGTAGCACCTGATCCCTAGTCTGAGTTGCATTTATATGAGTCACATACATGAGCATTTGGTAAGTGTTTAAATTGATGGAATTAGTGGGAAGAACGATGATCTGTTTGACTATGAGAAAATGAAAGTTTGTGGATATTTAGAAAGGTAAAATAGTATATGGTTAGATATGACGAATAATGATGTAATATATTTGTATTGGTGGATGTATGACGGAATACGATATCGAGATTGTACTATGGGCAGATATTCCTGAATATGCTATAAATGTGAATACATTGTCATGGATTGATTAAGGAAAGTAACGATATAAAGATGAATGACGAGATTTAAAGTGTACAAGCCAAGGTGAAAGAAATAAAATTTTTCTATGACTTTGAGAGGTCAAAATTGGACTTGAAATGATTGTCAAATAAAGGTGATTTGAGTTATGACTCACTATAAGAATATGTTGGTAAAATTGCGATAGAAAAATTTTAGGATGATTATGTATCGATAAGTCTAAATTGATGGTGAAAATACGCATGTATGACGATATAGTGGTAATTGGAAGATGGGGTCAAGATGGTGAGAATTGTGAAAGTTGTCATGGTTAAGTTTGTAGCATCCCACTCCCGCAAGACCCAAACCCGATATCGAGGGTGATATCCGAGCCAGGGCCTCACGAGGGTGGTATGCTAGAGCAGTCAAAACAGTTTAAAAACTCAGTAATACATTTTTCCTTTTGAAAAATAATCGAGTGCGCAGATATCAGTAAATAATTTGAGCCCGTTTTAATATGAAATCATTTTCGATCATAAAACAATTCATACACACATTATCCATAGCCAAAATTAGGCCCAATACAATAACGGTACTAATCTGCGTGATTTGCAGAATTACAAATTTACAATAATACCGAATGACTCTAATGTAGATGTGAAATTGATCCCGACTTCAAACTCTGACTCTTTTGCGGTAATCATACTCCCGTTTGTCTAACAGGGTACTCGTCAATTCCTAAAAAATAATTGCAATGTTGGGTGAGTTTGCGAACTCAATGAGAAACCATCATCGATGGTTCACTCAATTCATACATATACACACAATTTACCAAATATCACATACGATCACATTTCCCAAATGTAAGGCGTTTCGCCTTTCACACAATTCACATTCAATCACACCATATATGCAATGTACATGTGACACTTTCCAATTTATTACGGCGTTGTGACCGTGCGCCTGAAACTGTCCCAGTGACGGGCACATTAACGGTGAGCTTGTGGCTCTGAAATACGTTGGACTTAAATGACCTGATACGGTGAGCCTGTGGCTCTGATAAACGTTGGGCTCGAGGCCCTGTTGCGTTGAGTTTAAAGCTCTGATATACGTTGGTTGCTCCGGTCACAACTGTCATTATCTGATCATACCTTTTATGCATGAATGCATATGCTTCAATTTCCATTTACTGTCATTTACATTTCAATGTCATTTCCCATTCCTTCAGACCTTCGGTCCGGTATTTCAGTCATATACAATTTACAATTTATTTCATTGATGCATTCATAATCATTTACACACAATAACACTTCAATATTACCCATAATCTACTTGACATTCTTTGAAAATCTCAATATCTGTAATTGGTCTGTTTATTGCAGCATTACCTGTTCACTATTTGAGTTTAGTAGGCAGAATTGTCTGTTCATTTCAGAATTGTCGGTATAGTAGTCATTTATGCCCGTCTTTTTCCTCGAATTAACACAATGTATCCTTATAGGAATCTAAAGTCTCCAATACCATTTATCAAAGTCATTCAATTTATCTTATACCATTTTAATATATTGTCTCACCATAACACTTACCGCCCACTCTCCAAGGGCATGCTCATCTTCAGTATCAAATTCCTCGATTATTCATATAGTTCTTTTTACTTTTCACTGTCCAAAGACTTTCAAACACATTTCGCCTATAAACATAGCCACTACCATTTGCTTACCTCACATAATTCCCTATTAGGGTCTTGTTGACTTTACCATACATCATTCAACTTTTTCATTGAGTTCATAAGTAGTGTATTTGCAATCCCTTTATGAAGGTAACACTACATCACGTCATTGTCAGTTTCCCTTTAGGACTTCTTGTCTCTACTCATTTTCTCTTTTCAATTTATTTCCTGTCATTCACATCAACATATGCCAATACCTAGTCATTCTAACCACAGTACATTATAATTCTCATTATCGATGTTTCCTTTTCCCCTTCCCAATTGCTCATACCCTTTCATGGGTTCACATTCTGATACCTTCTCACTTTTCTCACACTTAATCACGTAACACATGTTCACACGTAGGATTTCTACTAGTGCGACTCAGACTGGAGATCAATTACTATAGTCTGCAACGACACGACTCAAATGCATGCAACTTGACCTATGTTTCAGATCGTGCCAGATACATTCAGATTCTTGGGCTCGATACCACCTAAATGTAACACCCACTCCTCGTGACCCGAACCCGATATCGCTGGCAATATCCGAGTCCGTGCCTCATGAGGGTGGCGATTACATCACTCACCAAAACTCGAGATACAATTGTTTGTTTTTATTTTCATTCAATGAAAAGACAATAATAACTGAGCCCACAATCGAAATACATAGCTTCAGCTTTCAGCGATAAACATTTTCAATTATTAGAATCATTCAATAAGTTACAATCATTTAATGTACAAAGAGCCATAACTAAATTGGGCTCATTACAGATACAAGCATCCTTGACAGAAAGTTCAGAATACAATTATGCGACACTAATGTAGACACGAATTGATCCCGACCTTTATCCTTCACTTGTCTACAGTAGACATACTCCCGTGTCAACCGGGGTATTCTTCAAGACCTGAAAAATATATCCAAATTTTGGGTGAGTTTTGCGAACTCAGTGAGGAACCATCATCAATGGTTCACCCAATTCATGCATTACGCGAATAGCGTACAGATTATCACAATTGCACATTCAGAATATCATATGGAAATTTATAGATTTTCAAAAAAGCATAATCAGAAAGATTTCAAAGCAGTATCACATAGATGCAAGGCATGTTGTCTCTTTCCCAATCCAAAAGTCAATTCAATGCATACTTACTTAAATACATCACATTTTTCATTTCATTTCAGTGATTCAATACTTTTCCCAATTCACAAGATAATCAAATACATGCATAACATTTTCTATTATTTCTATTTCGATTACGTGTTTGTCAGGATCGAGCTACCAGATCTTGTCTAATCCCGCATTAATCAATGGGCCTATGGCTCGAATCGTCCTTTTCGGGCTCATTAAGCGTTGAGCATAAAGTTCGAATCGTCACTTTCGGCTCATTAAATGTTGAGCATAAAGCTCGAATCGTCCCTTTCGGGCTCATTAATCGTTGAGCATATAGCTCTCGGTGGCAGCTCAGTCATATGATTATCAATTAACGGTATAGAATTCATTTATCACAATTCTACAATATCACATTGGAATTCAAGTCCAATTTATCGAAATGTACAATTCGTTCTCAATTATTCACAATAATTCACAATCACGGACTATCACATTGAAAGCATAAAAGCTTCTCAATCACAGTAATTAACACTCGGACCTTTGGTCCGAGATCTCAAACGTAATCATTCACAAACAGTTACACACAAATAGCACTTCAATAACAAGTTCCCAATACTTCGAACACCTATGGTCCGAAATCAATCAAAATCAAACACACATAAGCCCTCCATTATCTCCACATGGCATAATCACATTTTTTTTCACATATAGATTGAGGAACCAACTAGGTTACTCACCTGTACTTCCGAGCTACAGCCTGGAAGTCCCAGCAGTATCCGTGGTTCAAAGAACAATCCTTAGGTTGAAAGACAATCACATTCTTAACTTTCTTTTACTAATTGCGATTCTACTAACTTAGATTCAAACTTTCATTCTTCAAATCAATTGTAGACCTCCTTCTCTAGATCACAACGAATCAAACATCACCTCAATTGGAGGTCTGCACCATTAACTATGCCTCAAAAACCAATTTAAATCAGTTTAGAAAAAGGGTCCCTCGCTGCGATGTATAGACGCTCGTCGCGACGTGTAATGACGCTCGCCGCGGCGTCGAATATTTGGGGCTTTTTTGCGGCGTCCTACTGCACGCTCGCCGCGGCGAACGAATGTTTATTCGTCGCGGCGAGGCTCGCGCACGCAGGTTGCAGCGTGCGGTCGTCCTCTCCGATTCTCTTTTTTTTTATTTTCTTTCTAAAACCAGTCATAACCTACCCATAACTACCCCAATCTTCCATATCAAACACAATAAATGCATCAAACTCAATAAATAACAACATTAAAACCATTTACTTACCAATCAAACCTCAAATCTTTAAATCTTTCGAAATTCTTCCCAACTCTTTCCTCTTTTCTCCGACACCCACGACCAACACACCACATCTCATAAATTTCCTCTTCCTTATGGTTTAGACTTGTCTTTGCACATGGAGAAGCAAGCAAGCAAGATGAGAGGCAACAATCAATTATCACCCAGAGGAAGAAGAAGGATTGATCGGAGGAGGAAACGTGCCCTAGGGAGAGGAGGATTTCTTTTCTCCAAATTTTAAAACCTAAGATATTTAAAGGTTAAACAGATATGCGTCCGGTCTTTTTCCTTATAATGCGTTTAAATCTCTTTCTCTTTTCACAATCATTTCCAGCCTGATGAGTCTCCAAATCTCAATAGTTTCACCTTATAATTCCTAAGATCAAAAATCAAATGGTCCCACTGTCATAGAACAGTTATTTCTGTACTATACAACTCATCAGTCCGGCACTCGAAAAATTTCCGATCCAAACATTTTCTTCCGAATTTTCCAGGAAAATTCCTAAGGGTCACTACCAATTGACAATCACTCTAAAACAGTTCCAATTCAATCTTCAGACCCAATTATTCCAAAATTCCTAATAAATCATAATCAAATCTAATTATCTCACAATTTCACAATTCATATCATATTCACAATCAAATGCCGGGAAAATGTCATGAATGCATGTATCTATATGTGCATGTGCAAAAGACTAATTCCTCTAAAATTAGAGGCCAAAAGAATGCTCAGTCAATAATATGCGGTAAAAGTCCTAACCCGTCTCAATTTACCAATATAACCTTCCCATCGGTGACGGGATGTTACAATTCTCCCCTCCTAATAAAAAATTCATCCTCGAAATTTCATATACGATTGATCAGGAAGGCAGGGGAGTCTTTTCGATCAATGACTTTCTGATTTCCACTTATTTTGCTACACGAATAATTTATACCACTTAACTGAAATCAAACCATCGATGAACCACTCATCTTTCTCAAACTCTACATTGCTTTACTGTTTTCTCATGATTACTCGCAAATCGCCACTTTCAATATCAATAACACATATATCGGATCCTAACAATATTTCCTAATCCTATCTATATAATACTTTGGATCTGGATCATCTTTTAGGTTTTAGACTGACTTACCAATTCCTAGTTCCATTCATATTACAGTCACATAGAGGCCACTTTATAACGAATTTAGTTTCCCCTAATCACACCTTTATCTCATCTAAGTGTATCTTGGCCGAGGCGATACAGTTTGAAGCATTTCATTTCTCACTTATTAGATTACGTCTCTTTTGTGTTAAAACACTAATCTCATAGGATTCTAATAACCTCGATCTACTCAATTCATTACCCCTTTACTTGGATATCTCAATCCTCATTACAAATTCATTTTACTCATCAACATAATACACTGTTCAAATGGTGCCACCCATACAACAATTAATATGCTCACAATCAATCTGAACTAAACATCAATTTCATATCCCAATGAATTCCCAAAAATATCAGTTTTACATTTATCTCTAGCAGTCAAGTCTGTTGGTCAATTACACATATAATAATTTGATTTTACATTCTAAACCTTCAATTACTCTTTCAATGTATTCTTACTAGAACATAAAGCTTCGATTGTTCCTTTCGTCCTCTCTAACAGTTTCTTTGGCGGATATTACACATACTTCTTAATCCAGTCAGAAATATCATTTTTCTCTAAAGTTAAATTCATATGCAATTCTGCATATTCTAAATCCATAATTCGGGTTTTGTCAATCCTTTTTATACACTCCTGATTTGGAATTCCAATAGCTAATAATACTTTCTTTTGCCCCATGCTAGCTCAATAGATTACACTCGATATTACACTAGGTTTAACAACCCTATCGCTCAAATTGTGATCATCTACTAATGACTTTTCTATTCAATATTTTAAATTGCATAGCTAGTTTAATTCTGAAATACTCAAACGCATAATCCTTTTCAAATCTTTCAAATTCCCGAAATATCTTAACCGTTATCAATTCACATATTCATAGACATATCCAAAAATATTTCTGTACGAATAGAATCTCTAAACTTTCAAAACCATATCCAGTATAATAAATTCCAGTCATCAATCATCATGCTGCCCATGAGGCCATACTTGTCCTTAGATGCATAAACCACTTTATACTATTTTAACAGATTGCATCATAACTTTTACTGGGACACTTCGCTAAATATTGCAAGATTTCCAAATTAAAGTGATATCATCAATACTCGAGTTGTAAGTTTCTCCAAATGTCCCTTTTTACATCCATCAGTCATACGATTCACACGCTTTTCCTCAAACATTTTTATCAAATAACGGAGACTAGAAAATCTGTAACAACTTCTGGACGTATCCAGCGCATAGCTAGTTCTAAATAACTCCAAATCCCGTATACATATGTCCCTTGCAATATCGCATTAATCATCACCTCTATCGTCATTAAGTCTCCCAATGTGCCATGTTCGAATACTAATTCCTCCACTATTTATTTGATCAAGATAAGATTCACTCTTATGAAACTTGCATGATATAAAATTTCCTCAACTATGCCAACTAATCTTCTTCACTTTTCAAATGCATTTCATATATCATTAATAACCATAGTCATTATCCAATCGAAATACAATTGAGATACCTTACTCTTCAGTAGCATAATAAACTCCTTATACTCATGATTGATTCTTATAACTCTTTAAATATCTAAATTTCCCAATGAGGAAAAAATCTCGTATGATTTTCTCAATGTCATCATAACGTATTCTGACACATGTTCCTTTACTCTAGTTTCTCCACAAATTTCAATTTATTTGCAATCTTTACTAACTGGGTTGATAACACATTTAACAATTTCACTTTCACTTTATGAGCATAATTACACAAAATATTCATGAACCAATATTCTCCTTGAATTCACGACTAATGTCTCCTTACTATTCAATAATCCTATTACACAGTTGGATTCTTTACGTCAACATAAAAAAAACATACCTTCTTAGTAGCAGATTCTATCACTTACGCTTGAGTCTCCGCTAAGATTTGGACTCTCATAATTAACTTTTACTTCATTTCAGATTTATCTCTTCAATGATTACTCTCAAATCAAATTGTCAGATCAACTAAACCTTGTCAATCAACTATTTTTCATCGCTATTTATCAGTCATTCTTAATACTTTGAGAAGATCAATGTCAACTATACATAATATCCCGATAAGAACAGTTCATGCCATGCCTTACAGGATCAGAACATCCCTTATAATGAGGCTATTTAGGGCACTTAAACAATTTCATTTACTCTAATATCTTGGCATACTTCGCCATAATCATCACATCTTATCTAAAATTGTATTCACATCATTTACCCATCAGTGGCTTATACTACTAAGAATACTTTAATCATATTTAATTCTAGATAACCTTTCTCTTTTTGGTACCAGTTCTCGATCATGGAAACTTTGCTATGCTCATGTCCCTCTTTTATTCCCTCAAGCTCATTACCTATGCTAACATCATTAACAGTCTCACTTCTTTCCCAATTGATCACTATAAGCACTTTCATTTCTTATTTTAACTCAAATTGAACTTTAAATGATTTTAACTTATTGCTGAATGATTGTAATAATTGAAAATGTTTACTGCTAAAACTGAAACTGTGTATTTCTGATTGTGGGCTCAGATTATTACTGTCTTTTCCGCGCGAATGAAAAATAAAAACAAACAATTGTATACTGAGTTTTGACCGACTGATTGTAGCGTCCCCTTACCGTAGAGTATACACCGGGATGCCCGTAGGTCATACCGATACATACCCTACGATGAGGGTGCACTACGATACGATCAATTCTAATAAACCTCATGGCATCAATAATAATAAAGCAGTAATATCAATTTCACTAAATTTTGAAACCAAAAGATATCCTTCATTTCATTCCCGAAAACCATAAGTACATACTTACATCGAAATTACAATCAGACAGATCCCAAAATAGACAAGATACTAACTCCTATCTAGGTCATCCCAAAATATCCTAAAGGATCCCCAAATGACCGACCACATGGGCCATGCTCCTCTGGGCACACACACACGCAGAAAAGTCTCAAAATCTGAGCTAGGAGTCACACTACCACCGTCCCGAAAAATAAATGCAATTTGGGTGAGTTTATAACTCAATGAGTAATCATCATCGATGGTTTACTCAATTCATGCATTACGCAAAATTATGCATAAAGCAACACGAGATCATATTCGAATCACAATTCATAAATTCATTAAATCATGATCACACATTTGCATTTAATCCTATATCAAATTCACAAAGACAAACACAGCATCGAATGCATAATGCTTTCCATTTCATTTTAATGTCAGGGTCAAGGCGTCAATTATCCCATTGTCAAGCACATTACACATCACATGAAATCGCATTTTGGGGTGAGAGAGCTCTCGGTATGCACTATGCCCACGCATTACCACTAGGATAGGAGAGCCCTCCGCTATGCACTAATCCCTTTTCACTTGTCACAATAGACGAGCTTATAGCTCCAATCGATCGTAATGTGCTCCACCACAACCGCCAGCCATCGATTTCTATTCATGCCTAGCATGCGCTCACAATTCTCAAAACATATCTCATACGAATCACTTACTCATAATCACAAATAATTCACACAAAACATTTAACACATCAGAGATTGAGAAACCAACTAGGTTACTCACCTCTAAACTTCCGAGCTACTGCTGGGAAGTCTCTGTTGCGTCAAAGGATCGACGCTCCACTTGAGCCTCTACAATAATCATAATAGCCAAATATCACTAATTGTATCGATTTCAATAATCAAAAATGATGATGTCTCAAATGAATGTTGTACTATGCATGTTATGACATTTCCGACCCTAATATCGATTCTCACCAATTCTGTGCTTTTACACTAATCTATAGAAATTGCTAATACCATAAGTCAATTGGCTAAATTCTACATCTTCCAAGATCAAATTCTAAGACATAGGAATTATCGTTAAATCATAATCAAATTCACTATCCAATTGCCATCTGATTTCGAGAACCACCGAATTAAATTTCCGAAATTCCATTCTTCTAAATTAAAGATCGAAATCCCGAATTCATAATCTCTAAATTGAAATCCATCCACATCTAATTGAATCATCAAATTCCCAATTCCCAAAGTATTAAAATCTCCAATTTATTTTCAGAAAAGAACATCCCTCGCCGTGGCGAGCTCCTTTTTCTATGCTTTAGCCAAGATCCGCATGCGCCTCGTCGTGACGCTAACGCTTCTTCTTCGTCACGTCAGCGTTGCGCGACGTCAGCGACGTGGATCAAGATCTGCCATGACACGCTTCGTCAAAGATGTCTCCTCGCTTCGCCAAGGCGTGTTCTTCGTGTGCCGCGACGTGCGATGGCAGAATCGCCCAGAAAACCCAGAATTTCCCAGATTTCTCAGTTTTAATCCGATCCTTTCCCTTTCCAACCACTCCTAAACAACACTTTACACTTAAAAAAACTCATTCCTAACTTTCAATCCATCAAATAACCACTATTCATCAAACACCCAAATCAAAATCACATATTTTCCCTAAACCTATATCATCCGAAAGTCTATAATTTCTCAAACAATTTATACTCAAACCCATGCTTAAATTAAACTATATAAAGCATAAAGGAACAAGAACTTACTTGATTTAAGCTTAAATCCTTGAAGAAACACCAAGAAGACTCAAACTCCCACTCCTAAACACATCCACGGTTTTCTCCCATTTAACCCAAACTCCATTTCTTTCAATCCAAGCCAAAGGGATGAGTGTTAAAGGATAAAGAAGGATTAATTTGTAAGGAGAAAACAAGAAACAACTCCAAGCTAAGATCCATGCAAAGAAGAAGGAGAACAAAGCAATGTCTTTCAAAGGAAATAGGGCAAGCATAGTGGATCATTTTTCAAAGGAGAAGGATTTAAATACTAAGGCTTGTTATGGCTTGTTTGGCAATTCATTTGCCACAAGTCCAATCCAAACAATTTCAATCCAATTTCTAATTCTAATTTCTCCCGACTTTCCAATGGTTCATATCCTAATTCCTTAAATAATAATTCAAATTACCTCATAAACATTCTCAATCAAATTCGGAACCGGAATCACAATTAATCAGTCACTAAGCCATCTTCCCTGGTTCTCCGATCCGAACCCAATACTCTAAAAATTTCAAAAAAATTCCTATAAATCCTCAAAATTAGAACACATCTAATCACATACTCCAAATTTCAATTCTCAATTCCGACATTCAATTTAACACTCCAATTCATAAATCAAAGCACAATTAATCTTAATCACAAAGTCTCCAATTTCACAATCAAGTCGAAAATCTGTCATACATGCATGTACATACATATGCTTGTGCAATTATGAACATTTATCAAGAATGTAGAGGCTATGAATACAAATGCAAAATACGTATACAGAATATGTATGAGATGAACTGTACCCATCCCATCGGTGACGGGATGTTACACTGATGTAGTACGCCACCCACGCGGGGCACGGACTCAGATATTGCCAACGATATCGGGTTCGGGTCACGCGGGAGTGGGGTGTTACAAAGTTAGTATGTTATTTTGTGAGCACATATTTAAGAATTGGATTACTATGACAAGTGTGAGAATTGAGCACATAAGAATTATATGTGTGGAGAGGATATAAGAAGCAATCTACGAGATATGAATAAATATTTGGTCATAGTTCCCATAATTTAACGTCTATGATGAATTAGAGTAATGAATGAAAGTGCTTATGGTTATCGATCGAAGATAGATTGAGAGTGTTAAAGATGATATTGTGTGTGATGAAATCGAGGAAAAGAAGAAGGGCAAGATTGTGGCATAGTTCCCACGACCGAGGTTAGGCGCAAAAAAAGAAGAAGAAGAAGAGATAAGTGTTTTCCTAAATCGAATGAGATTAAGATATTCTGAGCATAAGTTGTTAATTAGTGAATTGTCTTAAATACATTTTTAGATGAGATATAATGATTATGAATAGTTGAAATGACCTTTTTGGGGTACTAAGAATGTTTGATAAGCTATGATGGGAATATTTGATTGATAAGGATTAGATGAACAATATAGTTGATCGTAGTAAGAAATCTTCTTTGCCAGAAGAAGTTCACCGAATATAGTTAAGTTGACCTAAAGGTTTACTTTTAAGAATGAATGAAAACGGAATAAATTAAAAGAAGAATATTGGAATTCTATGCCCAATGAAGACTTAAGCATAAGATGTAAAATATGCTACTGTGAGTGTATTCATTTTGTTTGAGGTAAAGTATACAACTATGTGATTGGATTTTTGAATTTGAGGTGACACCCTTGCTAATGTGAGGAGAACTTAGGCCACATTATATTATGTGAAACTACGTTCGGGTAATACACAAGTGATTTGATGAGTGTGTTGCCAAAAAAATATTGAAATTTGGACCAATTATAGTGTAACACGTGAACTGAGTAACTGGATGACAAATAGCATATGTATACGTGTGTGTCACGTGGCAATATATAATAGTGGCAATTGATGGGAGACACGTGTATATCAGGCAAAGAACCCACGTATTTTAAGGTTGCAATGAAAATATATTAGGACGAGTTACTGAACTTTGTTCATCGGAAGCATGCATGTTCTACTTGGTTTTGTTCATCAACGATCATGGAGTTGCTCTCGGTGGTTGTCTATGAGTTGCTCATATTGCTGTAAATAAAAACTGAAACAAGTAAGTAACTTGACGATATTTTATGGTGTAATATAAACATGCATGCATGAGAGGGTAAGCAAAGTTTCGGTGATGAATGACTTAGATGATGGATCTGTGAGATAAAAGAGTGTCCAGAAAAGTATGAAATAAGTTTTGTTTAGTTAAATTGTGTGTGTGTTGATGAGTTAAATAGATGAGTTAGAAGAATTGTTTTGAGTGTGATCTAAGTTAATTGATGTGAGTTTGACTTTCGGGAAAATTACAGTAGAGTGAGAAAGCAAAAAATCTGGGAAAAAGGAAATCGGGAAGACGAGTTCAGAACCAGACGTCGCGGCGTCCATTTTCATCCTCGCCACTACTCATTCCTATTTGCACGTCACGACGTGTCTTTTTGTACGTCGCGACGTGGGTCTATTCTTGTTTATTCGTCGCGGCGTCCATTTTATCCTCGCCGCGACTCATTCCTATTTGCACGTCGTGACGTGTGGCTTATTTTGTTTGTACGTCGCGGCGTCCATTTTATTCTTTCTGTGGCTTATTCTTAATTGCACGTCGCGATGTAAGAGACCCCCCTTGAACTCATCGCGGCTAACGTTGCAAAAATCCCGAGAAAAACTGAATTCTGGGCTGTTCATCGCGACGTCACTTTTTGTCCTCATCGCGGCGAGCACCCCTCCCTCGACTGCTCAAACATGCTTTCGTATTTTGACCATAACTTTCTATATACTGATCTAAATTGGGTGAATTTTGATTTTTTGGTTGGAAGTTGAGGTATGAATTCTGCTGGACCTTATGAACCGCCTAGAATATTCTAAGGATATCTATTGGTATACTGATCCAAATTAAATGATTTTGGTGTCTTTAGAAAGCTAAGAAATGGTAGAACAACTTTCCAGAAGGAAGTTTTGTCTAATTTGGTCTTTTACTTTATCAGATTTAGCATGGAAAGTTGAACCCATATGTGTATTATAGGAAAAATCTGAAGTGGTCAATGAAGCTATGAAATTATTTGACATTGTTTGGTCCAATTCAATTGTAATTATACATGGTATTAATGAGGTATTTATATCTGAATGATTTCGATAAGGATCGCATCTTTATACCCCGGAATTGTCATTGAACATGCATTGTGCATACATTCTATACATTGATGTGCATGAAAGAACTACTTGTGTATTTATGCAAAAATGTGATATTTGTGAATATGTTTTGCCTATTTTAGAGGAGCATATCGGAAGCTAATTGGACATTGCCAGACCATCCAGGCAATAGCTTATTGGAGCGTACTGTGAGTTAACCTAGATGATTTCCTACGATTGATTTAATTTGATTTGTTTAAGCTTTCAATATTGTTATATTGCTTGCGATTTGATTATGAATTCTGGACTTCAATTGTCCGAGGAGATCAATATTCAGGAATATATTAGAAGTGCTTTGACTGTGGCTTTGTGTGCTCTGAAATTCTGAATATTATGTGAATTCTCAACGGAAGTTGAATGCCAAACTTAGGTCCGATGATTATGAGTTTTGTATGAGTACCATATGTGATTGCTATGTAAGCCATATTCAGTTTGATGCATTGTAAGTGTTCTGAATTAATGTGAAATCCTTTATGATATGTGAATTCTCAACGGATGTTGAATGCCGGACTTAGGTCTGATGATTATGAGTTTCTGACTGAATATCAAATGTGATTGTCTGATATGGTATAATCAGTATTTGATGCATTTCATAAATGCATGCTCAGATAAAGGCATTGTGACTTGAGTTGCCAGTATGAAGCGCTTCCACGTAGAGCTTTGCTCCATGATATATGTGTGCACGTAGAAGCTATCAGAACATCCCACCCCGACGTGAGGGTAAAATAGTAAATTGTCATAGGATGTGAGTGATAGGGATTAATTAGTATTATTCATACCTTATGTGACATATTTGTATTGTGAAAATGACATTGTTGCACATGAAAATATTGTACATGCATACATTACGTTCCTACCTATTTGGTTATAAGCGTAATTAGTTGAGAATTTTGAGAATTATAGGTTATTGATCTTGAAAAAATATTTGGAGAGTGTCAATAATGATTTTTCAATTTTGGAGAATTTTAGGAAATTTTCAAAATATATTAATTATTATGGTTTCTAAATGATATTTTTAAAGATATTTTTAATTTAATTAATATTGTGGTTTTGATTTGTTTTAAAAACTAAATAAAACAAAAGAAATAAATTTTAAAAAAAAAACATAGATGTTGGAAATAACTTGAGAGATAGGGACAGCCTGTCCCTGTCCTACCTTTTTGGAAGGGATAATAAATTTTGTCCCTGTTTATCGGGGATGGGGGACAAATCCACAGGGACAGTAACTAAACGCTCACGGAGGCAGGATTTTTAGGTCCTGTCTACTGTCCCCACCCACGGGGAAAGTAACCAAACACAGGGTTAAAGACCAATTCTATCATCTCGGGGGTCAAATTTGGACTAGAAAATATTCTGGCCAAAATGAGACGATACTGACGTCATGAGACGAATTGCTGACGTCTAGAAGGTCAAAATCACTGATTTGTTATAGTTTTCCCATGTATGTCCGCTAGAAGGTCAAAATCACTGATTTGTTATAGTTGTCCCATGTATGTCCGCTAACATACATGTCCACCTATGTACATTGTCACATTTGGGGGTGTTTTTACACCCGAGAAGGTCCGTTTAATGGTCCTAATGTTTGTTTAATGGACATTCACTGGGATGGGGGTGTTTTACACTCGAGAAGGTATGTTTAATAGACCTAAAGTCCGTCTAATTGATGTATGTGACACAAAACTCCCTCCAAAGCCTCTCCATTGGTTCCTACATCCATTCTAACATTACTTTCGCTCATAATCTTCCCAAATTCACTTATTCTAATGTAATATCACTCCTTAAACATTCAATTCTGATTCATTCTTTCATTGATCATTCTTAATATAAACTATCTAATATGTTCAACCTAATTTAATGAAATTCTTCTTCAAAAGATGATTTCTTGCTACTATCATCCTGTTCATGTAATCTTTATCAATCACTGCTATCATCATCAATGTTGTTTCAACCATTCTTAACACCTTACTACGATCAATTTCAAATGTTCATGAAATTTCAATAATTTCAATCTCTATCACACTTTACATGATCAACATATCCTTTATAATAACACTCAATAAAATATATGGCATATTTATTTACTCTTATATTTTGTTATGTACCATCAAGATCATTACATCTTATATATAAAAGTAATGTTAGCGGGTCACCAATTTATATCTCATACTAATGACACGACAATCACAATTTGATTCTGAAAAACCTTTGAATATTCTACAATTATTAAAAAATTCTCTTCCATAGTAGTTATCTTTTCAACATAATCACTTATGCCATACTTCCATCGCATTACATTGATTCATCTTATGATTTTAACTATAGGGGTTATAAATGACCTCATATACCATATCCAAATATAAATCTCATATGTACTCAATCATATTGTTCACCACTTTAACCACTGTAACCACAATCACATTTGTATCATTTTCCATATGTACATTCTTAATCAATTTAGAATTATAGACACATAACCATCTTGAAATTCTGATCTCAAATTCACTAGCACAATCTTATACTATATCATAAATTTTGAGTTCAACTTTTCAATTCCACTTTGCTTGTAAGCCTTAAATCTTGTCGTTTTCACCTTGTCTCTATTTCTTTTTTAGTCAATTCATGGAAATATTTTCATATCCATATCAATTCAAGTATATATCTTCAATAAAATTCCATTACCGAATTTGCTGACATAACCACAAATACTGAATCTATGTCTAACATATCGGACCTCGTAATATTTCTTATTTCTAAATACCACAACTTTCCTTATCTTACACCTAACAAAACACCATTCTTTTAATTGTTTCTAATAGTCTAAAACGAAAGTTTATACATGTGAATCATGCGGTTGCAATCACTGGCATTCTATACTCGTCACTGCCCTTCTCTAATAATGAGGAATCAAGTGCAGTAGATCCTTGCAAAACTCCTCGTGTTCTCTTACAAAGTGGCATTTTACTCCTTCAATAAGACTATCAATTTCATTTTGAATCTTATTTCTTACATGTATTCATGATATGCATGTCAGTTAATGCAATCAATCAAAATGCAAACAAGTAGTTACATAGCATAACAATTATTACCACTATGCATTCTAAGCCTAGGAACCCAAAGCCTAAGATCTAATACCACAAGATGTTGAGCCCTGTTTCTGAAGCCCAACAATCATTCCAAATATCATAACACATGAGCGCATTTCTCTATTGGGCTATTTCGATGAAATCTCCTTAGTCATCATTCTCATAATATCTCAAATTGCAAGTGTGAGCCCACACTAGTCAAATTACCGAATCAGCAATTGAATTTCTTTTAGAAAATTATATCTCCATGTCTCTAGTTTATTTTGAAACAAGAACCACCTCATTTTGAGCTCTATAGCTCAAGATATGCCCCAAAAGTATGTTTGGTAAACAACCAATTCATGCTCTTCCAATCAATTTCCTCACTTTCCTTCCATAAAATTTTTTCAAATAAACCCTAAAAGCTACAAATTTTTATGTATGGGTATAAAAATGTGTTACAAATCTATTGCTTCAAAAATCACTCCATTTGGAGGTCGAATGATGAATTTGTATCGAAAAGAATCAAACATGTTTACATCCTCAATCATTTTGTACCTATCTTGGGACAATTAGCATAACTTCCTATAGAAACCTCTGATTGATATTCTTCATAGATGGTTTGAAAGAAGACATTAGATCTACAACTTTCATGAAGACCACAGAGTGATATTTTGCTAGCTAGAAGGTCAAAATCCCTGGTTTACTATAATTGTCCCGTTTATGTCTGATAAACGGATATACATGTCTGCCTAACCAACATTGTCAAGCTTGGGGATGTTTTTACACCTAAGAAGGTCCATTTAATGGACCTCACTAGGCTGACAATGTTTTTACACCCAAAGGTCCATTTAATGGACCTAAAGTCTATCTAACGGACATATGTGACACAAAACTCCCTCTAAAGCCTCTCCAGTGGTTCCTACATCCATTCTAACATCACTTTCACTCATAATCTTTGCAAATTCACTTCTTCTAATCCAATATCACTCCTTAAACATTCAATTACCAATTTGGTTGCTTAAACTCCCAAATCTCCACTCAAATGACTCGTTATATACAACAAGTCCTCATTATTACTATAGTTGTTCTGTATATACATCCTATGAAGCACCATTTCTTATAATGATTGTATCTCTTAACTCTGATATCTAAAAATTTCGTACTTCATATCGTTGGAAAGCTAGGAAGATAAACTACAACTTTAATAAAGACAACTTTGGCTCATTCTACCTAGATCGATACAGTTTTTCCCTTGAGTTCAGAACACAATTTACACACCAATGAACTTATAAAATGCAATATCTATTCATATCAATTCAACCACTAAATACTTTTCGTTAAACTCTTGAATCCCACCTTAAATGATTCATCCCATAAAACCTTTCTAACATGTTATTCTAAAAGAAGCAACAATTTGCAATCTCAACAAGGAATCATATGCATATACACATTCCACTTCCACAGCTATCATACTCAACCTGTAAAATAACAAACTCATACACAAAAGGAAATCTACAAATTCTCATTCTCACTACTAAGCAAAGTAAATATTTGATCAAGCTTTATTTACATATCAATATACACATCACAAACTTAAAACAAATACAACTGGATGCTCAATGTTTGGCATGTTTAATAAGCTATACAAAAGTGTTCGAACTAGCTTAGTACAAAAGCTAACTATCTCAGAGTTTGTCCAATTGCTTTGCAAGGATCGTTAATCTTCTCGTTCTGCACCTGAGGAGGGAAAATGATGAGTTGAGCTATACAACTCAGTGGCTAATATATTTATAGCCATAAGCGATGAGCCACACAATCAAACATATATGCAAATATTCATTTCGACATACACACCTTATCTTAATCTAGCATTGTAAGTTCGACATTCACAATTCTAATTCACAACTCATAATTCGATACATCATCACATAAAACATATTGGATGTCATTTAACATCAAAGCATAGTACTAAACTTTATCATAACCTAAAACATTAAAATGCAAATACACAAACAACTGGCTCAAGGGTTACGTGGAACAAAATGGAGAAACCAAATTTTACACCATAAACGAAGCGAGCCCAATTGTCGAACCTCGTATGTCACAAGTAGACAACCGGGAGAAGGCTTTATATCGACACGCACGTGACTACGAAATAGTTCCTCTCTCGCCCAAACACAATCAAATCTCATGCTCAATTCCATCAATCACAAGTTCTTATTCTCATGCTTTTTCTTCTTTCCATTTAATCAAAATGCCATGATATAATTCCAAGTCATAGCATAATCACACTCACAATTCAATTTTATCAAATTTCATACATCATAATGCAATTTCCACATCACAACATTTCAAAGCAAGTCACTTTAGCACTCAATACACTGACAAGGCATTTTTCTCATTACACAATAACTATAAATAAATTACCCACCTTATTTCGTTTGAAAATCCAAACTCAATTGTACCCTTGCTCTTGATCTTGAACATGGTTTTCTTGATTTCCTAACATAGCCAAAATTCTCATTCAATCCACATTCAAATGGAAATTCCCTAAAGCTTCCATAATCACAAAAATGTAATCAACACAAATCAAGCTCAAACCTAACCTATCCATAGTCCATCTAAGTTAGAAAACCCAAAACCTAGTTTAGAAACCTAGGAATCAATAGGTTCTCTTAAATCATCTTCCAACACAAAACCCCTTTCTCTCTCTAACTCCTTCATTCACAACACAACCCATTTCTCTACTAAACCAAGAAGTAAAAAAAATGATTCACTTACCTTGACAAGATGACTTCCTTCTTTTCCTTCCCATGATTTTCTTCCTTCTTCCCTAACTTCTTCGATTTTTCTCCCCCTCTTTTCTTTCTCTCACATTTTTTCTTCTTTCTTTTGGCCTCTCACGACACTCTCATCCTTCTTTCTTTTTTCAAGCCCTTTTTATTAGTCTTTCCCGCGTTTACCCTTCATTTATTTTATCCTTCCCATTATGCCCTCCTTAACTAAATCCTTCCAAAATCCAAAAGGAATTTGATAACACTTCCTTCTCGAAAGATGTTCCTCAATGTCTTAATTTTCTAATGACTCCAAAATCATTCAATTTTGTTTGAAAATTTGAAAGTTATATCCCAAAAAATTTCAAACTATTCTTATACTAAAATAATATTCTACGTTCAACTTCCATCCAAAAATTGAAATTCTTAGGGACTGAAGTAGAACTTGATTCCATCAAGTGATTTGTATCCCTATCTCTCTGTTTGAATCCAAATCAAGAATCACCTTATTCGGATAACTAGAGAAAACGTTATGGCTAAAACACCAAAGCATACTTAGTGAACATATTTCAACTACATTTTTCAGCTTTTAACTTCCAACATTTCACATATAATAGTTATACCTTCCAAGAAAAGTTTGGATTCCAACACCCTATTTTTGGAGCCCAATAATCCCAAAATATCATAATACATGAGCGTATTTATCTGTAGGGTTATTCAATGAAATCTCTTTAGTCATCATTCTCATAATATCTCAAACCACAAGGGGCAAGCCCAAACTTGTCAGACGCTCAGATCACCACTTGCTTTCTTTATAATATTTGTAGCTCTATGTATTTAGTTTATTTTAAAATAATAATCATCTCATTTGGAGCTCAACAGTTCAAGATATGATTAGAATACTGAAGTATGTTTAGTAAACAACCAATTCTTGCTCTTCCAATCAATTCCCTCACTTTCTCTCCATCAATCTTTTGAAAATCAACACCAATCGATACCATTATTTACAAGAGATAGAAATTTTTTTTAGGAATCTATTGGTTCAATAATCACTTCATTTGGAGGTCAGATGATGAAGTTATGGACAAAAGAATCAACCATGATTATATCCTCAATCATGTTGTACGTATCTTAGGACAATTGGCATAAGTTCCACTAGAAATATCATATTAAGGTCCTTTTAGAACGATTTCAAAGAAGAATTTGAGATCTACAACTTTTATTAAAAGCCTAAAGAGAGATTTTGCTATTTAGAGGGTAAGAATTTCAATTTTCCAAAAGTGTACAATGTATGTCCGTGAAGTAGACATACACCTATACCTAATGGACATTCACGGGGTCTGGAGCATTTTCCAAATCTGTAAATGTCCATTTAATGGAACTAATGTCTGTTTAACAAACATGGACTAGGATATGGGTGTTTTTACACCCGAGTAGGTCCGTTTAAAAGACCTAAAGTTCATCTAATGGATATATGTAACCCTCATACCTCTCCAAAGCCTTTCCAATGGTTCCTATATCCGTTCTAACATCACTTTTACTCATAATCTTCCTAAATTCACTTCTTCTAATGTAATATAACTCCTTAAACATTCAATTACCAAATTGATTGCATTAAACTCCCAAACCTCAACTCAAATGACTCATCACATACATCAAATTCTCATCATTACTATAATTGTTTTGTACATATCTCCTATGCAGCATCACCACTTATAATGATCATATCTCTTAACTCTGATGTCCAAAAATTTAATACTTCATACCATTGGAAAGCTAAGAGGATGATCTACAATTTAAGATTAAAACTTTGCTAAATTCAACCTAGATTACTACAGTTTTTTCCTTGAAGTCATAATACAATTTCTACACCTATGAAAGGATTGAAAAAAATGCAATATATCAATTTTTTAGAGTCACAAGCAAAACACAATCCTATTTCATTAATGCATCAAAAAAGAGTTTCTACAAGCTTCCATTAGAAATCAACATATACATCACTAACTTAAAACAAAATACAAAAATATGTTTAATGTTGATATGCCTATAAAGCTATCCAAAATGTTCACTAACTTAATACAAAAGCCTCTAACTATCTTGGAGTTTTCGATGCCTTGTAAAGATTGCTAACTATCTCGTTCTACACCTAAGGAGGGAATAGTGAGATGAGCTACACAGCTCTGTAGCTAAAATATTTATAGTCATTGGCAATTGACCACAAATTCAAGCATATGTATATATATATATCCATCAATTCAAGCATTCTCAATCTATTCTAACAATTCAAGCATTTATCAATTTAGCTCAAAACTGATAACACATAACGTAGACTTTAGTCATTAAAAAAAACACTCAAATGCATCACACTTGAAAATTCAAAGATGCAATGCACAAACAAATAGCTCGAGAGTTTTGTGAAACGAAACAAGGAAATCGAAGTTTAAACCTTGAACAAAATGAGTCCAATTTCTCAGGATCTCGTTGCCTCAAGTGGCCAGCCGGGAGAAGGCTATAGCTTAACGTACACGTGACTAACCAAACAGGTTCCTCTCTTACCCAATCATAAACAAATTTATGCTCAATTCAGCCAATCACAAATTCTTAGTCTCATGCTTCTTTTTCTTTTTCTTCTTTTCATTTACACAAAAGTCATAACCTTTTTCAAGGTATAAAATAATCATAATTCATTATGCATTTCAAATATTTACAATGATTTCAATTTCAAGCAAATCAACATACACACACATAGGCAAGAATTTTCCCTATTAAACAATAACTATAAATACATTATCCACCTAATGTACTCGAAAATCCAACTCAAGGTTGTCTTTCCTCTTTCTCTTGGGTAGGATTCTCTTGGTTTCCTAAAACAACTAAAATTCCATTCAAAATAACATTCTATTAAAATTCATAAACTTCAGTAATCATAAAAATGCAATAAATGCAAATTAAGCTCAAACCTAACCTACCCATAGTCCATCTAGGTTAGAAAACCCAAGACCTAGTTTAGAAACCCTAGGAATCAAATGGGTTCCTTCTTCCTCTTATTATTCCAACACAACACCCATTCTCTCTCTAGTCCCTTCATTCTGAAGACAACTCATTTCTTTAATAAAACAAGAAGGAAAGATGATTAACTTATCTTAACAAGATTGATTTCTTCTCTTCCCATATTTTCTTCTTGTTCTCTAGCTTCCCTCGTGACCTTCTTCTTCTCTCACATTTTTTCTCTCTTTTCTCTTCTCTTCTACAACTGTCTCATTCTCTTCTTCTAAATTTTAAGACAACTTTCATCCTTGATCTTCCAATATTGCCCCTCCTTTGTTTTGCCCTTCCAAGTTTGCCCTTCCTTCTTTAACATAAAGTCTACTAACTACTTAGACTTTTAAATCTAATACCTCGCTTAATCCTAATTTAATTCTAACATTCCCTTCTAAATTTCTAATTTCAACTTATACTCACTAACTTAATAACTCAATTATGAAAATAATGAAACAAATAAATGAATAACAATTAAAAAATTTCGAGGTCCAATAAAGTACATGTAAGGTAGTGGGGTATTGTGATGCCGACTATGTTAAAGACTATAATACTCAAAGATAAACCATTGGATTTGTGTTCAAACTTGAATGTGGAGCAATCTCCTAGTGCAGTAAAAGACAACCAACGGTCTCTTTGTCAACCATTAAGGTTAAGTATTGTGCAGCAGCAATGGTAGCATAAGAAGATGAATGGATAAAAAACTAATGGTGAATCTCCATCAATCAGTGGACTATCTAATAGAGCTACATTATGATAATTAATCATCAATATGTTTGGCAAAAAATTTGATGTTTCACGCGAGAACCAAGCTTGTAAAGGTACACTATCACTTTTTTTTAGAAAAAGTGTTACAAGGATAGATCAAGAAGAAATATGCAAAGATATAAGACCAAGTTGCAAATTTATTTACCAAAGGAATCAAGAGAACAAATTTTGAAGAATTTGGAAGGCAACTTGTTATGACTTCAAGAACAAGAAAGTAGTCAGTGAGGGGGAGTGTTAAGAGAGAGAGAGAGAGAGACCAACATCATCTCTTGATAACTCTAGAGACTTCTCATTTGCCCTATATACATAAATAAAATTTATTACACAAACTTTCCATAATCTTCTAGAATATTATAAAATGGAAAGTCGGTTATTAACTGACTTAAGCTGTCTATAAAAGGAACCAAGCTCTACAATTTGTGCGTGTGAGTGACCAACAATTAATTAATTGTGAGTGATTGAAAGTGAGGTGTGTGCCGTGAATGTGAGGTGTGTGTTAATGTGGAGTGAAAAATTGTAATAGTATTATTATCGTAAAATATTACAATCAATGTATTATGTTTTGAGTTTCTTTTTCAATTGAGTCATCCACACACTCTGATAAAAATCATGCTTTAAACCATAAACACATTTGCATGAAATGAGTTTTGCATCTTTTGGTTTGAGTGGATGTCTCATTCTATCTTAGAGCTTGAGGTTTTTCTTCCATTAGTTTCCTTCATTCTTTATTCTTAATAGCTTGTTCATATGTAATTAGCTTTTCATCTTCTTCTATTAAAGCACATTAGCATATTTAGGATTTAGTTACTTATTATCATGGATTTTCGAAGTAGTTGTTTTGGATTTTATTCTTCAACATCTTCTTCCTTTTTTTTTATGTTAAGTTGATTTTTCTTTTCTGGGTGACATTTGATGCATTCTATTATGCATGAACTCTAAGTTTTAAGTCTATAACTTCTTAAACGATTACCAAGCAGATGTAAGAAATTTCCTTTCAATAATTTCATTTTGTTATGGCATCTTAGGACATGTCAATTGTCACTAAATATTGTATTATATTAGATAATTATATAACTTATAAGATGAATACTCTCTCATTATATGGGCATAAAATTATATTTTCGCTTTTACTTTTTTGAACTATTTGAACTTAGAAAGGCTTCTAATATTTATTTCATAAAATAAATCTGTACATACCTTTAAAATCTTCAATGAGGGTGATCATATTATAGGGCCCATTGAGCTATAGGTACTTTTCTACTTTAAAAGTCAATTCTAAACTTTTATCGAATATCCAAAATATTGTTCAATATAGTAATATTTAACTAATATGTCATTATATGAAAAGCATGCTTCAATTTACTAAATCCATTATCAAAAGACATTATCCATTTGAGCCATAAGTTAATCATATAAGTAGGTCAAAAATGATTACCTTACCATTCATACAAGAGAAAAACTCAACCAACACAAGTAACTCACACGTCCTTAATAGCATGCACAAATCAACATTCTCAAATTTCCTTGTTCTGGCTACCTGTGCTGTCTTTGCTGACTCTTATTTACGGATTCCATTCATCTAACTGATGTTTCAATGTAATTCAAGATTCAATAGACCTTTACATCATTTGATCCACCACATAATTTCCTGACGAAATAAGATGAGATATAGATATTAGATTCTTTTTCATTTTGGAAACGTGGCACTACAACAAAAAGGTACATTTGGTGATGTCTTATAGACGTCGTAGAATCCAATAAGACGTCGCAGAAAACATTCCACGACGTCTATTAAAATGTCACAATAGACGTCGTAGATTGTGGGGTAGGTAATAGGTTTCTGCGACGTCTGATCGAAGACGTCATAAAATGCTTGCATATTCTGCGACGTTCATACAGACGTCAGGAAAGAACAAAAGAGTTTGCGACATCTGGAGAGAATGTCAGGGAATGTCTGTGTTTTAACGACGTTTGAAGGACGTCGCAAAAGATGATATTCTGCGACGCCCTGTTTGAGTACGTCGTCGCGTTAGTTTTTATTTAAAATATATTTATAATAATTTTGGTAAATTTAGTTTATAATGTTTTAATATAAATTAGAATTTCTTGATTTGTATTTATTGATCTGAATATTTGAATAATTTTAAATTTAATAAAATATATTAATTAAATTAAAATTTTTGAATTTTAAAAAATATTGAATAAATTAGATTTGTAATTAGCTTTTTATTTAAATTTGTTTTAAATTTACGAAAATAATTTTATTTAATTATTTGCTAATTTAAAATAATAATATTTATTTAATAACTATTAAATATTATTAATTAATTAAATTTGTTTAATAATTCATTATTTTTAATATATAATCAATTTTAATAATTATTCATGTATAACAAGAATTGAATACATGCAAACAATTTATTAATTAATTACAATTCCAGTATGTCATAAAACGATAATTAAAATAAACAAAAGTCATAAGTATTTAATATATCAATATGAGTTCATGTTTAGTCCGAACGAACATTATGTGTAGAACATATAAGTTCCAATCGATCCTGCATTTCTTTAGATTGTTTAGTCAATTGATTGACTTGAGACTGTAATTCCTGATTAGCCCTCTTTGACTCTTTTAATTGCCTCAAGTCTCTTTCTCGATCAAGTATTCCTCGTGATCGAGGCCCAATTCCCATGCCAACAATATAATCTGTTCTAGTGCCGAGGACTTTGTCGCACACTTCATCCACTGTCATGGGATGACCTTGTTCTATTGAATGTGTCATTTCATGACACATTAATTCTTGAAAAAGTAAGAATTAATTACGTACACATTCTAATTTAACAAATATTTGTAAATGAACTATGTACTCACCCATTTTGCTTTGCTTTCGGCAGTTGTCCATTGCTCTTTGCTATCATCATAATGAGTATGATACCATAGCTTCATCCAGTCACACTCTTCTCCATCCCTGTCACTCAGTTGTAAAAAACAATTACGACAAGTAATTCTTTTCATAAATTTTTAATTGTCAATCAAAGTAAAATATAATTAAAAAGATAGTAACTCACAATCTCATGTCGTATCACTACAAAGGCCTTGGAGCCAGTGTTTGGTCGACATTTGACCTGACTCCAAGCAAGTTTGGCTTTTCGACTTTTTTCCTAATCATACACGTAGCAAAATCTATAATAACATATATAAATCACAAATCATAAATCATAAATGCTAAAATATAATTAGTTATGAAAGAAGTTGTGAAATAAAGCTTTTGTATCAAATAAAAACTAACCTTTGTAGCTGAGTGCTCCCAATACTCACATAAATCCATCCACTCCGCCAGTGTGACATTATGCGGCTGCACATCCTTTCCGTGCTTGGTAAAATGCCTTTTTAAATTATACCTTTGATCTTTAGACCTTAAAGAAAGAAACCTCTTCACAACAACATGTATTTCGTTGTCAGTCCTCATTCTCTTGACGTCCAACTTTTGCTGCAAAAAATTATAAGTTATTGGTCAACGCTTTAACCAAATGGAAAAGACGTACAAATTGGAATTGTTTAGAATACTTACGTCTAGCTTATCAAATGCAATGTTCAATTCCTCATCAGTAATTTTTGAAATTTTGCTTCTTACAGTCAAAGAAGTTCGGGATATCAGACCAATCTCACTCGATAATTTGGCAGACTGTACGGAGTTGGTTGGTCGTCCTTCAAATAGGGAGATCTCTATCTCCAATCTTTTACCTATCGCCTTATTAATCTTTGCTAATCAAGGTGTCCTTTCGTGACACCCTTATTTTTTGCATCGAGTTGGACCCTAAAATAGAAAAGAATAATTTATAATTAGCATATAACAATATTGATAAATCTAATAACTGTTAAGATCATACCTGCAGTGCTTGCAGAAGAGGAGCCCACACTGGAAGGAATAGTGTGATTAACTGATGTCTGATAATTAGAAGCTAGAGGATTTACTGGTGTCTAAGAATTTGAAGCTGGAGGCATCTCTTCAGAAGTTGACAGAGTGCTAATATTGCGTCGCATATTCAAAATTTGTTCATACTTATCTCTAGGATGAATACTAGGCATATAATTGACTTCTCTTGTTGTTGCAGTACGGTCAGCAGGTGCACGTGTGTGAGCTTGCGTCTGTGTAGGTGTAGGTCCAGGTGCAGGTGTCTTATCTTGTGGTTGTGAACGAGCACATGGCTCATTAGCTGCATTTCCAATTAGCTGACGATACCGCGACTGCAATTGTGTAAGTACAAAGGTACTTGGTGTAGTCTTATTCTTCTTCTTGGGTAGACCAGTTGCCATGTGATTCACCTACATTCACATCGACATTAGTGCATAAAACCCTTTTTCTGATTACATCCATCACTGTAAAGCCTTATCTATGATGTCTCTAATGCAATGTCCATCAATAAGCAAATTAAACATTTTATTAACCTATGTCATTAACCAAAATTTTAACAACTTTCACTTTGTCAACCTTGCAAACATCAATATCAATGAAAGCTTAATAGGAGCGAACACGTTTTTCAGTCGTTTCATTAAATACATAAAAGTCATTCTCAAGTGCATAACTTCCATATCCGTTTACACACATATAACTAAGTAGATAAGAAACAGAAT
Source organism: Erythroxylum novogranatense (assembly GCA_029891385.1). Classification (NCBI taxonomy): domain Eukaryota; kingdom Viridiplantae; phylum Streptophyta; class Magnoliopsida; order Malpighiales; family Erythroxylaceae; genus Erythroxylum; species Erythroxylum novogranatense. Next base: position 239,570 of record JAIWQS010000034.1, on the reverse strand, counting down.
TATTAAAGAAGATTATTATTCTTTACATTCATATGAAGCAAAACAAGATAAATGGGGATAAATGTGAAGCAAAACAGAAATCTAATTATTGAAAATCAAATTATTGCCAATATAAAGTAAATAGGAATCTAAATTAGCATAATGACAGTATATTACCTTCTATATGGATTAATGAAGAGATAGATGATTGTGTCTTACTTTGTATTTGAATACAATCTGTAAAAACAATAGTTGAAAACAAGAAAACAAGAAAATAAGAAACTGATTTTTAATGAAGAGCTAGATGATTGGGAATGTATACAATGTGATGCCTACACCCTTGCCATCTATAAAAGAAGCACATGATTTACAATTTAAGGATTAACTATTCATTGGCATTACACACACTTAGGAGACAATAATATGTATCAGCTTAATATCTATTGTTTCGTTAACATGGCATTGTTGCATTCACTTTTAACATTGATGCATTCACTTTTAAAATGGTTGTAAGGAAATGATTTGATTGTAGTAGAAATGCATTCACTTTTAACATTGATCCATTCATTAATTCTTCAATTGATAGAAGAAATGCTGCTGAATAATATCAAGCCTATTATTCATGTTTCTTATTATTGTATTGGTTTTGGATCAAGAGTAGTCACTAATTAGAGAGGCAGTATTTGGGACCTAACAAGTATAGCTTTCTGATTCCTTGTTCCTTCTCATTATAGTTAGGAACTTGTATCAATAATTTGTTTCCATCGCCAAGTTTGAAAGGTTCTGCGTGAGATTCCAATGTCTAAATTATTTGAACTTGTAACTAATAATATATTATTAACAAAACAAATACAGATGTTCTCATTAAATCTAAGGTAAGGGCATATGCATCCAAATCTTTGACGTGCCATGAACAGGTAAAGCATGAAGTTTAAGAAGATGATGATGAATCATTGGCATAGGAAAAAAAGAAGCAAAATTTTAGTTCACACTATATTGTGTACTATTCACAAGCACCTTATCAGCAGAAGAGAAGAGCATATTAAGTAAAATAAGGGGAAAAATATTAAGTAAATTCATATATGTAATTGTCTACCGTTGTTTCATTCCATAAATTTGTCCCTGGTATTGTTGTTCAATTACCTACTGGTGTTTATGTTCAGTTCTACATATTGGAATTGTCATTCTTGCATCCTCTCTTATACTCAAGAATGTGTTTCATATTCCAAGTTTCCCTGCTAATATGCTGTCAACGAGTCAATTAATATCCCCATCTGGTTTAAAATCCTTCATCAGTAATTGCGTTAATGTTCCTACTTGCTAGCAAAGATTGCAGCTTCTTCTAGTTTAAAATCCTACATTAGTAATTGTATTGATGTTCCTACTTGCTAGCAAAGATTGCAGAAAAACTTAGAATTAATATCCCCATCCTTGAGCCAAGTCTGTCTAGCTTGTTATTTCAATGTAGAATTAAGCAATTTTAGCTATTCCCAGTATTGCCTCATACTCTTTGCTTCACTGTTCATTAGACCTACATTGTGAGGATCCTGATAACTCTTCTACTAAGCCTCTGCCAATGCTTTACTCAAATCATTAAAATCTTGAAATCTTCCCTTACTAAATTACTTAATAGTTATGTTAGCTAACTTTAATTTTTTCATAAGTTTGAAAGATTTGTAACCTTAGACCTCCTGCTCACACACCCTAGTGATTAAGGCCATAAAACTCTCTACTTGAGTTAAGCTATTCAAAAATCTGAAGGGTGCTCCTATTCTCGTCCCTGCATACATCTGTTATACCAATATATATGCATGATTAGAGAACACAGGATCACTAAATAATAATGAGGCTCTAAGGAAAAAGTTGAGCCATTTGTGATTCACTAAGGCTCTATCTATTATTCATGTTTCTTATTATTGTAAATGATTTGAGTTCATGTTTGTTAATTTGATTTTGGTGTTGAAATGTAAAAAAGAAAAGATTTTGACTGGTAGATGATGAGGTAGAGGAAGATTTAAAGGAAGGAGTTGTGGCAAAGGCAGAGGAAGCAGTTCAAATCAAAGGCATGTTTCCAATGAATAAAGAATTTATAGTGACAATATCAGTGCCACAATTGCAAAAAGTGTGAGCATATGAAGGTAGATTATTGGGGCAAAGAAAAGCAAGAAAATTTTTCGGAAGAAAGTGAAGAAGTAAGTAATCTGTTTATGGCTCATTATGAATCTAATCATTGTATCATTCTCAACAGACTCTATTCATTAAACTCTCTAATTGTATCATTTTTAAAAATTCCAGCTAAGAGGCATTGTTTACTGTCAACTATATCAATATCAAGTTGCAAGTTGTTTAGTTAATGTGTATGTGTTCATGCATCTTCCAAATAAAGATTCAGTAAATATAAAATAGGATTTATGCATTTGAAAGTCTCTTTGGTTCTGCGGTTGTAAAAGGCTATCATATATATATGCTAAGTAGATTGAAACTGAAGATGGAAATGATGGCACAGAGCTGAAAGAAAGTGCACATGACCCTAAGCTAGCACTGCTGAGTATTTCAAAGAGCAGATTCCAAATACCAGAATTTGAAAAGGCAATGAGGAATGGGTTTAGGATTCCTGATTGCACAACACACTCTTGATTGCACAAAACAAGTTAAGGCACCACTAACCTAATCAATTTCAGAACCTGCTAACTATGTGCAATTATGAATAGTATGTGCAATTCAGTATCCCAAGGAACACAACCAAAACATCTACCAGCCAACAATATGCCAACAACAAACATGAACTCCAATATTTATCAAATACCTGGTGAGGCTATTGAAGACAATGAGAAGATTCTATCCTCTGGCTGAAGTTTTCTGGACCTCTTCAAGATGCAAGTCAAAATTTTAAATTTATTGTGTATAAATTCAGCGAAAGTGATTATAGATACTTGTATCATAGAACAAAAGACCTTCATAGAATATGTTAACATGTGGATTGAGAAGAAAATATCTTAAATCTAGAAATAGCACTGCAGAATCTCAAGCAAGTTTATACAACTCTAGCAACTAGACAAAGGCATCATTACTGACTACAAAGGAAAACATACAATAAAGCAACTACAAGATCAACCATATTCTGTCGAAGACATCAAGTCATTCCCACTGTTAAAGTTATATGCACTATTAAATTATTAGTAATGCAGCTATATAAGTTCATTGATAAGTTGAAGAAGAAGGGTTATGAAGTCCTCTATATGGTTGATGCTATTGATGTTTAGGCATACCTATTGTTCCGTATCATATGCAATGTTAAACTATTCTGTATCATTTACTATTGTTCTGTTTCAATCATCACTTACATATCTTAGGATTTATGCATTTCTCTGTAGTTTTATGTTCTAAGTCATTTCAGTTTGCCTTTTGCAAGATATGTAAGTTGATTTACTTCTATGAGCAAATGCAGAGGAATCCCATAGTAGAAATGTCCTATGAGCATTCCAACAAATCCCTTTAGTGTACCTAGGAATATGAACAAATGATTAACCATAATTAGATAGGCCACAATTTACTTAAATCTTAAAATTCATAAGATCAATTTAAATAATACCTCTCAATTGGATACATCCATCTATACACAACCGGTCCACCAAGTAAGGCTTCATTTGGCAAATGAATAGCCAAATGTACCATCACATCAAAGAACGTCGGTGGGTATATCGTTTCAATCTTTCATAAGATTAAAGTTATCTCATGACTCATATTCTGTACCTGATTCTTATTCAGACTTTGTCTGCAAATTCGGTGACAGAAGTCCCCCAATTCCAGTAAAACACCTGTCACATCTTTGTTCAAGATAGAACGCGTTCCTAATGGTAGAATGCTTTGTAACAATACATGACAATACATGACAATCATGATTCGATATTCGATGTTGGGCCCCATTTCCAAAGCCCAACTTTCGAACTGTAGTCGAAAACATAAGCGGACTTCCAAGCTCTATAACCCTTATCGGTAAAAAGAAAATTTTCCATTTGCATGACATACAAGTCACAAAGGCGAGCCCACACAAAGAAATCACAAAATCACAATGGATTTCTTCATAATGGTAGCTCTTAGTCTCTAGTTCAATTAGAAATAAGAACCACCTCAATCGGAGCTCTATGGCTCAAGATATGCTTAAGAAATCGAAGTAGGTTCATGGCAAAATCATGCTCTCCAAACCTACCCACTGCTTCCTTTTCGTTAAAATTTCTGAATTTAAATCCAATGGATACTAATTTTTATTTAGAGGTATTAAAACGTGTTAGGAATCTAACGCCTCAAGAATCACCTCAATCGGAGGTCGGACGAAGGAGTTATAGCCAAACGAATCCGATATGTTCATATCCTGATTCCTACTGAACATACTTTGGCACAAACGTCATAACTCTCACTATAGATGTCTGATTGACTTCGTTCTTTTACGGTTAGAAAGCATACATCTAAGGCTACAAACGTTTATGAAGACCAAAATTTGAAATTCGGATGTTATGGGGGTCAAATTACACTGACCGTGTGAAATCACATGGTCAGCCCGTGTAACCTTCGAGTGAAATGTGTCTCCTGCGCCCAGATTTACACGTCCCGTGTAAATTTACACGGGCAGACCGTGTAACTTTCGGGTGACATGAATTTTTCACCCCCCAAGGCCCCTTCAAAGGTTCCTAAACCCCCTCCTAACATTCCCTTACCTCAAACCCTTCTTCAACACCACAAAAACCACTACCAATCCATTAAAAGACATCCAACATCATTGAATCTCATCTCCAAAGGATTCATCTTCAATCCTAATACCATATATACTCAAAATCTCCCCAATTTAAACCCTTCAAATGCAACCCAACCTCATAACCATTCAAATACTAATCTAACACAATCAACAATTGGAAATCCTCAACACTTACAATATACACAATCAACATATTCAAACTTTGATAAATACACAATCATACATAAAGAGAAACCTTTCAAAGTCTCATTTCCCTTCCAAATCAACTGAAGTTCATACAAAGCTTTCATTTATAGCTTTAATTTCATATCGACATTTCATCAATGCTTTAACACAAGTACAAAATACATTTGATGTTTAATGTTCAATATGCTACCAAAGCTATCCAAAATCTAAGTACTAACTTAATACAAAAGCTAACTCTCTCGCAATTGATCCAAATGCCTTGCAAGGATTTATCGGTCTTCTTGATCTGCACCTGAGGAGTGGAGAAAAATGGGTTGAGTTTCACAGCTCAGTGGCTAAAATATTTATAGCCATTGGCATTGAACCACACAGTCAACCATATTGCTATATATATACATCCATTCATGTAGGCATATTCATCAACATGAAAATTTAACATTTGCAATTCACAATTCAATTCCAACTCCATTATTCATAACATCATCACATAATACATATTTGAATGCAATTCAATCCAAAGCATAGCTTAGCACATTAAGATACAAATGCACAATCAAATGACTCGAGGGTTCCGTGAAATAAAACGGATAAACCGAGGTTTATACCGTGACCGAAATGAGTCCATTTTCGAATCTTGTGGGTCACAAGCAGGCAGCCGGGAGAAGGCTTTTACGTCGACGAGCACGTAACTTACGAAACGGTTCCTCTCTCACCCAAACACAACCAAATTTTCATGCTTCAATTCGATTATTCATAAATTCATATTTCCATACTTTCCTTCTTTATATTTAATCAAAATGCCATGTCTTAAATTCAATGGCATGACAATCATTCTCACAATTCAATCATTCATATACAAAATTCCATGATTAAATTCAATGGCATGACAATCATATAAAAAGATCAATGCATATCATGACATGAACACAACATAAAGCAATTTCCATATCATAGAAATTCAAGCAATTCATTTAGCACATATTGCATACACAATGCATTTTCCTCATTACACAATAACCATAAATAAATTACTCACCTTGACAATCTCGGAAAAATCCAAAATCAATTGCCTCCTTCCACTTGCTCTTGGATAGGCTCTTGATTTCTTAAACATAAACAAAATTCCAAGAATTTCAACTCAATTGGAAAATCCCCAATTTTCCATAATCTTAATCAAATGCAATTAACCCTAATCAAGCTCAAATCCAACCTACCCATGGCTCATATAGGTTAGAAATCACAACACCTAGCTTAGAAACCCAAAATTCCAAAGATTTCACCATCTTCTTCTTCCTCCACGAAATCCCTCTCTCCCTCTCTAGGGTTTCTCCATCCAACACAACACAACCTATTTCTTGACTAAAGCAAGAAGGAAAGATGAAGAACTTACCTTAAAAGCCTTGATTCTTCCCTTCTTTCCAAAATTTTTCCTCCTTTTCCCTTGGATTTTCGAATTTTCCTTCTTCTTCTCTGTTTCTCCCACATTTCTCTCTCTTCTCCTCTTCTCCTTGGGCAGCCCACGACAATCTCCCTCTTCTACTTCTAATTTTGCTTTTTTTATTACTCCTCTTCTTCCAAAATTACCCTCCACTTACTATAACTTTCCAACTATGCCCTTGGTTGGTCTTTTAGGCTCTAATCACCACTTAACCTACTTAGTTCAATTCTAACTAAGCCTACTCTTCTTTCTAATTCCAATTCTTCATCCTTCCAATTCTAAATAAAAACTTAAACCAATAAATAAACATAATTAAGCAATTTAGAAAAATCAAGATCCAACAACTCTCCTCCCCTAAAAGAATTTCGTCCTCGAAATTCTCACCTGAGTAATCGAAGAGGTGTGAATACTTCTCCTTCATTGCTTCCAAAGGCTCCCATGTTGCCTCCTCTATCGAATGGTTCCTCCATAAGACTTTGACTAGCTTCACCGTCTTATTTCTCAAAACCTTTTCCTTCGAATCCAAAATCTCAACTGGTTGATCTTCAAAAGTCAAATCTTCCCTTAATTGGACTTCTGAAGGTTGCACTATGTGTGAAGGATCTGGCCGGTACTTCCTCAACATCAACACATGAAAAACATTGTAAATATTAGACAATTCCAATGGCAAAGCTAACTTGTAAGCTAAAGGCCCAATTTTCTCAATGATCTCATAGGGGCCTATATATCTTGGACTAAGCTTGCCCTTCTTACCAAATCTCAAAACTCCTTTTCATGGAGAGGCTCTAAGAAACACTTTGTGTTGGACCCCGATCTTTGAGTGAAAATTTAGAAATAATAAATGAAATCAAATGAGTGTTTTGTATGTGATTTGTGTTATAGATGATTATGATATAGGAATGTAAATTATGTTATAGATGTTATTTGTGCCTTAATGAGATATGGCTTTATGTAAGGATGATGAGTAGAGAAACCTTAAGTATGAACTATGGTTATATATGTGTGATATTATGCAAAAGCAAGAGAGGAATTTGGTGAATGACATGATGTTTTTGAATGTAAGAAATCATATGCATTGAGGTTAAGTGTAGAATAAAAGTGTGTATGTTGATTTAGGGGAAATTCGGAAATAATTGAAATAAAATTGGCCAAAGTTGCCTTCTTCGAAGTTGTAGCTTGTTCTTCTATCTTTCTAACGACACCAAGTATGCAAGTTTTCGAGATTGGAGTTAAGAGATATGATCGATATAAGTTATGATGTTTCATAGGAGTTGTGTATGTGATAGTTATGGGAATTGATGAGCATTTGTGAATTGGACGGACCAAATGGATCAAGAATCGAGAGTTTGATGAAATATATATGGTGTTTGAGTTGTTATGAAATGAATTTGTACTAGAAGAATTGAATTTAAGAAGATATTGATTGTATATGATGTGTGTTTGGGAGTAGGAAGCATTGGAAAAAAGGTTTGAAGGGGTTTTGGAAAACCCATGTCCGTTAAACGGACATGGAAGTCCGTTAAACGGACCTTTACGGGTCAAAAGGACCCTTTGCTGTGACTATGTCCATTAGACGGACATGGATGTCCGTTAAACGGACTTTCTCGGATGAATTGGTACACTTTGGCCCGACAATGTCCGTTAAACGGACATTCACGGGTCAGCTTGTGAAAATGGTGATTTTTGACACTTTTAGAGGCCGAATATGATTTTTTGGTCTTCATAAGAGTTGTAGATATAGAAGTCTACTGTCTAATGCTCCAAGAACGAAAGCAATCCAATTTCTATATTTAGATTTATAGCGATCGCGCCAAGAGAGGTTCAAATCGATTTCAGTTTTAAACATGGTTTATTCGTTTGGGAATAACTCACTCATCCGACCTCGAATTGAAGTGATTCTTGAAGCAATGAATTCCTAATACATGTATACTTCTCTCCATGAAAATTTGCATCAATTGTAGTTGAATTGAAAGAGTTTGATTGAATCTTATGATAATCGGAATGACTTGTTTCATTCTGATCTTGCTATTTTCCTTCCTCATCCGACCTTGTCAAATCTTTTGCTTATATCTTTTCCGTCCGACATCCGAATGACTTAATTTTTGAAGCGTTGGATTCCTAAGACAATGAATTTCATTTTATGTGAAATTTATGAATTTTAGAGTCTTAATTGAGGAAGATTGTTTAAATTAAATTGAGACGGGAAATTTCTGAACATAGTTCAGTATTTTATGAAATTCGGGATCTGTGGAGATCCGATTTAAGTATTTCTTGAGAAAAAATAAAATTAAGATATGGGGCTACAAATCATATGAAGAAATGAAATTTCAAGTTAGCCCCTAAGACCTCCAATTTATGAATTGAAATTTGGATTAGTGTTCAGTCTTGGATTAGGAGCATATAAAAGTATTTTAGCCATAACTTTTGCTCTAGTAATCGAAATGATATGATTCTTGGTTTGGATTAAACTAGAGCAATAGGGATACAATTGTTATGAAGAAATAAAGTTTCAATTTAGCCTTTAATAATGTCAATTGTTGGAAGGAAGTGAATTGCTAGAAGATGTGTTAGTCAAATGATATGTCCGACATGTTTGGACTATAATTTTTGGTGCAGTGCTCCAAATTGAATGATTTTTGGAGGCATTATGAAATTAAGACAATGATGAACAATTTTCTAGAAGGAAGTTTTAGCAAATTCTTTCATTTTGATGTGAGAATAATGTCCTAAAGTAGCATGATTTAAAAGTAAAGTTCAGGGGCAAATATGGAACATCACTTAAAGAGTTAGAGTTTTAGCCTAACATGGAAGGGCATTATGGCCATTGGTCACCATTTTAATGACATGGCACTATATAAGAGAGGAGTTGTCGTTTGTGAAGGGAAGAGCCCGAAAATTAGAGAGAAGAACAAGAGAAAGGAAAGAAAGAAGAGAGAAAGGAGGAATTTTCGGTGGAGGAAGAAGGAGATTGGCTAGGGTTTCGGATCTTAGAGGGATTCAAGCTTGGTTTTTTGTTGATTTATGAAGGAAAGGATGGAAGAAGTCAAGAGATTTCTTCCAAGCCAGGAGAATTTCGAAAATGGAGAAGGTTAAGGTAAGAGCTAAGTCTTGATCTTTGAGTTTTAGTGAGTTTTTGGGTTGATTTGACTTAAGTTTGGCACGGATTTGTGGATTGCCATGTAAATTTTGGAGATTTCATGTTCTAATTAAATCAATTGTGGATGTTTATGATTTAGGGCTTTTGTCTTGAATGAGAAAAATTGAGGAGAGGCTTAGGAGACTTGAGGATTGGAACAAGCTCCAAGCATGGATAAGAGGTGGTTAATGTGTTTATTTTTCAAATTATGAGCTAATTATAAGTGTTGGTTTTATAAGCTATTGTTTTACAAACGATTGAACCAATTGCTTTGGAAATGATTTATAAAGTGTTAAAGTCATTGTTTCCAAATGATTTACGAAAAATTCTACAATGGTTTGGACAATTTTCCATAAATGACTTGAATTGTTTATTCAATGGATTTTTGAGTAAATTGATAAAGATGAAATATTCATTGAGTTTATTGTGTTAGATTGATTGATAAGTTGAGTATGTGAATTAGTGTGATATGATGTTTGAATGTTTTTGAAAGGTTATAAAGTGTGCATTCCTTGTTTGGGAAAAATTGAGAATTATTATATGAGCGTTTGTTCGTAACTTGTGTGATATTTTGATTGATCAGTATTGCATTGAATTTGAGATGACATGAAAAGTTCAATTTCGAAATGTGCCTTTGGGCATTTTGGTTTTTTCAAGCATGAATATGTGTTATATGGGTTTGGTTAGGTCCCCCAAATAGAATCAGTGCACTGGTCTCATGTGTTTAAAGCCTTCTCCCGGCTGCCCGCTAGTGGTCATGGAGCTCCTCATGGACTCCCCATATGTTTCACGGCTGCACAGGACCGCTTAGCGGAAATGTGCAGTACGTCCTATTTTTGGACCGACCCAAAACGTTTGATGTCCTACGTGCTTTGCTTTGTGTAAAATGTGGTGCATTTATCTGTTATACATTTCATGTGTATTGACTTTATTCATAGATTGTACAATGGTTTGGATTTTCAACTATGATAGTTTTGAAAAGTGTTTGTAAATGTTTATGAAAGATTTTGGAATTAAAAAGTTTTTGAGAAATAAATCTTCGATGTTTTCGATCAACTAAAATAAGGTTTGAAAATGTTTTGCTTATCTTTTGATTCATAAACATGTTATCCACGAGCTTCCGAGCTCACCTCCCTTTCATCCCCATCTCCAAGTATTCAAGCAGGAGATCGGATGAAAGACGTCAAGACATCAGTATTTGTGCATGTTCTTGTGCTATGTGTATTTTGGTTTATGATTATTGGCAATGGTATATGGCTTGGAATGCCATTAGAGTATTGTAAACATTTAGTTCATGATGTATTTTGGATTATGATATTGTATAAGAACTTGATTTATGGAATTAGAAATGTATTGGCTATGGATGGTACATATTGGAATTGTATACAAATTGAATTGAATTATGAACGTAATTGGGATATATATGTATAGATATGGATGAATGTGTTTGATTGATGGGATATGAATTGTGATGATCTATAAATACGATTGGTTTTGGGTTTGATGGAAGCATTAATTTGTATATGAGTTAATGGGAATTATTTATGAGTTTGAATGTGATGAATATGAATTGAATATGAAAAATGACTTGAAGTGGTTTAGAATTTAGTTTTGTGTTTATGCTGAGATCCCGGACGGAGGGTTCAGTGGATTTTGATGTATGTGTAATTGCCTGGAATTTATAGAAGTGAGTTTTACACCTTGCAGGTTTGGGTTTTGTTCATGTGCAGCCGTTATGCTGCCCGATTTTTGTAGAGTAGCATATGGATAAGTGTATTAGTGTATAAATTTATGGGTTTATTGGCATGAGTGTGAAATTTCTATAGCAAGAAATGAGAATGAGGATAAGAATATGTTTCGTTATGAAGATATTGAGTCATCGCATAATTAAGAAGATCGTGATTAAGGATTGAGATTTGTATGAGGAAAAATTTCCAAAAGTGGAAATTATTTGTTTGATTTTGAATAAGATGGATTAAATGATGAGAGAAATGAAAAAAAATATATCGATTTCGGATTGGTTAGTCCAAGGGTTTCCAATGCAACAAGTTTTCTATATTCACACTTCGGATGTCGGAATTTGAAATTCAGTTCGAACCCACCATTCGTATGCTTTGATTTCGAGTTTACTTTCTATTTGCTCTAATGCTATGATTACGATATTCGTATCGGATGTCAGTTTCGGTTTTATTTGCTTCGATTCGATCCGTATTTGTTTCATATTTCTGTTATTCGATAATTTGATTTCGACCATTTATTTGATTTCATTTTCGAGTCATGTGTTTGCTTCGCTTTGATTCGCTATATTATCCAATTCATTGTTTTTCATTCCGTTTCGGATTCGATTTAAGGGTGATCATGTTTAGTTTAAACAGTGGGGTTACCAACAGATAAGTGTAAGCAGTTGGGTTCCGAAAACGGGACCCAACAGATATGGTATCAAAGCAAGAGTGATAGTGTGAAGTGTAAGAAGTTGGATACCGAAAACGGGATCCAACACTTTGTCTCCAACCTTAAATTCCACTTCTTTTCTATGTGCATCTGTGTAGCTCTTCATTCGATTTTGAGTTGTTTTAAGCCTCTACTTCACCAATTTAATCTTGTCAACAGTAACCTGTACCAACTCAGGTCTTACAATTCTTCTTTCACCTTCCTCATCCCAACAAATAGGAGTTCTACACCTCCTACCATAAAGAGCTTCATATGGTGCCATCTGAATTCCTGAGTGATAGGAATTATTATAAGAAAATTAGATTAAAGGCAAATGATCATCCCATGAGCCTTTAAAATCCATAACACAAGCTCTTAGCATTGCCTCCAAAGTCCGGATTGTTCTCTCCGATTGTCCATCGGTTTGTGGATGGAAAGTTGTACTAAAGTGTAACTTAGTTCCCAAAGCTTCTTTTAAACTTTCCCAAAACCTGGAGATGAACCTGGGATCTCTATCCGAAACTATCGAACATGGAATCTCATGAAGTCTGATTATCTCATCTATATATTTCTTAGCCAACGCATTCAATGAATCTGTCTGTCTAATTGGCAAGAAATGAGCAGACTTGGTTAGCCTATCCACAATCACCCATATTGCATCATGCTTCCTACTGGTTCTCGGCAATCCCATCAAAAAATCCATCGTGATCTTTTCCCATTTCCATTATGGAATTGACAAAGGTTTAAGCTTGCCTGAAGGTGCCTGGTGCTCAGCCTTAACTTGCTAACACACTAAGCATCTTTTAGCATATTCTGCAACTTCTTTCTTCATCCCTTTCCACCGTAAATGCTCCTTCAAATCTCTGACATTCTCGTATTTCTGGTGCATTGCATAAGGCGATTATGTGCCTCATCCAAAATTTCATCCTTTAACTCTTCCACGTCCTGAATACATAATCTGCTTCCTACCACCATTAATCCATCCTCTCTTACCTCTATCTCGGAGTGTTTACCACTCTTTATCTCTTCTCTGAGCTTACCCAAGTACTCATCCTGTTTCTGCAATTCCTTAATCTTTACATTCAATACTGGCCTTACTCGAAAGTTAGATAATATACAATCTGATTCAGCTTGTGTCAATGTCACCCTAAGTTTGGCTAATTCCTTCAGCAAAGGAAAATACACTGTCTCCACATGTGCTATAGTCGATTTTCTACTCAGTGCATCCGCCACTACATTTGCTTTTCCTGGGTGATAATCAATCATCAAATCATAGTCTTTTAACAGTTCTAACCATCTTCTCTGTCTCAAGTTCAATTCCTTTTGGCTCAGTAAATACTTAAGGCTCTTGTGATCTGTATACACCTTGGTGGTGACTCCATATAAATAGTGTCTCCAAATTTTCAACGCAAAAATTATGGCAGCTAACTCTAAGTCATGCGTCGAATAATTCATCTCATAAGGTTTCAATTGCCTCGAAGCATAAGCAATCACCTTATCTCCTTACATTAGCACACAGCCTAATCCCTTCCTCGAGGCATCACTATAGACTGTGTATCCATCATCACTTGAAGGCAAAGTCAAAATCGGTGCACTCGTCAATCAATACTTAAGCTCCTCAAAACTTTTCTGACATTCATCTGTCCATACAAATTTCTGATTTTTCCTTGTCAATTTGGTAAGTGGAGTGGCTATCATGGAAAAGCCCTCCACAAATCTCCTGTAATACCCAGATAAACCTAAGAAACTCCTCACTTCTGTTAGATTCTTAGGTGCTTCCCACTTCACCACAACTTCTATTTTTTTCGGATCTACATGAACCCCGTGCTCTGAAATCACATGCCCAAGAAACACAACTTCCCTTGTCAGAATTCACATTTGTCGAATTTGGATGTTAGGACCCGATCTGGGAACCGGATCCCAACAAAAAAAAATAAAACGAAAGAGGTCGAAACAAAGCAAATGCACATCGGATAATTGGAATCCGAAGATGAATCGAATAACAAAATGCGAAAGCAACGAATCGAAACAAAGGTAGCGGAAGCGAAAGAAATACTTATCGATATCAAAAGCAAATTGGAGCGAATAATCGAAATGGAACAAAAACTTAACAAAGCGGATCTGACATCCGAGAACAATTATCGAAAAAAAACGAACGTGTTGGAAACCTAGACTATGTCACATCCGAAATCCGGTATATTTTTTTTCTTTCTTTCTTTTCTTTTTCTTATAACCATCATATTCAAACTCATGCCAATCAATTACAAATAATTCCCACTTTTGGAAATTCATCCATATACAAATCTCAAATTTATCATACTTTTATATACATGTAAATAAGTCCAAAACCTCATTTTTATCCTAATTTTATCAAAAATTCGGCAACATAACGGCTACCTTTGACCTAACCCAAAACCTGCAAAGGTTTAAAATACACTCCTAAAATTCCAATCAATTACACACTCATCAAAATCCACCGGACCCTCCGTCCGGGATCTCAGCAGATAAACACAAACCTATTTCTAAACTGCTTCAAATTGTTATTCATGTCCAACTCATTTCATGTTGGAACCCCACCCCGGTGAGACACGGGTCCGACGTCCTACGTAACATCTAGACGCGCAACACACGAGGAAGGGATTCCTCACCACGATGGAAAACTTGTTTCGGTATTAAAACTGCAAAAACATGAAACTTGTGCTTATAACCTTGCAGGGTCCTAAGCTGTAACTCCACATTCGTGGCGAGTGCACACTATTAAAACATCAAAATCATAAGTTGACTTCTTCATATAAATTGTAGCTCTATGCCTCGAGTTCGTTTCGCAATAATAAGCACCTCAAACAAAGTTGTATAACTCAAGTTATGCTTACAAATCCTAAAAGAACTCATACTCCAAATATGATCACCAAACCGACCCCTCACTTATTTTAATGCAAACTTTTTCAATTTGACTCCAAAAGGCACCAATATTTGTGGAGGGAAAGATATATTTCTTAGAAATCTAATGGTTCAAGCCTCACCACAATTGGAGGTCAGATGAGGGATTTATTCCCAAAAGAATAGATCAAGTTCACATCCTAATTCAATTTCAACATCTTTTGGCGCGATCAGAATAACTTTCAATTTATAAATCGGATTTCTTTCGTTTTCATACCATTAGAAAGTAGACATCTAGATCTACAACGTTTAGGAAGACCACAAAACGCGATTCGGCCTCTAACATTTCCAAAATGCACCATCTTTCCCGTAGCTGTCCGTTAAACGGACAGACATGTCCGTTTAACGGACATGTTCGGGTGAAAGTGTCCCAAATGATCCTTAAATGTCCGTTAAACGGACATGCAAGTCCGTTTAACGAACATGGGCAGGCTAAGGGGTGCTTTTGCACCCGAGGCTGTCTGTTTAACGGACATGCAATTTCCCAAAACTTCCAATCCTCTTCCAATGTAACTCAATCTTTAACCTATTTTCATAACCATTTATACACTTCCCAAATTTATTTATTCCATAGCCTAAACACTTCATAACATCTTAAACTTCAAGTTTAATTCACCAACTTCAAAATCTCTAGCTTAAATGAATCATCAAAGCATGGATTTCAATCATTTTTCATCAAGGTTATCATAACTTCATAAGCTATATGAACAACAAGCATGACTTTAGTTGTTATCTTCCAATTCTTATAACTTCTTACTCCAAATTCTAAAATTACATATTATACCTCAATGGAAAGATAACAAGATGCTCTAAAACTCTCATGAAGGATGAAAATGTTAATTTCATCACTAAGCAAGGTAAAAGCCACTCAAAGGCATTGCCCATAAAAGGTCCAATGAAACAAGAACATAGATAATCGAATAAAGGATTGAATGTGTTTCTAACCTCATAACTTCTTAACCCCAAGTCCAAATGAGACACATTATATGTCATTGGAAAGATATGAACCTCTACTACAAACTTCAAAAAGACTTCCCGATCCAATTCAAGCCCTAAGAGGGACTAAATCCCAAGTGAAGTTTCTATCAAATTTTAGGAAAATTTGACAGCACTTCCCTTGAAAATACAACTAACCAACTTCAATCCTAGCTCCACCACCTGCATAAAACTCAATATCCAACCTCATTCAACATAATTCAATCCCAAAAGTATCTCCAAAAGCAATTCAAGGCAACAACCGCACTCCTAGTCATCTACTCCATCCCAACATATAAATCAAAACAATCTCAATCCACTCTTTTTGTCAACTATAGCCACACAATGATGCATATGTATAAAACATGTGTAAATTACATAAACTACAATTAAAAACTCAACAATCTTGCATTTACATGAAATTAAAAGTTATTACAAAGCTTTAGAGGGCATTTTAGCCCAAATACATTAAAGTCTCAAAGACAAAATACAAAGTACATTGCTAGCTCTAAAATGCTATCTAAAGCCTTGGTTTCAAACATATGATTTCAAAACCCAAAAATTGCATCGGAGTAATGCCTTATTCCCGATGCGATGTCTCGGTTTCTCGCTCATGAGCTGTGGAGAGGAAAATGGGGGGTGAGCTCGACAGCTCCGTGGGTAAAAACTTAATAACTAAGAATAAACATGCCAAAATTCTTTAACAATTCATTCTCAAACAATTGAACTAAGCGTCTTTGTCATAAACCAATTCTTCATTAATATCAAATGATCACAGGAAATTACAAACAATATATCACACAAGAACAACTTAGACAGCATATAATATAGTCACACATAAGTTGGTTTGGGTGGGTCCAATAGGACGTACTACACATTTCCGCAAAACGGTCACGTGTAGCCGTGAACATATGAGAGAGTCCGTGAGGAACTCTGTGGCCACTAGCGGGCAGGCGGGAGAAGCCTATATAGGTGCACCTATCACATAAAGGACCACCCTAAACCCATAGAAACATGCATATCACATCATTCATGCATTTTATACACATTAGTCCTCAATGAACCTTGCGACATCCATTTTCACATAATTGCCTAAATCACATATTCGAATTTATTTTTCACTTGTTCAACAATCATATACACATTTTCATATCTCATATATATTTAAACCATTTCAAGAAATACAAGCAACATTGATAAATCATTTTAAAGTATTCAATAGCATTTATTATAGAACTTTAACAAGTTCATTAACTCAATTATTAAGAAATTTACCCACCTTAAAACCTTTAGCCTTGAATTTTAGACACTTGACCTTGCTTCTTGTTCTAACAACTTCTCTTCACCTTCATTAAGCAAGTAAGAACCCAATTAACATGAGATATCCTAAAATTTAAACAATCCTAGGAGAGGAAAACATAGAATTAAACCTACCTAACTTTACCCAAACCTTACCTAAGCTAGAAGCATCAAAACCCACTCATAATTCCAAAGAATTTTACATTTTTCTTACCTTGAAAGGAGACCCACGAAATTTCTCCCTCTCTTAGCTTTAATGAAAACTCTTACACCTTTCTTTCTTTTCTCCTCCTTAAACACTCTACTACCCTTCACTAAACTAGAAAACCCAAGGACTTAGCCTCTTTTTTCTTCTTCTTCTTCTTCTTCTTCGAAAACTCTCCCTCTCCCTTCTCTAGAAGTTTCGTCATTTCTCTTCTAATTTCCTAACACATGGCTTTTTAACTTAAAAACTTAAGCTCCTACTTATCCAAAACTATGTAGTTTTGGTAAAACCATTCCCTTCCTTATAACATTTTGCTTCTTTCCCTTACATGCACGATTCCTTCAATACTTTTCCCCTTCTTTTTGTTTTAAAAAAGAAACTTAAATGGACCCATGTAACCTTCCTTCAAAGCTTTAAACTCTAAAATCACAAGTGAAATTCCTAAATTACCCCTAAGCCATTTTTGTCCTTTTTAAATTCTAACAACTAACAACTCATTCAACCCTAATTTATACTAATCCCACCATTTACCTTTCATCCCATTAATCACTATAAACCTCAATTAAGTCTAACAAAAATAAATTTCCAAATTAAAAATCAAAAATAATATAAACATGCTTAATACGATTCGGGGCCCAACATTTCAGTCTTCAATCCATATTCAAAACACATTCTACATATCCAAAGACTATGAATTCTTCAAGTCAATATACAAATCATAATTAGAAATCAATCATATTCATATCACATTCATATCTTTTCATAGTTCATATCCAAGCATAACCCAAATTCTATTCATAAGCAAATCCCATAATCCATGAACCGCATATAAATCCATTCCCATAACACAATTTCTTATACAATTTCAATAATTTCATACACCTCATAATTTAATTTCTTACAAATCCTTAATGGCTTTTCAAGCCATTTACAAACTTATACAAAGATCCAAACTACTCAAGATACAAAAACATACATAAATCGAACTGGTGTCCTGACAGTCTTTCATCCGATCTCTTACTCGAATACCTGGAGATGAGAATGAAAGGGGGGTGAGCTAAAATAGCTCGTGGATAATATGTTTATATATTAAAAAATAAGCGAAATCATATTTAGAAAAACTTTACCATTTATTTCCGAAATTTCACATTAGAAATTTGGTAACTTTCTTATTTTTCACACTCTTCAAAATATTGCCAAAACAAATGCAATCACTATTCAGTTGAAAAAAAACCACCATAATTTATTTCTCAAAATTTGCACATTTTGTTTTTTAGATGATGCAATGCAACACACTTATAAATGAACGAAACACATAAAATATATCAAATGGTCTGTTCAGTCCAAGCAGAGCGTCTCGCACATTCTCGCATAAGCGGTCCCTGTAGTCGTGAATAGAACGATTACACTTTCCCGCATAGCGGTCCAAACCGTGAAGGAGTCCAAATCGAGCTCCTATGCCACTAATGCAGCCGGAGAAGGCCTTAAACAAATAGAGACAAAGGTAATCGACTCACAAGGGACCTAACTAAACCTACATAACACATAAACGAAAAGGAAATTCAAATTGCTCAAGGCACTTTTCAAAAATCTTGATTTTTCACATTTTCATATTTCAACCACATATCCAAACATGAAATCATATAGCAATCCACCTTCAATCCAAATTCATCAATTTGATCACGATCAATCCAAATCATAAATATGAATGCAAAGTATTTCTTTAAAACATAACTCAAACATATACATATTCATAATGCACATTTTCAAATTTATCTAATAATTCAAAACCATAAATTTCTTCAATCTTGTAATTTCTTAAAATCATTTATAAAATAAGGAATTTAATCCTTTGAAATCATAATCTTTCAAACATTTACATAAACAATAATTTTTCAAAGCTTTTCTTCTTGATTTTTCAAATCACATGCTTATGCTTAAAATTCAAAAAATAAACGTACTACCCACCTCATATCTATGCTAATACTTTTTTCAAAGCATCAAATCTCCAAATTCCTTCTTTCCTCAACTTTAAAATTCCCTATACCATAATTATCCAAAATAAATATCATAAATATCATAATTACTCAAGTCAAGCTTAGGAAACATCAATTCCTCACATATTATAGCTATCTAAATCTCCAATTTCCAAAATTCCCAATTTCCAAAATTTAACCTAAACCAACTTATCCAAATTCAATATCATAAATCTCATAATCCTTAAAATTTTATATCATAATTCACCAATCCATCATATTCTCTATAATTCTAAGCTAATAATTCATAAAATCCTCAAACATAAAATTTAACATAAACCTAAGTCACAATTTACCAAAATTAATTCACTTAATCATGAAATCTTTCAAAATAAAACATGGAATTAACAAACCCACCACCTTTTCCATATTTCTTTAAAAAAATCACTAAAAACTCAAAGCTCAAATTTTTCCCTTACCTCTTTCTCCTTCAAATTTCGGATTTCTTGGTTCCCAAAGAAAGCTTCCTTCATTTTCCATCTTTTTCCTTTGAAACCAAGCAAAACTTAAGCTAGAATCCCAAAAAAAAATCAAAAACCCTTACTTTTTCTCTTCTCCATCACCATCACCGAACCCTCTTCTCTCCTTTCTTCTTATTTTCTTCTCTTCTTCTCAATCCTTCGAGATTACTCTACTCCAAAGACAGCCAAAGAATTAATATACTGCCATGTCAATTAAAATGAGGGTCTAATGACCCTTTTGCCCCTCTCTTTAAGGGGACTTCCCAAAATGCCCCTACATTTACCTTTAAGTTATTCTCACTTGCGGGTTTGATTCGCACTATCAATTTGAAGGAATTTGTCAAAACTTCCTTCTAGAGAAATATTCCTCTATGTCTTAATTTCATAATGCCACAAAAATCATCCAATTCGGAGCACTACATCAAAAGTTATACTCAAAATATTTCGGGTATATTCATATTCTAACACATTTTCCAGCACGTTATTTCCATCCAGAAATTTACATTCTTAATCCCAAAATTGACATTCGATGTCTTCATAACAATTGTAGCTCTATTTCTCTAGTCTAATTCAAATTAAGAATCGTCTCATTCCGATTACCAGAGAAAACGTTATGCCTAAAATACTTTCAGATGTTCCTAACCCAAAAATTACACACTAATCTGAACTTCCATTCATAAATCAAAAATCTTAGGGGCAAAATTGAAATTTACTTTCTTCATTTGATTTGTAGCCCCATGTCTTAATTTTATTTTGCCTCAAGAATCACTTCAATCGGATCACCACAGATCCCGAATTTCTCAAAATACTGAACTATGTTTAGAAAATTAGTCCACTCACTTTGATTAAATAAATCATCCTTAATTTAATCTCAAAAATTCACAAATTTCTCGTAAAAATGAAATTCACTGTCTTAGGAATCCAACGCTTCAAAAACCGAGTCAATCGGATGTCGGACGGAAAAGATATGAGCGAAAGATTGAAGAGGGGTCATATTCCCTACAATCTGGAAATAATAAATTAGAAAATAAATAAAATAAAAATTAAATATGAATCTTCATCCAAGAGCCCTCCTCGCTAGGGCGATGTACGTCGCCCTAGCGAGAGAGCTAACGTTTTTTTTCAAAATTATATATATATATATAATTATTCACATAATTACATATATATATGTATTCAAATTTTTTAAAAATTGTAACTCTTGATTTCGAATTCCAAATTTGACAAGTCTCTCTGGAAAGCTTGAATGAAGCTCTACAACTTTCATGTAGAACTCAAAGATCAATTTCATCTCTAAAATGATTAATTTTTTTTAATAAAAAATTTAGCCCAAATAATAAATACTTAAACAAAGTTCTCAACTTTCAAAATTTCTATCTTTCAACTCCAAAGTTCGAACACCTTATATTTTATATCACTGCGAAGATCAGAAAGTCACCTACAACTTTCATGAAGGGCATAAAAATCAATTTGACCTCTAAGGAAGTCCATTTTTCAATCAAAATTTTTGTCCTCTAATAATCATGCTAAACTCATAACAGAAACTTGTAAAAATTATAACTTATTTTTTCTTAATCAAAAAATTCCATACTTTATATAAAAATAAAGATCAAATCAAATCCTTCAACTTTCATGAAGAACTTCACGGCTCAATTAACCTCTAACTAGGTAAATTTTCCAGTCAAAGCTTTAGTCATAACATAAGTCAACCGCTAACACACCTAAACTTTAACTGATCATAACTTTTACTCACGATATCGAAAAATTGCAAACTTTATGGCTACAGAAAACTCTCAACATAACCTACAAGTTTCATGTAGAACATTTTCTCAAATTTTGACTAAATCAAAAGTCAACTCTCAAAGGCCAAAAAGTCAAACTTTTCACAATTTTTCAACTTCTCACACTTTCTCTCTTTATTTCTTGATTTTCAACTTAATGCCAATCAACTCATCAACTTAATTTCATAAACCATACCAATCCACTCAAAACGCCACAGATATCAAAATCAAATCATTTCTTTTCTTATCAATATCCTTTAATTTTAAGTCATCTATTATACAATACATACACAAAGCACTCCTTAAATTTCATTTTCATAATTTAAATTTTCACTCAAAGATCGGGGTCCAACATTTCTCCCCCTCTTATAAGAATTTCGTCCTCGAAATTCATACATAAGAAATCACCAAGTAACGCATTCTTTTTCACTCTTTCTTGATCACACATATTTCTCAATGTGTCAAATGCTAATATTCTATCAAAACTCACTATCTCCTTAAATCAAACATTTCTTAACACATTTTCACACGTCATACGGTCCCATTCTTTACAAAACCCTATAAGGACCAGTAAATTTCATCTCCCAAAAACATAGTCAAATCACTTTATCCCCAATTCATCGAACATTTCTAAGTTCATTTTCATTAACACATTCCTAATATCACTCAAATTTCTTAACCTCAATCAAACAGTCACTAAATTCAATCCTGATAACCATATTGCCCAAGTATGATCATAATACTGGGCTCTGATACCATAAATGTTAGGACCCGATCTGGGAACCGGATCCCAATAAAAAAAAAAACGAAACGAAAGAGGTCGAAACAAAGCGAATGCACATCGGATAATTGGAATTCGAAGATGAATCGAATAACAAAGGTAGCGGAAGCGAAAGAAATACTTATCGATATCAAAAGCGAATCGGAGCGAATAATCGAAATGGAACAAAAACTTAACAAAGCGGATCCGACATCTGAGAACAATTATCGAAAAAAAAACAAAAGCGTTGAAAACCTAGATTATGTCGCATCCGAAATTCGGTATATTTTTTTTTCTTTCCTTTTTTTCCTTTTCTTATAACCATCATATTCAAACTCATGCCAATCAATTACAAATAATTCCCACTTTTGGAAATTCATCCATATACAAATCTCAAATTTATCATACTCTTATATACATGTAAATAAGTCCAAAACCTCATTTTTATCCTAATTTTATCGAAAATTTGGCAGCATAACGGCTACCTTTGACCTAACCTAAAACCTGCAAAGGTTCAAAATACACTCCTAAAATTCTAATTAATTACACACTCATCAAAATCCACCGGACCCTCCTTCCGGGATCTCAGCAGATAAACACAAACCTATTTCTAAACTGCTTCAAATTGTTATTCATGTCCAACTCATTTCAGTCTTCAATCCATATTCAAAACACATTCTACATATCCAAAGACTATGAATTCTTCAAGTCAATATACAAATCATAATTAGAAATCAATCATATTCAAATCACATTCATATCTTTTCATAGTTCATATCCAAGCATAACCCAAATTCTATTCATAAGCAAATCCCATAATCCATGAACCGCATATAAATCCATTCCCATAACACAATTTCTTATACAATTTCAATAATTTCATACACCTCATAATTTAATTTCTTACAAATCCTTAATGGCTTTTCAAGCCATTTACAAACTTATACAAAGATCCAAACTACTCAAGATACAAAAACAAACATAAATCGAACTGGTGTCCTGACAGTCTTTCATCTGATCTCCTACTCGAATACCTGGAGATGGGGATGAAAGGGGGTGAGCTAAAATAGCTCGTGGATAATATGTTTATATATTGAAAAATAAGCGAAATCATATTTAGAAAAAACTTTACCATTTATTTCCGAAATTTCACATTAGAAATTTGGCAACTTTCTTATTTTTCACACTCTTCAAAATATTGCCAAAACAAATGCAATCACTATTCAGTTGAAAAAAAACCACCATAATTTATTTCTCAAAATTTGCACATTTTGTTTTTTTAGATGATGCAATGCAACACACTTATAAACAGAACGAAACACATAAAACATATCAAATGGTCTGGTTCGGTCAAAAGCAGAGCATCTTGCACATTCTCGCATAGCGGTCTCATGCAATCGTGAATGTATGTACTACACTTTCCCACATAGCGATCCAGTGTAGCCGTGAAGGGAGTCTGAAATTGGAGCTCCTATGCCACTAGCGGGCAGCCGGGAGAAGGCCTTAAACAAATAAAGACAGTGCACTGACTCACAAGGGACCTAACCAAACCCACATAACACATAAGCGAAAAGGAAATTCAAATTGCCCAAAGGTACTTTTCAAAAATCTTGATTTTTCACATTTTCATATTTCAACCACATATCCAAGCATGAAATCATATAGCAATCCACCTTCAATCCAAATTCATCAATTTGATCACGTATCAATCCAAATCATAAATATGAATGCAAAGTATTTCTTTAAAACATAACTCAAACATATACATATTCATAATGCACATTTTTCAAATTTATCTAATAATTCAAAAACCATAAATTTCTTCAATCTTGTAATTTCTTAAAATCATTTATAAAATAAGGAATTTAATCCTTTGAAATCATAATCTTTCAAACATTTACATAAACAATAATTTTTCAAAGCTTTTCTTCTTGATTTTTCAAATCACATGCTTATGCTTAAAATTTAATAAATAAACGTACTACCCACCTCATATTCATGCTAATACTTTGTCCAAAGCATCAAATCTCCAAATTCCTTCTTCTTTCCTCAACTTTAAAATTCCCTATACCATAATTATCCAAAATAAATATCATAAATATCATAATTACTCAAGTCAAGCTTAGGAAACATCAATTCCTCACATATTCAAGCTATCTAAATCTCCAATTTTCAACATTCCCAATTTCTAAAATTTGACCTAAACCAACTTATCCAAATTCAATATCATAAATCTCATAATCCTTAAAATTTTATATCATAATTCACCAATCCATCATATTCTCTATAATTCTAAGCCAATAATTCATAAAATCCTCAAACATAAAATTTAACATAAACCTAAGTCACAATTTACCAAAATTAATTCACTTAATCATGAAATCTTTCAAAATAAAACATGGAATTAACAAACCCACCACCTTTTCCATATTTCTAAACAAAAAAATCACTAAAAACTTAAAGCTCAAATTTATCCCTTACCTCTTTCTCCTTCAAATTTCGGATTTCTTGGTTCCCAAAGCAAGCTTCCTTCATTTTCCATCTTTTTCCTTTGAAACCAAGCAAAACTTGTGACTTACATTCTTAATCCCAGCACGTTATTCATATTCTAACACATTTTCCAGCACGTTATTTCCATCCAAAAATTTACATTCTTAATCCCAAAATTGACATTCGATGTCTTCATAACAATTGTAGCTCTATTTCTCTAGTTTAATTCAAACTAAGAATCGCCTCATTTCGATTACCAGAGAAAAAGTTATGCCCAAAATACTTTCAGATGTTCCTAACCCAAAAACTGCACACTAATCCGAACTTCCATTCATAAATAAAAAATCTTAGGGGCAAAATTGAAATTTACTTTCTTCATATGATTTGTAGCCCCATGTCTTAATTTTATTTTGCCTCAAGAATCACTTCAATCGGATCACCATAGATCCCGAATTTCTCAAAATACTGAACTATGTTCAGAAAATTAGTCCACTCACTTTGATTAAATAAATCATCCTTAATTTAATCTAAAAAATTCAAAAATTTCCCGTGAAAATGAAATTCACTGTCTTAGGAATCCAACGCTTCGAAAACCGAGTCAATCGGATGTCGGACGAAAAAGATATGAGCGAAAGATTGAAGAGGGGTCATATTCCCTACAATCTGGAAATAATAAATTAGAAAATAAAAATAAATAAATATGAATCTTCATCCAAGAGTCCTCCTCGCTAGGGCGATGTACGTCGCCCTAGTGAGAGAGCTAACGTTTTTTTTTTCAAAATTATATATATATATATATATTCACATAATTACATAAATATATATATACAAATTTTTCAAAATTGTAACTCTTGATTTCAATTCCAAATTTGACAAATTTGGTCTCTATGGAAAGCTTGAAGGAAGCTCTACAACTTCCATGTAGAACTCAAAGATCAATTTCATCTCTAAAATGATTAATTTTCTAATCAAAATTTAGCCCAAATAATAAATACTTAAACAAAGTTCTCAACTTTGAAAATTTCTATCTTTCAACTCCAAATTTCGAACACCTTATATTTTATATCACTGCGAAGATCAGAAAGTCACCTACAACTTTCATGAAGGACATAAAAATCAATTTGACCTATAAGGAAGTCCATTTTTCAATCAAAACTTCTGTCCTCTAATAATTATGCTAAACTCATAACATAAACTTGTAAAAATCATAACTTATTTTTTCTTAATCGAAAAATTCCATACATTATATCAAAATAAAGATCAAATCAAATCCTTCAACTTTCATGAAGAACTTCACGGCTCAATTAACCTCTAACTAGGTAAATTTTCCAGTCAAAGCGTTAGTTATAACATAAGTCAACCGCTAACACACAAACTTTAACTGATTATAACTTTTACTCCCGATATCGAAAAATTGCAAACTTTATGGCTACAAAAAACTCTCAACATAACCTACAAGTTTCATGTAGAACATTTTCTTAAATTTTGACTAAATCAAAAGTCAACTCTCAAAGGCCAAAAAGTCAAACTTTTCACAATTTTTCAACTTCTCACACTTTCTCTCTTCATTTCTTGATTTTCAACTTAATGCCAATCAACTCATCCACTTAATTTCATAAACCATACCAATCCACTCAAAACCCCAAAGATATCAAAATCAAATCATTTCTTTTCTTATCAATATCCTTTAATTTTAAGTCATCTATTATACAATACATACACAAAGTACTCCTTAAATTTTATTTTCATAATTTAAATTTTCACTCAAAGATCGGGGTTCAATATTGGCATGCAACTCGTTCTTCCTTAAAGTCTCCAGAGCAATCCCCTGATGTTCCTTATGCTCCTTGTCACTTTTAGAAAAGACCAATATATCATCAATGAAAAAAATGATAAATCGATCTAAAAAGGACTTAAAGACTCGATTCATCAAGTCCATGAAAGCTACAGGTGCATTCGTTAATCCAAAAGGCATTACCAAGAACATAAAGTGGTCGTACCGAGTCCTAAAAGAAGTTTTCGACACATCTGACTCATTTATTCTCAACCAGTGGTAACTCGATCTCAAGTCTATCTTGGAAAAGACTCTTGCCCCTTGCAACTGATCAAACAAATCATCGATGCGAGGGAGCGGATATCAGTTCTTAATAGTGACATGATTAAGCTTCCTGTAATCCACACACATCCTCAGCGATCCATCTTTCTTCTTTACAAAAAGGACCGGAGCTCCCCAAGGTGAAGAGCTTGGCCTTATGTACCCTTTTGCTAATAAATCTTATAGCTGCTTCTTAAGCTCCTTCAATTCCATCGGAGCCATTCTATAAGGCAGAATCAATATTGGCATTGTGCCCGGAAGAAGGTCAATGGGAAATTCAATTTCCCTAGGTGGTGGTAGTCCTGGTAATTCATCGGAAAAGACATCCGGAAATTCCATGACCACAGGTATTTCTTCTAACTTCCCTCCATCTGCCTTTGTATCTACCACGTAGGCCAAAAATGCTTCACATCCTTTCCTCATCAATTTCTCTGCTGTCAGAGCCAAAACTATTCTAATCGGACTCGCTTTCCTGTCCCCCTTAAATAGTACCCTCTTGCCATGGCCAATTTCAAACTCCACAATCTTCTATTTACATTCCAAGTTGGCATTATATTTCTCCAATGTATCCATCCCCAAAATCACATCTAAACTTCCCATTCTCAAAGGCATTAAATCCACCACTAACTGTTCTTCTCTAATAAATATCTCACAGTCTTTATATACTTGACTAATAATAATACATTGGCCAATTGGAGTACTCACCATCAAAGGAGTATCTAATGGGCTCAATTCTCTACCAGTCACGGTTCTACTCAAAGACACAAACGAATGGGTAGAACCCGGATCAATCAAAACAACAACATTTTCATCAAAAAGCTTAATCATACTAGTTACAACTTCTGGAGCTGTCTCTGCATCTTCCCTTGTCATAGCAAATACTCTGGCTGGGGCTTGTCCCCTCGGTCTCCTCGGAGGGTTCACTTTTCTGCCCGCATCAGAACTTCTACTGCCCACTTCTGTTACTGTCCTGTGTCCCACTGTCTCAGCTCTCTTTGAAGCCTGCATCTGACTTCTCTCATGCCTTGGATCCTAAGGACACTCTCATGCCATATGTCCTTTCTGCCCACAATTGAAGCATGCTCTTGTCAGTCGGTAGCATTCTCCCTTCAGGAACCTTCCACAAGTGCTCACATTTAGGAATGGGCGGCTTATCCCCATCTCCTTCCTATCGCCTCCACTGTTGAGGCTGATGTGAGACAGTTCTCGCCTATCGGGCCTGCTTGCTCCACTACTCTTCTCCTCCGATCAGACAGAAAGGTCCTGCACTCCTCTCGGACATAGAGCACCGCCTCCCTCTTAGACGCTCTCTGCCTTTCCTCTTTTACTGACAGCACTCTTTATATTTTCAATATTCTTTACCCTCAGTGCTGCTTCCACCAGCTGTTAAAAATCACAGAAGTTCTGCACCACCACTTTTTCCCTGATGGGCAAGTGCAGTCCTGATTCAAATCGTTGGCACTTAGCTGCTTCACTCAGCATCAACTCTGCCGCATACCGGGATAATTGCGTAAATCGGCGCTCATACTCATTGACAGTCAACTCCCTCTAGGTGAGACTCAAGAATTCTCTTTGCTTCTGCTGAATGTACACCTCAGACAGATACTTCTTCTTATATGCAGCGAGAAAGTCCTCCTATGCCAAAGACCGGCAATTAAATGACTTCTAGGGACACCCTCCCACCAATGCAGAGCATCCCCTTGTAACAGACTCGCAGCATACTCAACCTTCTCATCGGCTTCACATTCCATTTGATTCAGTATTCTATCTGTCTTTCGTAACCAAGTCTCAGCTTCCTCGGGATCAGTGGTTCCATAGAAATCCAACGCCTGCATTTCTCACTTATCGAATCGCTTCCCTTCTTAATCGGGCCGAGCAAAAGATTGTGGCATCTGGCTTATAGCCTGAGCAAATGCCTAAAACATCCTCGGATCCAGTGGAGCAGGCACTTGCTCCTGCAGAAGAGGAGACTACCGCGACTGTGACCGAGCGGGCTCACTACTTTGCCCGACAGAAACCCCCGCATTCACAGGGGCTACAGACTCATCAGTACTCTCCTCCCTTGGTGGAGAGTCAGGTGCGAACGATCCTTGCATAACTCCTCGTGTCCTTCTACGAGGTGGCATTTCACTCCTTCAATAGAAACACTAAAGATTAGCTAACATTATTCTAAATCCTATATCCTACATGTATGCACAATATGCATGTCATTTAATACAATCAATCAATTTAACAATGCAAACAATTAAGCACATATCAAAAAAATTCATCCTAACATGCACTCTAAGCCTAGGAATAAACCTGGCTTTGATACCACAAGATGTTGGGCCCCGTTTCCGAAGCCCAACTGTCGAACTGTAGTCGAAAACATATGCGGACTTCTAAGCTCTATAACCATGATCGATAAAAAGAAAATTTTCCATTTGCATGACATACAAGCCACAAAGGCGAGCCCACACAAAGAAATCAAAAAATCACAATGAACTTCTTCATAATGGTAGCTCTTAGTCTCTAGTTCAATTATAAACAAGAACCACCTCAATCAAAGCCCTATGGCAGAAGATATGCTTAAGAAATCAAAGTAGGTTCATGGCCCAATCATGCTCTCCAAACCTATCCATCACTTCCTTTTCATCAAACTTTCTGAATTTAAATCTAATGGATACAAATTTTTATTGAGAGATAGTAAAACGTGTTAAGAATCTAATGCCTCAAGAATCACCTCAATCGGAGGTCGGAAAAAGGAGCTATAGCCAAACGAATCCGATATGTTCATATCCTGATTCCTACTAAATATACTTTGGCGCAAACGTCATAACTCTCACTATAGAAGTCTGATTGACTTTGTTCTTATACGGTTAGAAAGTATACATCTAGGGCTACAACTTTTATGAAGACCAAAATTTGAAATTCGGATGTTATGGTGGTCAAATTACACGGAACGTGTGAAATCACACGGTCAGGCCGTGTAACCTTCGGGTGAAATGTGTCTCCTGTGCCCAGATTTACATGGCCGGTGTAAATTTAAACGGGCCGTGTAAATTCCGTGTAACTTTCGGGTGACATGAATTTTTCACCCTCCAAGCCCCCTTCAAAGGTTCCTAAACCCCCTCCTAACATTCCCTTACCTCAAACCCTTCTTCAACACCACAAAAACCACTACCAATCCATTAAAAGACATCCAACATCATTGAATCTCATCTCCAAAGGATTCATCCTCAATCCTAATACCATATATACTCAAAATCTCCCCAATTTGAACCCTTCAAATGCAACCCAACCTCACAACCATTCAAATACTAATCTAACACAATCAACAATTGGAAATCCCCAACATTTACAATATACACAATCAACATATTCAAACTTTGATAAATACACAATCATAGAAAAAGGGAAACCTTTCAAAGTCTCATTTCCCTTCCAAATCAACTGAAGTTCATACAAAGCTTTCATTTATAGCTTTAATTTCATATCGACATTTCATCAATGCTTTAACACAAGTACAAAATACATTTGATGCTTAATGTTCAATATGCAACCAAAGCTATCCAAAATCTAACTACTAACTTAATACAAAAGCTAACTCTCTCACAATTGATCCAAATGCCTTGCAAGGATTTATCGATCTTCTTGATCTACACCTGAGGAGTGGAGAAAAATGGGTTGAGCTTCACAGCTCAGTGGCTAAAATATTTATAGCCATTGGCATTGAACCACACAGTCAACCATATTGCTATATATATAGTTCCATTCATGTAGGCATATTCATCAACATGAAAATTTAACATTTGCAATTCACAATTCAATTCCAACTCCATAATTCATAACATCATCACATATTACATCTTTGAATGCAATTCAATCTAAAGCATAGCTTAGCACATTAAGATGCAAATGCACAATCAAATGACTCGAGGGTTCCATGAAACAAAACGGATAAATCGAGGTTTATATTGTGAACGAAACGAGTCCATTTTTAGATCTCGTGGGCCACAAGCGGGCAGTCGGGAGAAGGCTTTTACGTCGACGTGTACGTGACTTACGAAACGGTTCCTCTCTCTCCCAAACATAACCAAATTTTCATGCTTCCATTCGATTATTCATATTTTCATATTTTCATACTTTCCTTCTTTCCATTTAATCAAAATGCCATGACTTAAATTCAATGGCATGACAATCATTCTCACAATTCAATCATTCATATACAAAATGCCATGATTAAATTCAATGGCATGACAATCATATCAAAAGATCAATGCATATCATAACATGAACACAACATAAAGCAATTTCCATATCATAAAAATTCAATCAATTCATTTAGCACATATTGCATACATAATGCATTTTGCTCATTACACAATAACCATAAATAAATTACCCACCTTGACAATCTCATAAAAATCCAAAATCAATTGCCTCCTTCCACTTGCTCTTGGATTGGCTCTTGATTTCCTAAACATAAACAAAATTTCATGAATTTCAACTCAATTGGAAAATCCCCAATTTTCCATAATCTTAATCAAATGCAATTAACCCTAATCAAACTCAAATCCAACCTACCCATGGCTCATATAGGTTAGAATCACAACACCTAGCTTAGAAACCCAAAAATCCAAAGATTTCACCATCTTCTTCTTCCTCCACGAAATCCCTCTCTCTCTCTAGGGTTTCTCCATCCAACATAACACAACCTATTTCTTGACTAAAGCAAGAAGGAAAGATTAATAACTTACCTTAAAAGCCTTGATTCTTCCCTTCTTTCCAAAATTTTTCCTCCTTTTCCCTTGGATTTTTGAATTTTCCTTCTTCTTCTCTATTTCTCCCACATTTCTCTCTCTTCTCCTCTTCTCCTTGGGCAGCCCATGACAATTGCCCTCTTCTACTTCTAATTTTGCTTTTTTTATTACTCATCTTCTTCCAAAATTACCCTCCACTTACTATAACTTTCCAACTATGCCCTTTGTTGGTCTTTTAGGCTCTAATCACCACTTAACCTACTTAGTTCAATTCTAACTAAGCCTACTCTTCTTTCTAATTCCAATTCTTCATCCTTCCAATTCTAAATAAAAACTTAAACCAATAAATAAACATAATTAATCAATTAACCAATTTAGAAAAATCAAGATCCAACATTCGATGCGTAACCATCTGGAAACTTCACCTTCTTTACAAACTCACAAAACTTCTTCTCATCGGAAGACGTTGTATAGCATGCTGGAGGTTTCCCAACAATAGTTCCATCAGCTGCTCTTATCAAGTGTAATTCTTTTCGAATTTTCATATCTTCCAAATCAAGCCGAGCCTTGATTGTATCTTTGGTTTTACCTTCGACATTCATCAAAGTTCCAAGGATATTGTCACAAATATTCTTTTCTATATGCATGACATCAAGGTTATGCCTTAATCTTAACTTATGCCAATATGGTAGTTCAAAAAGAATACTTTGTTTATTCCAATTAAACTCTCCTTCTAATCTCCTTCTCCTCTTATTGTTGGGGTGCTTGCCATAACATATATTCTGCATATGATTTAATTGTTCCACCATATCATCTCCATCTGGTAACTTAGGAATAGGCCGATGATCATTCTTGCCATCAAACTTCTTGCTTTTTCTCCATGGATGATTATAAGGAAGAAAACGATGATGGCCTAAGTATCCAATCTTACTTCTTAACTTACAAGAAGGAGTGTTAGCCCCAAATTTTTTTTTAAAAAAATTAAGCATGATTAGATTAATTAAGTAAGTTAAGTTAGCATAAATTGAATTGAGATTAATTAACATGTGATAGTATTAAGGAGTTAGGTGATGAGTTAATGAAATTAAATGAGTTAGTTGGGCTTAAAGATAAGTGGGCCTTGAGTGGTTTAAAGAGGAAATAAGGAGGAAGAAGAAGAAAGGAGTTAGGCTTGGGCCAATGGGCTTAAGTAGGTTAGTAGTGTAATAAGAAGAAGAAGGAATTAAGGGAAGAGAAGTGGGCTTGGGCAGAGTTAAATGAAGAAGGAGTATAAAAAGAAGAAGAATTAAATGAGTTTAGTAGGAGAAGAAGAGAGTTACGAAATTTAAAGGAAGAAAAGAAGAAGTGTCATGGAAGGAGGGAGGAGAAGGAGAAAAGAAGAAAAGAGAGAAGTTAGGGCTCCAAGATTCAAGTGTTTAAGAGAAAGTTGGAAGAAAGTCCAAGAATTAAAAGGGTGGGAAATCACTAGAGCTTCATTTTGAACCAAGCCATCACTTGGTTGGTGGAAGTTTAAGGTAAGTCATGAAGTTTTGTTAGAGTTTTTGTTTGGGTTATGGTTGAGAAGAGTTGAAAATGGAATGGGTATAGTGAATCTAGGACTAATTTCATGAATGATGTTGTATGGTTTTTCAATTTGTGTTAAGTGACTTGGGTTTTTGGTTTTTAATGAAGAAAGAGAAGGAAGAGAAGAAGAACAAGAGTAGTAGCAAGGAAACCAAGAATTTATCAAGTCTACAAGGTGGGTTTCATAGTTATCTTTATGTATATAAGCTATAAATGTAAATAAATGCATGACATTAATGAGTTTTGATTACTTGGTAGTTGTATTAATGTTTGTGATTGAATGTTGGATGTGGTTGTTATAAGCCATTGATGATTGTATTAAATGCTTGATGTTGTTGTTGTTAGGCAATTATGAAGGTTGAGTATGGGATTATGATGTTTGTAAATGTACATTGTATGATGACGATTGAAGTTGTTTTGGAGAAACTTGTTAAATGATTATGATGAAAAGCATGAATGATGTATGAAAAAGATGATTTTTAAAGAAACAGTGAATTGGACAAGAACAGTCCAATTTTCTTGTATGATGCATGATTGTTATGTTATTTGGGTAAGGTATAGTCCCAAGAACTGTCACGTGCACGTCGACCATGAAAGCCTTCGCCCGGCTGCCCGATTGTGGCATAGGATGATCCAACATTTTGGACTCCTAAAGATTTGCCCATATAAGCTCATTAAATGAGACTATATGGTTGCCAAGAATATGGACTTACCGAGCTAGTTGATGTGTTTCATATGTGATTACATGGAAAGGCAAGAATTATGAATGTTCGAATTGTGAGAAATTATGTTTATGTATTGATGAAAATTGCATGATGCATGTATTATGACTTCATTGGAAGATTGTTTAATGTATGGATAACTAAATGGACATGCTTGATATATAAATATAAATGTTTTACCCGCGGAGCGAAAGCTCACCCCCCTCAATTCTCTAGGAAATGAGCAGGATCCCGAGGAGCAAGCTTAAAGGCATTTACTCCAAGATTTTTCTTTTGGTCTTGTATTGGAAATGATTTTTGTAAAACAATGCTTTAGTTGCATTTTGAGAATGATATGGTATTTTGAAGCTTCA
Organism: Erythroxylum novogranatense; assembly: GCA_029891385.1. Lineage (NCBI taxonomy): Eukaryota > Viridiplantae > Streptophyta > Magnoliopsida > Malpighiales > Erythroxylaceae > Erythroxylum > Erythroxylum novogranatense. The sequence goes on along the minus strand of JAIWQS010000034.1, from coordinate 205,226 downwards.
TTGTAATTAGGCTTGAAATGCCTACTAAAGCATTGTAAAAACATTTGTTTTGATGTGAATGAAATGCATGAATGATGTTTTATCAGGGTTTCTCAAGACAGATTAATATCATGTTAAGTGTAGCTTTCAAAGTTGTGTCGAATGGCTTTAAACTCCATGTGGGTAGAAATCCATGTTTAGTTCAAGTAAAGATGTGTATAGAGTTGTGATTGATGAATCTTATGTAGAAGTAAGAATGTTTTGAATGATGGTTAATGAGTTTTGCATGAGTGAATGTACAAGATCATTGACTCATGTCAAACTAGGTGTTTGACATGAGAGGAGGTGTTAAAATATTAAATGAATGAATCCGGTATAGAAATGGGTAGGTTTAAAAAGGTTAGGAGTGTTCATGGTGTTTGGGATAGATCAAGAGAGTATAGAGGTTTGGAGACGAGCTAATAATAGACATAGCTCGAGTTAATTGTCTCCATAACTCGACTTGTGAAGCATAGTTTGATTAATAAGTCGACTTGTCAGTCAGCATAACTCGAGTTATTTGCCTCAATAAGTCGACTTATTGGTGATAAGTAGAGTTATTTGTCTCGATAAGTCGAGTTGTCAGTCAGTATAAGTCGACTTGTCTATAAAGCCATGGTTGGGAATGTTATTTTTGGGGTTTATCAAGAGCAGTCAGGGTCTAAGTTTTAGTCAGTGCATGCTCACCACCAATGTGAGTCATTAAAGAGTGTCAAGTTCAGGATCTTAGCAAGGCAAGTGTCTCGGGGATGGGCTCCACCCGGGCTCACATCCCGGGACAGTCGGGCTCTGGGAGTGGGGTCTGACATCTGTGGTATCAAGCAAGTGTCATAAGTGTAAGTTCCATGTAGTTGGGTCTCGGATCCAACAGTTGGGGTCCGATCTTCGGGTCGGGTTCTGACATCTGTGGTATCAAAGAGAAACCGGGTTTAGGGTTTCCTAGGAACCTTAGTGGGATTGTCTAAGGGTCAAGTCATCATGCATTTTCCTACGTGAATTATGTGAATTATGTGCATCGTTTTAAATGCATAACATGCAACATTGCTTTAAAATGAGTGGATTGACTTGCTTTAAATTGATTTACATGAACTGAATTTGTTTTATGTGAACTAAAGATTTTCACTGATTTTTAAATTGAAGGAGTAATGCCGCCTCGAAAGAGAACTCGAGGAGCTCAATCTCGACCTAGCTCTCAACGCGAAAATGCGGATGAGTCATACGTTCCCGCAGATCGAGGACCTTCCTGCTCCAGACTGATGCACCAAGTGTGCGGCAAGATGAGCCGCCGCCTCCTCCCATGCCACAAGTGAACCCTATGGATCCCCAGTTCTTTCAGGCATTCGCACAGGCTTTCACTTATGCCATGAGCCAAGGAAGACAGACTCAAGTGCCAGCCCCAATAGAGAGGAGCGGGCAGTATGATAAGCTCCGGAAGTATGGAGCAGTTGACTTCAGCGGGACTACTAATCCCGAGGAAGCCGAGGCATGGTTGAAGAGGACCGAGAGGGTCCTGAATCAGATGAAGTGTGCTGATGATGAGAAGCTCGACCATGCAGTTAGCTTACTGCAAGGGGATGCACTGCACTAGTGGGAGTCAGTGCCCCGCAGTCAGGAAGTACCTCCGGTACTGACATGGAGGGAATTCCTAGAGGCCTTTCGGAGGAAGTATTTCTCGATGGTCTACATGCAGGATAAGGCCAGGGAATTTCTGAATCTCGCTCAGAGGGAGTTGAGTGTGGCAGAGTATGAATTGAAGTTCACTCAGTTATCACGGTATGCAGCCAATATCGTGGCAACTGAAGAAGACAAGTGTCGGAAGTTTGAGGGTGGATTGCACCTAGGGATCCGGGAAAAGGTGGTGATCCACAACTTCCGTGATTACCAGCAGCTGGTGGATGCTGCTCTTCAGGCTGAGAAATTCGAGAACATCAGGGCTGAAGTGACTAAGAAGAGAAAGAACAGAGAGCAGTTCTCCAGAAAAGGCATGAGTGCTTCAGCGCCTGCGAGGAGCACTAGAACTCAGTATACACAGAGTGAGGTGGGTAGCAGTGGCCCCACTAAGAGTAAGCAGCCTAGGGCTACTTCAGTGCAAGCTTCCAGTGTGGCAAGTCCAGGATGGACAGGTAGAGGGAGTCCCCAGTGTGATCACTGTGGGAGATTTCACAAAGGGGAATGTCTGCTGAAGATAGGAGCATGTTTTGGCTGTGGCCAAAGGGGGCACAGAATCAAGGATTGTCCCAGGCAAAGTCGAGCAGTCGGTCTCGATCTCAGCCCCAAGAAGCGAAGCAGTGGCATCACGGCCAAGACATGATGTGGGCGATTCGGGAGAACGCAAAGAGGGCATATCCGACAGGGAGACCTAGAGGACAGGGTCAGGCACTAGCTCGGGTCTTTGCCATGACCAGGGAAGAAGCTACAGCAGCTCCGGAAGTAGTGACGGGTATGGCTATGCTATTTGATTTACCAGTTTATGTGTTGATTGATACTGGCTCCACCCATTCATTTGTATCTGCAAGTATGAATATGCATGCTATATGTCCTGAGATTATGGATAACTTTCTGGTAGTTAGTACTCCTTTAGGGAGTAAGGTGGTGATCAGTTTGATCTACAAGAACTGTGAGCTTAACATAGACGGTGCTAGACTGGTAGTAGACTTACTTCCTCTGGACCTTCACGGGTTGGATGTCATTTTGGGGATGGATGTTATGGAGAAATACAAGGCGAAGCTAGATTGTAGTTTGAAGGAAGAAGAATTTGATCTGGGAGATGATCAGAAAGTGGTCTTCAAAGGGGACAGGAAACTGCCAGTGCCGAGGATCATTTTGGCTATGTTAGCTGACAATATGATGAGCCAAGGGTGTGAGGCCTTCTTGACTCATGTAGTGGATCCAAAAGTGAATGCGGGCAGATTAGAAGATTATCAGGTTGTGAGGGAGTTTCCTGATGTATTCCCAGAAGGATTACCAGGGTTGCCGCCGGTGAGGGAAATTGAGTTCGAAATTGACTTGATTCCCGGAACCGCGCCAATCTCCATACCACCCTACAGAATGGCTCCAGTTGAGTTGAGAGAACTCAAGGAGCAATTGCAGGAATTATTGGAGAAGCAATTCATCAGGCCGAGTTCTTCACCTTGGGGAGCTCCGGTCCTGTTTGTTAGGAAGAAGGATGGAACATGGAGGATGTGCATAGACTACAGGAAGCTTAACAAGATGACGATTCGGAACAAGTATCCTCTGCCAAGGATAGATGATTTATTCGATCAGCTGCAGGGAGCAAGGTTCTTTTCAAAGATTGACCTAAGATCAGGTTATCATCAACTCCGAATTAGGGAGTCTGCTGTAAACAAGACAGCTTTCAGGACCCGTTACGGGCACTATGAATTCAGGGTCATGCCCTTCGGATTGACCAACGCTCCAGCTGCCTTCATGGATCTCATGAATAGGGTGTTTAATGAATTCTTAGATCAGTTTGTCATTGTGTTCATTGATGACATTCTGGTCTATTCTAAGGATGAAGGAGAGCATGAACAGCATCTCAGGATAGTATTGCAGAGATTGAGAGAGCAGGAGCTGTATGCCAAATTCAGCAAGTGTGAATTTTGGCTACATGAAGTAGTTTTCCTTGGACATGTGATTTCCAGCAAAGGGATCCATGTTGATCCGAGAAAAGTAGAAGCAGTGTAGTGAATTGGCAAGAGCCTAAGATAGTGAAAGAGGTAAGAAGCTTCCTAGGTTTGGCAGGTTATTATAGGAGATTCGTGGAAGGATTCTCAATGATAGCTGCCCCTATGACTAAGCTGTTAAGAAAGAATCAGCAGTTCATATGGAGTGAGGAATGTCAGAAGAGCTTTGAGGAGCTCAAGAACAGATTGACAAGTGCTCCAATATTGGTTTTGCCCAATGGAGACCAGGGGTATACGGTGTACAGTGATGCTTCGAGGAAGGGTTTAGGATGTGTGCTGATGCAGGATGACAGGGTAATAGCCTATGCTTCACGGCAGCTTGAAGCGAGATGAGTTAAATTATCCGACTCATGACTTGGAGTTAGCAATGTAATTTTGCCCTAAAGATTTAGAGACACTACCTATATGGGGTTCAGACTAGGATCTTCACGCACCACAAAAGTCTTAAGTACAATATGAGTCGAAAGAGTTGAATTTAAAGGCGAGACGATGGTTGGAGTTGCTCGAGGACTATGACCGATGATAGAGTATCATCCGAGCAAGGCGAATGTAGTGGCGGATGCTTTGAGCAGAAGTCATCCATATCTTATGTGCACTCGCTTTACTTGCCTCTGTTGGAACAGATGGCCAAGTTGAAGATCGATTTAAAGCGTGATGAAACAGATGGTGTTTTGCTTAATTGTGGTGAGACCTATCCTTAGGGGAGAAGGTCAAGGAGTTGCAGGAGCAGGATACGTAATTAAGTGGTGAGAGATGAAATTCAACATGGTAGCGATCGAAAGTGCAAGTAAGGGATGATGGGCTAATGGTAGTGGAAATAGTTTATGTATTCAATGATAAAGGCGATTAAGGATGAGATCATGGATGAGGCACACAATGCGCCTTATTCCATGCACTCCAGCAACACCAGAATGTACAGAGATTTGAAGGAACATTTCGGTGGAAAGGCATGAAGAGGATGTAGCGAATATGTGAGCGGATGTCTAGTGTGTCACAAGTCAAGGTGAACACCGTGCACCTTCAGTATGCTAAGGCCATTGTCCATTCCTGAATGGAAGTGGCAAAGGATCACGATGGATTTTCTGATGGGTTTTCCTAGGACCAGCAAGAAGCATGATGCCATTTGGGTTATAGTTGATCGGTTGACCAAGTCAGCCCATTTTCTGGAAATCAAGCAAACAGATTCATTGCAAGCCTTAGTCAGGAAGTATATTGATGAAGTGGTAAGGTTTCATGGAGTTCTGGATTCCATAGTATCCGACAGGGATCCTCGATTCACATCGAGATTTTGGGGAAGTTTGCAGGAAGCATTAGGAACTAAGCTGAATTTCAGTACGGCGTTTCATCCTCAGAAGGATGGTCAGTCTGAGAGGACAATCCAGACTCTAGAGGGGATGCTTAGAGCATGTGTCATGGACTTCAGAGGAGCATGGGATGATCATTTACCGTTGGTCGAATTTGCTTATAACAATTGCACCATTCGAGCATCTGAGATGGCTCCTTATGAAGCACTTTATGGCAGAAGATGCAGGACTCCGATATGTTGGGATGAGGAAGGTGAGAGGAAATTAGTGGGACCAGAGTTGGTCCAGATGACAGTTGAGAAAGTGGATGTAATCAAACAGCAGCTTAAGGCAGCCCAGGATAGAATGAAGAGTTATGCCGATGCTAACAGAAAAGAAATGGAATATGCAGTGGGTGACAAGGTGTTCCTCAAGACGTCTCCATGGAAGGACGTTATGAGATTCGGGAAGAAGGGGAAGTTAAGTCCTCGCTATGTGGGTCCGTATGAAGTATTGGAGAGGATTGGGCCGTTGGCCTCTGGTAGCATTGCGCGTAATTGTCACAGATTCATGATGTATTCCATGTCTCGATCTTTGAGAAGGTACAGATCGATCCTTCTCACATCATTCAGATCTCGAAGTTCAAATTGAGTGATGATTTGAGCTATGAAGAGGTGCTGTGGCAATGCGATAGCAAGGATAAGATCCTCGTGAACAAGACAATCAAGCTAGTCAAAGTCCTGGAGGAATCATGCAATTGAAGAGGCGACATGGAGCCTCGGGATGCAATGCAGAGCAAGATACCACACCTCTTGATGAACTGTAAGAATTTCGATGACGAAATTTCTTAAGGGGGGGAGAAATGTTAGCCCCAAAAAAAAATTTTAAAATTAAGCATGATTAGATTAATTAAGTAAGTTAAGTTAGCATAAATTGAATTGAGATTAATTAACATGTGATAGTATTAAGGAGTTAGGTGATGAGTTAATGAAATTAAATGAGTTAGTTGGGCTTAAAGATAAGTGGGCCTTGAGTGGTTTAAAGAGGAAATAAGGAGGAAGAAGAAGAAAGGAGTTAGGCTTGGGGCAATGGGCTTAAGTAGGTTAGTAGTGTAATAAGACGAAGAAGGAATTAAGGGAAGAGAAGTGGGCTTGGGCTTAAGTTAAATGAAGAAGGAGTATAAAAAGAAGAAGAATTAAATGAGTTTAGTAGGAGAAGAAGAGAGTTACGAAATTTAAAGGAAGAAAAGAAGAAGTGTCGTGGAAGGAGGGAGGAGAAGGAGAAAAGAAGAAAAGAGAGAAGTTAGGGCTCCAAGATTCAAGTGTTTAAGAGAAAGTTGGAAGAAAGTCCAAGAATTAAAAGGGTAGGAAATCACTAGAGCTTCATTTTGAACCAAGCCATCACTTGGTTGGTGGAAGTTTAAGGTAAGTCATGAAGTTTTGTTAGAGTTTTTGTTTGGGTTATGGTTGAGAAGAGTTGAAAATGGAATGGGTATAGTGAATCTAGGACTAATTTCATGAATGATGTTGTATGGTTTTTCAATTTGTGTTAAGTGACTTGGGGTTTTGGTTTTTAATGAAGAAAGAGAAGGAAGAGAAGAAGAACAAGAGTAGTAGCAAGGAAACCAAGAATTTATCAAGTCTACAAGGTGGGTTTCATATTTATCTTTATGTATATAAGCTATAAATGTAAATAAATGCATGACATTAATGAGTTTTGATTACTTGGTAGTTGTATTAATGTTTTTGATTGAATGTTGGATGTGGTTGTTATAAGCCATTGATGATTGTATTAAATGCTTGATGTTGTTGTTGTTAGGCAATTATGAAGGTTGAGTATGGGATTATGATGTTTGTAAATGTACATTGTATGATGACGATTGAAGTTGTTTTGGAGAAACTTGTTAAATGATTATGATGAAAAGCATGAATGATGTATGAAAAGATGATTTTAAAGAAACGATGAATTGGACAAGAACAGTCCAATTTTCTTGTATGATGCATGATTGTTATGTTATTTGGGTAAGGTATAGTCCCAAGAACCGCCACGCACGTCGACCATGAAAGCCTTCGCCTGGCCTGATTGTGGCATAGGATGATCCAACATTTTGGACTCCTAAAGATTTGCCTATATAAGCTCATTAAATGAGACTATATGGTTGCCAAGAATATGGACTTACCGAGCCAGTTGATGTGTTTCATATGTGATTACATGGAAAGGCAAGAATTATGAATGTTCGAATTGTGAGAAATTATGTTTATGTATTGATGAAAATTGCATGATGCATGTATTATGACTTCATTGGAAGATTGTTTAATGTATGGATAACTAAATGGACATGCTTGATATATAAATATAAATGTGTTACCATGAGATTAAAGCTCACCCCTCAATTCTCTAGGAAATGAGCAGGATCCCGAGGAGGAAGCTTAAAGGCATTTACTCCAAGATTTTTCTTTTGGTCTTGTATTGGAAATGATTTTTGTAAAACAATGCTTTAGTTGCATTTTGAGAATGATATGGTATTTTGAAGCTTCATTGTAATTAGGCTTGAAATGCCTACTAAAGCATTGTAAAAACATTTGTTTTGATGTGAATGAAATGCATGAATGATGTTTTATCAGGGTTTCTCAAGACAGATTAATATCATGTTAAGTGTAGCTTTCAAAGTTGTGTCGAATGGCTTTAAACTCCATGTGGGTAGAAATCCATATTTAGTTCAAGTAAAGAAGTGTATAGAGTTGTGATTGATGAATCTTATGTAGAAGTAAGAATGTTTTGAATGATGGTTAATGAGTTTTGCATGAGTGAATGTACAGGATCATTGACTCATGTCAAACTAGGTGTTTGACATGAGAGGAGGTGTTAAAATATTAAATGAATGAATCCGGTATAGAAATGGGTAGGTTTAAAAAGGTTAGGAGTGTTCATGGTGTTTGGGATAGATCAAGAGAGTATAGAGGTTTGGAGATGAGCTAATAATAGACATAGCTCGAGTTAATTGTCTCCATAACTCGACTTGTGAAGCATAGTTTGATTAATAAGTCGACTTGTCACCAAAGATAACTCGAGTTATTTGCCTCAATAAGTCGACTTGTTGGTGATAAGTCGAGTTATTTGTCTCGATAAGTCGAGTTGTCGATCAAGATAAGTCGACTTATGCGTAAAGCCATGGTTGGGAATGTTATTTTGGGGTTTATCAAGAGCATCCACGGTCTAAGTTTTAGTCGAAGCATGCTCACCACCAATGTGAGTCATTAGAGAGTGTCAAGTTCAGGATCTCAGCAAGGCAAGTGTCTCGGGGATGGGCTCCACCCAGGCTCACATCCCGAGACAATCAGTTCGAGTGGGGTCGACATCTGTGGTATCAAGCAAGTGTGATAAGTGTAAGTTCCATGTAGTTGGGTCTCGGATCCAACAGTTGGGGTCCGGTCTTCAGGTCGGGTTCTGACAAGGAGTGTCCTTGTTACAAATAGGACATGCCATGTATCCTTTTGTGCTCCACCCAGAAACAGTACCATAGGCTGGAAAGCCATTAATAGTCCACATTAAAGCTGCATGCAATCGAAAATTTTCTCCTTTTGAAACATCAAAAACATCTAGGCCATCCTCCCATAACTTCTTTAACTCAACTAGTAGTGGTCTCATATACACGTCAATGTCTCTACCGACTGCTTTCGGACCTGGAATAACCAACGATAGCATATAGAATGACTCATCCATACACATCCAAGGGGGTAAATTGTATGCAGAGAACAACAGGCCACACGCTATATGAAACTGAAAAATTACCATGTGGATTGAATCCATCTGTTGCTAACCCTAGTCTAACATTACGTGGGTCTCTGACAAACTCAGGATATAGCTCATCAAAGCACTTCCAAGCTTCTCCATCAGAAGGATAAACCATGTTATTACTGTCACCTTTAGGCCTATCATTATGCCACGTCATTTGTTTAGCGGTATTACTTGACATGAATAATCGTTGTAGTCTAGACGTTAATGGAAAGTACCGCAATACTTTATGTGGTATCTTCTTACTTCTGCCATCATTAGTTCTCCATCTTGATGTTCCACACTGGGGACAACTTTCCAAGTCCTCATTCTCTTTCCAATATAAGCAACAATCGTACTTACATGCATGATCGACACATAACCCAAGCCTAGGCTCCATAGAAATTGATTTGCTTCATAATAGGACTTCGGCAAAGATTTACCATTCAGTAATACATCCTTCAGTAGAGAAAGTAACATGTCAAATGACTTATTGCTCCACTTATTGTACACTTTCAAATGAAGCAACTTCATTAAAAAAGACAACTTTGAAAAATTCGTACATCCCGGGTACAACTCTTCAGCAGCTTTACTCAACAATTCATGAAAGCCACCCATAGTAGAATGGTCAATGCCTATAAGACGACTCCTTCCGCCTTCATTAATTGGATGATCATTTATGAAAGTACCCACATCATCAAGCAAAGCTTCCATCCCATCATCCTCCTCATCACCATTTACTTCATTAATATCAATACTGTCCCATCTATGTACATTTGCGGTGTCAAGCCTTTCTTCCTAGGCATAAATCTATATTCGGAGCTTCACCATGTAAAACCCAACGGTGTATGATTTGTCCATGCGAATTGCATTAAATGTTCAAAAACATTTATGCGAGATCTCTTATAACAATTCATACAACGTACACAAGGGCATGAAATGTCACACTCTTTGCCCTTTTTCCCAGCGACAAATTTCATAAACATCCTTACTCTGTTCAATTCAACTCTTCTTCAACTTTCATAATCACGAGAAACCCTTACACTGTTCATCTAACTCTTCTCCATAGAGCAACAAATACCTTTCAATTCAATCTAACAATGAGAACATTATGTTATGTTAGTAAGCGAAGGATGAGGAAAGGTTAACTACGTACCTAAATGAAGTAGTAGAAAAGCTAACTGTTAAAGTAGCAAAACTAATTTTTTTATAAACTACGTATCTAAGAATTTTAGCTTTCCTATACATATGCTAATATGTAACATCCCACCCCCACGGGAAGGGTAAAATAGTAATTTGGTCCGAGATGAGAGTTATTAGGACCGATTTGGCATTTTCATGTATACTGGTATTTGTGAACAGTGAATTTTTGTACATAAAAATAACTATACATGCATTCATAATATTTCCAGTATTTGGGCCTAAATGGAATTTTATTGTGAATAATGTGGAAATTGTATTTGAAAATTTTATTGGAGTGAATTTTTGTGTGCTTTATATTTTAAGGGAATTTTAGAAATTTTTCTGGAATTTTTTGGAGAAAATTTTCGGATCGGAAAAAAATGCCAAGTGGCGAACCGGTTGATTTTCGGTATCGAAAATTCTTGTCCAATGGCACTACAATATTGGGTATATTATTTTGAGATTGAAATTAGGGCCATTGGAATTGAACGGGTCAAATGTTCATGTCATTAGGGTTTAATCTTATTAAATGTTATTTTTGTCTTTTCCCTAATTTGTCTTTTTCTTAAATATGCCAAGTGTCCTAAACCATTAATGGTTGGCTTGCAATTTCGGTGACTCACTTTAAATGGGAAGAATGAAAAGAGGATTTTCATTTTGCTTTGTTCATTCACCCGAAGCTTCATCCTTTCTTCTTCTCCATTTGATTTTTTCTTCAATTTTCCTATTTACAATTGCTTAGCTCCTCCTCCTCCTTCCATTTTGTTCTCTTTTCTATTAACTCACCTAAAAGGCTTAGCATAACCTTGCTTCCTTGGAATTATGTGAGAGTTAGGAAGTTGTAATTAGTGAAGGATTGGAAACTTAGTGAGGTAAGACTATGCTTTAAGCTTTGATTAGTCATTAGTGCATAAATTGGTTATTAGATGCATTGATTGGTATGTATTGGTCATTATCTATGATTTATGATGCATTAATGTCATGAAATCTATGGTCTGATTTGTTGGTCATGTTTGTGGAAGAATTGATGAGGTTATGATGATTAGTGTATGAATTGTGTATTTTGAAGTGGTTTTAGTAATGTTAAATGGCTAAGACTTAAAGGCAATTAATTTATGATGGATGCTGAAAATTATGGATCTATGTTGAAGTGAAGGTCTTGATGACCTATTGGCTCAATTCTTGTGTGATTAGGATGCTTATGCATGTGGAATTGGTATTAGAAGTGATAGGATTTAAGTTGAAGATGAAAGCTGGAAAATTGATTTTGAACCTATTGCAATGTTTTTACTATAACTAATTGTGTGGTTAAGAAAATGAGGTGAGGTTTAAACCAAATGAAACTTTAGTTGTTTGGCTACAATTTCTTGTGAAATAAGTGTTGTCTAATTGTAGCTTTAAGAGGTTGAATTTTGGCTTTGAAAATCAGTGATAGGGGCTGTTTGAACAGTACCCCAATTAGAGGACCTAAACCTTTGATGATTTTTCTAGATTGATTTAGGAGAAATTGGTGAAAATGGTCTTCATGAAAGTTGAAGCCTATCTTGTTAACTTTCCATTTCCACTGATTTTACAATTTTTCGATATGTACGTTGGGAGTTATGAATTGTTAACGATTGACTGGTTATGTGCATTTTTGGTTGAAACCTAGCCATAAGTGTAGGTTTTGTGAGTATTGTGATTGGAAGCAAATTTAGAGATTTCTGTGATTTGAATTGGCTTAAGTGATTTTCTGGAAAGTTGTAGAGGAAGAAATTATCTTGAAAATGAGATATACTATATTATTTTTGGATATCAGAATTGGGATTTATGAATTTTCAAAAACTGGACCTAAGTTGGGTCATTGGCTAGTGATCAAGGCAGCCACTTGCATGACAGCTCTGAGTTTGTTAGAGATAGAATTTGCTGTTAATCCCTTCATGATAAGTGTAGTATTCTGTTTGAGCTTTTCATGGGTATAAATTATGCAAATTTTTGACATTTGTACAAGGAGTTACACTTTTTATAAAATTGCTGTTCAGTTTAGATGATTTCAGTGAGCAGAATCGTTCATTGAATTGTTTGACCTACTTAGCAATTGCATTTGATTTCATGTTATTCATGAAAGTTGTAGGTCACATTCTGCTCTTTCATTTGGCATAAATCTTGTGATTTTTAACGAAGGGAATAAGAAGTTATGGATTTTATAAACTGTTGAACTGTATTGACAAAATGTTGCACTGTTTTGAGAGGCATTGTGAAGGCAGTAACTTTGAGTGTATTTTTGACACCCATAGAGGTGAAATTAGTTTTTTTATCCTTCATGAAACTTGTAGATCTGTTTTTTCTTTATAAAATAGACACCAAGTTGGTCCAATTTGTTGTTCGGAGCAAGGAGTTATGCATTGTGAAAGTTGGGATGTCGGCAAAAAGAAAGAATAAAGCTTCCAGTCGACTACAACCTGCACTAGTCGACTAGGACATGTATTTTTCCTGCACTATTCGACTACAACCTCTGACTAGTCGACTAGGATGTGTATTTTTCCTTCTTTTGCTTATAACTTTTCCGTCCGACATCCGATTGACCTGATTCTTGAGGCATCAGATTCGTGAAACATTGAATTACATTTCATAAGAAATTGGGAATTTTTGGACGGAAAATTGACGTGGGTCCGGGTAATGATTCTTTGGTCACTATTTTATTTATTTTTGGACCTATAGAGGCCCGAATTGAGTAATTTCGGTGCCGTTAGATTTCTAATTTTTATATGGAAAGTTTGTGATGGAAATTTTGGATTAAGGCCGGGAATATCATGAACATGCATTGTGCACCTTCTAATTGCTACATGTGCAACATTAAATAGTTTTAATTGAGCAATTGGTAATATTTATATTCTGTAACTATTATAGAGACACTTTTGGAGCGTCGATCCACCGATGTCACTAAGACTTCTAGGTATTAGCTCGGAAGTACAGGTGAGTAACCTAGATGGTTCATCCAATTATTATATGTCCAATGTGGGAAATAATGGAGGATTAAGATTGTGTTTTGTTTCTTCTGGATTAGGACGGATGGTCCGATGAATTGGGAGAACCGGCGTAGAAGTGTCTCTGTTTGTGATTACGTGAGTGACTTGCTTCTCATTGTGTGATCAATTTTGATTAGTAGAATTGTGCTATATGAGTACATTGTGAATATTTGCTATTATTGTGATATCTTGTGATCAATCGCTTGCTATCTTGTGCTTCATTTCATTGCTGTCTTGTGGCGGTCGTGTTATATGGATCGTTAAATTGGGCATGTGCATTTCATATAAAATGTATAAGCAGATAATAACAACATTGTGACCAGTAGTGCCATCTTGAAAAAGAGCCTCGAGCTTGAAGGGAGATAGTGCATACCCAGAGGGCTCTCCTACTCCCTAGACGCGTCTACTGTATACTTTTATTGTTTAAGCGCTCGGTCACAATACTGTAATAAAATAGGAAAGTGTCACATATGCATTGCATATATACTTGACTGACTACTTGAAATGGGAAAAAGGCATGAGTGCCTTATTCAATTGCGATTTGTTTGTATGTAATGATATGGTACTTCTAACTATGTTATTGCAAACTAAACTGTGATTGTCTGTGTGCTGTGTTATTACTGTGAAGCGATTAAGTGATGCATGAATTGGGCGAACCATCGATGATGGTTCCTCACTGAGTTCGCAAAACTCACTCAAAATTTGCATATATTTTTCAGGTCTTGAAGAGTACCCCGTTTGACATGGTAGTATGTCTACCGTATGTAAGGGACAGATAGAGGTCGGGATCAGTTTGTGTCTGCATTAGTGTCTCATAAATTATATTCTGAAATCTCTGTAAAAGAATGCTCTGTATTTATAGTGAGCCCAATTTGGTTATGGCTTTTTGTTCATTAAATGGCTTTTGTAAATTATTATTGAATGATTGTAATAACTGAAAATGTTTATTTATGAACGTGGGCTAGATTGTCTACTGTTTTCGCATGTATGAATGTTTACAAAAAAAAACTTTATACTGAGTTTCGACTGACTGATGTAGCACGCAACCCTCGCGGGGCACGGACGCGGATATCATCAACAATGTCGGGTTCGGGTCACGCGGGAGTGGGGTGTTACATTTAGGTGGTGTTAGAGTCCAGAAGTACGAATTTATCTGGGCACAGTCTGAAACATAGGTTAAGTTGCATGCATTTGAGTCGTGTCGTTGCAGACCATAGCAACTGATCCCTAGTCTGAGTCGCACGAGTATAAATCCTACGTGTGAACTTGTGTTAAGTGATTAAGTGTGAGAAAAGTGAGAATGTATCAAAATGTGAGCCCATGAAAGTGTATGAGCAATTAGGAATGGAAAAAAGGGAAAAATGGATAAGGATAACTGTAGTGTATTGTGGTTATGAACCTTCGATTGTGATATAAGTATGACTACGTTGGCATGGGCTGATTGAGGAAAGAAATGATATCAAAATGAATCAGGGGATTTAAAGTGGTAATATTACGGCGAAAGAAAGTGAAAAGTTCTATAGCTTGGAGAGGTCCACTGTGGATATGAGAAACATATCGGTTAAAGTATGCCTATGTGAGATTCAAAGTTCGAGATGATGAGGTAATGAGAGTGTTGACTTGTATATGCGACGAAAAGGGAACAATTGGAAATGAGCAAAAAGTATATGGTCCGATCAGGCAGATATGGATTCACTACATTTGTATTAGGGGATATCATAGATGATGATAGTGAGATTGAAATGATATCAATATTGTACCATAACGGTCTACTTTTAAACAAAAGAGCGAAGTGATTCTAAGGTTAGGAAAAAGTGGAAACGATGAGACGAAAGCGTACAGATGAACTAAAATGGACTCGTGAAACGGTTATGATCATGAGCGCATGAGTTTGGGACCAAAATGGTTATGCAAGTATTGTGTTAAGAGTTTGTGAATCAGTATAAGGGGATAGTAGGGGAAAAAGGAAGATTGGAAATTTCTACTGATAGTATATCAAAAAATTCTGGATTGATTGAATATATGTATATGGAAACAGAAATGGTAAATGGATGGGTAAACAGATAGAGATGCAGTGTATCTGTATTCATGAACGAATATTTCGTCATGTTTTGGGTGATGTGTCCCCGAATGTACTATCAAGATGAATACCCTATCATGGATTGGTTAAGGAAATAAAGAGATAAGTAGTAAGAATGAGATGACAGTGTATAAGTCAAGTTATAAGACCTTAAAAAGGCCAAGCTTGCATGTAAATGAGATGGGATTAAAACTATGTGAAAAGAAGTACAATGACAAGTGGGAAAGGAAATAATGATAGGAATAGTGAAACAAGGACAATGATAATGAAACAATAATAGTGGTATATGAAAAGAGTTGTTGAGTTAAGGGTAATTCACCTTTGTGAGTATACCTTGGATAGTGAAACAATTGAGCTTATGTGTGGAAATGATAGAGGAAACGATCGGTGATTTATTGACCAAATGCTAATCATAGTTCCTATAGTATAAGGGTCATAATTTATAGTGCTCGTTCGGGAGGAAATTAAAATTTCAAATGATGTAACGTATGTGAAGAATTCGAGGAAAGGAGAAAGACACGATTATGAAATAAATCCTCTGTTCGAGGATTGGCACAAACAGAAAAGAGTTTTGTAGAATCCTTAGTAGTATAAGCTACTAATTGGTCCCCGGATGAGATGAAATTATTTTGGTGATGTATATACCAAGTGGAAGTGTCAAAGAAATTGTTTATTGTCTCACATAACCTTAGTGCAAAGGATGTTCCGATCATTCAAGTTATGCATTCAGGTTATGGCATAAACTTGGAGACAGCAAGTATAGTTGAAATTGATCCTTGTGAGATACTACGAACGATTAAACGATTGAAAAGCAATTATGGAAAATAGTTGGTTGATGAGAATTTCGTGAACTGCATCGGCGATTGTAGCAAGAAATTGAGTTAAGATGAATAGACGATTCAATTTAATAGCGGTCTTGATAGGATCAAATCGAAAATAAGTATGTACTAAATCAAAAGTGAAATTGAGTCATGTTTCGAGAGGAGATTCAGGCATAACAAGTGGAATATACTACTAAGATTATATGCATTGTGTGTATAGTAATGTAGAGGATTCAACTACGTAAGTGGATTTATTGCAATGTGAAGAAAATTGGTCTCCATAAGGTTTGATGCAAAGAGAAATCTAAATTGAAGCTAAGAAAAATAATACCAACCCACAAAGTGAAATACTCAATGAAATGGAATGTATGGAGGTACGAGTATGAATGAATAGGCATTGGCATATATTGATGTGACTGAAAGAAAATTAAATGAAAAGAGAAATAGAGACAAGAAGTCCTAAGGGGGAAACTGAAAATGACATGAGGTAATGTCACCTTTATTAAGGGATCGCAAATAAAGCAATTGTAGACTCAATGAAAACAAATTCAAGTGATGTCTATGGAAGTTAGCAATACCCCAATGGAGATTTATGCATGGTAAGTAAATGGTATCAATTGGTGACTATGATCATAAATGAGATGAATCATGGAGCAATTTGACACTGATGAGAAGCATATCCTTTGGAGATTGGGTAGTGTATACTGAAGTTTCATTAAGTGGTATTGGTGCTATGATAGAAATTGTTCGAAGCTTTGGAGACCTTAGATATGCTCAGGCATTCCTAAATGCATAAATTGTATAATTACGAGAACATTATTGAGTTTGAAAGGCATGCATAAATCAATACTATACTGGTAAAGGTAGAGTGTAGTCTAAAAACAGTTAACAGACAATACTGAAGTAAACAAAACGAATGTAGATATTGGGTTTCCAAATCTAGGACAATAATGAGTGTAAAATATCAAGCAGAAGATGGGGTAAACTGAGATGTTACTAGTGTATTGAAGGTTTAGATTCAGCTCTATTGGAAAGAGGTAAGAGAGTTTAAGAGGTCAGGAGTCAAAATGGTGAGTCCCATAATGAATCTGATCTTTCGAGTGAAATCGGAAGAACGATATTTGGTGATTCAACGAAGAAGTATGTGTACCTGACAAAAGTGATTTGAGCAAAGGAATTGTTAGAGAAGCGTAAGTGATGATCGAAGCTAGACATCATAGAAAGAATACGCTAAAAGTGTGTTTTAGCTATGAAGGATATAGGACTCTGTAATTATATGTTCGAATTTCTTACAGTGGGGAGTGCTTAAAGGTTTTGGAATTCATTGGAATACAAGCTTGGTATATAGCTCTGAGTGATTATAGGTATAACGATGGTGATCACAATAAGGGATTGTACATTTTTGCATTAAACTGAAAAGTGTCTAATAATAGTCAACGACCAAAATCTATTCGAGATACTAGTGATGAGTGAGACGAAGGAAAGTGACTGAGGAAAACTGAATGGGTTAGATGAGATGGAACATAATCGGACAAATGAAATAAGTAAAATGCATATACGAATAGAGTGCGTGAACACTAAAGAACAGTGAATTATCAAAGGAGAGATGAATCTGAGCTAAGAGTCAATGAGATATATAGGCTAAATGGGTTAGGTTAATTAACACCGGTTATAGCAAAATAGACATAGGTGTCACTGTGTTAGTACCAAAGGAAAGGGGAGTGGCAAAGACGAGATGAAGGGTTTTATTGTAAGTATCCCCTTGGTAAGGTGTACTCAGAATTGGCAAAAAGGGTATCAATGGAACATGAATTAGGCTGCATGTTACTGGTGAAAAAAGCTTGATAAAACATGATAAGTGCATAGGGTCGAAAATAATGATCTACTCTGAAATAAACTGAGATAGTTGAGATAGCCAAATACGTGACTGAACGACTCATTAAGTCTATATATTGTGATCTTTCAGAAAACGAGTCATTGATTGATGAAGTGTATGGGACATGTAGGGACATATGACCACTAATTAGTGTCTACCATATGGAACCATCGACTGAGAATTTTACGGACAAAATTTTTATTAGGAGGGGGGAGTTGTAACATCCCACCCCGACAGGAAGGGTAAAATAGTAATTTGGTCCGAGATAAGAGTTATTAGGACTGATTTGGCATTTTCATGCATACTGATATTTGTGAACAGTAAATTTTTGCACATAAAAAATAACTGTACATGCATTCATGATATTTTCCAACATTTAGGCCTAAATGGAATTTTATTGTAAATAATGTGAAAATTGTGTTTGAAAATTTTATTGGAGTGAATTTTTTTGTGTTTTATATTTTAAGGGAATTTTAAAAATTTTTCTAGAATTTTCCAGAGAAAATTTCCAGACCGAAAAAAAAATGTCAAGTGGCGAATCGGTTGATTTTCGGTATCGAAAATTCTTGTCCAATGGCACTACAATATTGGGTATATTATTTTGAGATTGAAATTGGGGCCATTCGAATTGAACGGGTCAAATATTCATGTCATTATGGTTTAATCTTATTAAATGTTATTTTTGTCTTTTCCCTAATTTGTCTTTTTCTTAAATTTGCCAAGTGTCCTAAACCATTAATGGTTGGCTTGCAATTTCGGTGACTCACTTTAAATGGGAAGAATGAAAAGAGGATTTTCATTTTGCTTTGTTCATTCACCCAAAGCTTCATCCTTTCTTCTTCTCCATTTGATTTTTTCTTCAATTTTCCTAGTTACAATTGCTTAGCTCCTCCTCCTCCTTCCACTTTGTTCTCTTTTCTATTAACTCACCTAAAAGGCTTAGCATAACCTTGCTTCCTTGGAATTATGTGAGAGTTAGGAAGTTGTGATTAGTGAAGGATTGGAAACTTAGTGAGGTAAGACTATGCTTTAAGCTTTGATTAGTCATTAGTGCATAAATTGGTTATTAGATGCATTGAGTGGTATGTATTGGTCATTATCTATGATTTATGATGCATTAATGTCATGAAATCTATGGTTTGATTTGTTGGGCATGTTTGTGGAAGAATTGATGAGGTTATGATGATTAGTGTATGAATTGTGTATTTTGAAGTGGTTTTAGTAATGTTAAATGGCTAAGACTTAAAGGCAATTAATATATGATGGATGCCGAAAATTATGGATCTATGTTGAAGTGAAGGTCTTGATGACCTATTGGCTCAATTCTTGTGTGATTAGGATGCTTATGCATGTGGAATTGGAATTACAAGTGATAGGATTTAAGTTGAAGATGAAAGCTGGAAAATTGATTTTGAACCTATTGCAATGTTTTTACTATAACTAATTGTGTGGTTAAGCAAATGAGGTAAGGTTTAAACCAAATGAAACTTTATTTGTTTGGCTACAATTTCTTGTGAAATAAGTGTTGTCTAATTGTAGCTTTAAGAGGTTGAATTTTGGCTTTGAAAATCAGTGATAGGGGCTGTTTGAACAGTACCCCAATTAGAGGACCTAAACTTTTGATGATTTGTCTAGATTGATTTAGGAGAAATTGGTAAAAATGGTCTTCATGAAAGTTGAAGCCTATCTTGTTAACTTCCATTGCCACTGATTTTTTAATTTTTTTATATGTACGTTGGGAGTTATGAATTGTTAACGATTGATTGGTTATGTGCATTTTTGGGTGAAACCTAGCCATAAGCGTAGGTTTTGTGAGTATTGTGATTGGAAGCAAATTTAGAGATTTCTGTGATTTGAATTGGCTCAAGTGATCTTCTGGAAAGTTGTAGAGGAAGAAATTATCTTGAAAATGAGATATACTATATTATTTTTGGATATCAGAATTGGGTATGAATTTTCAAAGACTAGACCTAAGTTGGGTCATTGGCTAGTGATCAGGGCAGCCACTTGCATGACAGCTCTGAGTTTGTTAGAGATGGAATTTTCTGTTAAGCCCTTCATGATAAGTGTAGTATTATGTTTTAGCTTTTCATGGGTATAAAGTATGCAAATTTTTGGCATTTGTACAAGGAGGTACGCTTTTTATAAAATTGTTGTTCAGTTCAGATGATTTCAGTGGGCATAATCATTCATTGAATTGTTTGACCTACTTAGCAATTGAATTTGATTTCATGTTGTTCATGAAAGTTGTAGGTCACATTCGGATCTTTCATTTGCATAAATCTTGTGATTTTTAACAAAGGTAATAAGAAATTATGGATTTTATAAACTGTTGCACTGTTTTGAGAGGCATTGTAAAGGAAGTAATTTTGAGTGTATTTTTGACACCTATAAAGGTGAAATTAGTTTTTTTATCCTTCCTGAAACTTGTAGAGCTCTTTTTTCTCTATAAAATAGACACCAAGTTTGTCCAATTTGGAGTTCGGAGCGAGGAGTTATGCATTGTGAAAGTTGGGATGTCGGCAAAAAGAAAGAATAAAGCTTCCAGTCGACTACAACCTGCACTAGTCGACTACGACATGTATTTTTCCTGCACTAGTCGACTACAACCTCTGACTAGTCGACTAGGATGTGTATTTTTCCTTCTTTTGCTTATAACTTTTATGTCCGACATATGATTGACCTAATTCTTGAGGCATCGGATTCGTGAAACATTGAATTTTATTTCATGAGAAATTGGGAATTTTTGGACGGAAAATTGATGTGGGTCCGAGTAATGATTCTTTGGTGACTGTTTTATTTATTTTTGGACCTATAGAGGCCCGAATTGAGTAATTTCGGTGCCGTTAGATTTCTAATTTTTATATGGAATGTTTGTGATGGAAATTTTGGATTAAGTCCGGGAATATCATGAACATGCATTATGCACCTTCTAATTGCTACATGTGCAATATTAAATAGTTCTGATTGAGCAATTGGTAATATTTATATTACATAGCTGTTATAGAGGCACTTTTGGGCGTCGATCCACCGATGTCACTAAGACTTCCGGTATTAACTCGAAATGCAATGAGTAACCTAGATGGTTCATCCAATTATTATATGTCCAATGTGGGGAATAATGGAGGGATTAAGATTGTGTTTTTGTTTATGCTGGATTAGGACGGATGGCCGATGAATTGGGAGAACCGGCGTAGAAGTGTCTCTGCTTGTGATTACGTGAGTGACTTGCTTCTCTTGTGTGATCAATTGTGATTAGTAAAATTGTGCTATATGAGTACATTGTGAGCTATTTGCTATTATTGTGATATCTTGTGATCAATCTTGCTATCTGGTGCTTCATTTCATTGCCTCTCATGTGGCGGTCGTGTTATATGGATCGTCAAATTGGGCATGTGCATTTCATATAAAATGCATAAGCGGATAATAACAATGATTGTGACGAGTCGCCATCGACTTGAAAAAAGAGCCTCGAGCTCGAAGGAGATAGTCATAGCCGAGGGCTCTCCTACTCCCTGAGCGCTCTACTATATCTTTATTCTTGTTTAAGCGCTCGGTCACAACACCTGCAATAAAATGGGAAAGTGTCACATATGCATTGCATATATACTTGATCGACTACTTGAAATGGGAAAAGGCATGAGTGCCTTATTCAATTGCGATTTGCTTGTATGTAATAATATGGTACTTCTAACTGTGTTATTGCAAACTAAACTGTGATTGCCTGTGTGCTGTGTTATTACTGTGAAGCGATTAAGTGATGCATGAATTGGGCGAACCATCGATGATGGTTCCTCACTAAGTTCGCATAACTCACCCAAAATTTGCATCTATTTTTCAGGTCTTGAAGAGTACCCCGTTTGACACGAGAGTATGTCTACCATATGCAAGGGGCAGATAGAGGCCGAGATCGGTTTAAATGCATTAGTGTCTCATAAATTATATTCAAATCTCTGTAAAAGAATGCTCTGTATTTATAGTGAGCCCAATTTGGTTATGGCTTTTTGTTCATTAAATGGCTTTTGTAAATTATTATTGAATGATTGTAATAACTGAAAATGTTTATTTATGAACGTGGGCTAGATTGTCTCATCGCTTCGCATGTATGAATGTTTACAAAAAACTTCATCTTGAGTTTAATTGATGATGTACGCGACGTTGATATCACCAACGATGTCGAGTTCGGTCACGCGAGGTGGGGTGTTACATAATATGTATAATTTGTATTATTATTTGATAAACTATACAGACAACTAGGGAGAGAGCAATAAAAAAAGTCATAAAACAAATTAAACAAAATATGACATTTCATTTCTTTATTTATGTATTAATGCAAGATCCTTACTTTAGCATAATTGCATAGAACAAAATATGGCATCTCATATAGCAAATTCAATAGCTATAGTATGAATGCAAACAAATCAATTAACAATCCAACAACTTTATATTATAAGTTATCATACCTGGTTCTTGTTTTTTAATGGCTCCTCCAACAATTTCCTCCTCACACTTGCAAATAATATCTATCATAAAACACGAAAATTTATAACTACACTTTCGCAATTGAAGAGATACTTTTGCATATGTTTCGACAAACAATCCTCTTAAATTTAAACAATCCTCTTAATTTTTTTCCTAGTTATATTTTGATCTATTTGTTTTGATTAATATTAGAATAAATTAAATCACACTCTTTATTATTGACTATATAATAGTAAGAAGGCTAGGTTTGGTACTTATTTCATGCTTATGGAACTATACTCTATTTATAACTACACTACTATATAATGACAAGTCCACTAGCCAAAAGTTAAGAATATTATAGTAAGGAAAACTATAATCACAAGTTGCTCAAATTAAGGTTCCACATTTAAGACTTTTCTTTCTTTATGGTTTTCCTGCAAAACTCTGAAGTAAATTGAAATTCATATTCACAATCACTAGTAAAAAATTTATTAGGTTTAGGTTATGACGTTTGATTATGAACATCTTAGAATGTTTCATTGTTATTGTAGTTTCATTGTTGTCATTTGTTTATACAATTTTAATTTTGTATCACAACTTCAACATATGTTTGCTAAGGATAGTTTAACAAATTAGAGTTCCTCAAATTTTCTTTAGGTTTATCACTAATTTCATGTTTATGGGTTTTTCAAATGGGCCTATTTCAATATAAACTCAATAAGTCATTGAATATTAGGATAAAAGTATTGATATGATGCTCCAAATATATTCCCTCTTACATCTTTATTTTGCAAAGTCTACTTGATAATAACTCACATCGGTTATGAAGTATAATAATCTACAAGCATACTAGGACATGATGGATCCAATTTAAGGAGAAATATTCTAAAGAAAATAAATCATGTTCCACTTACTTCCTCCATTAAAAAAAAAAAAAAAAATAAAAGGTTAGGTAGACGAAGAAGAATAAAAGAAGAGAGGACTTAGAGAATTCTACTAAAGGTAACAAGTTATCAAAGATAAAATGACTTGTCAAAATACCTCTAATAAGAGTATAACAAAAGAATATGACCAATGAAAGGTGTGTCACAAAAGTTATAATTGAAAATGTAACAAAATTGAATAAGTTAATACATATTAAATGTTACATAATTGTATGTCACTTTATTATATCTATGGTAAACCAATTTTCAATAATACCATGATTATTTAGGCAAAGAGTCAAAATAACATTAATTTCATAACTTCAAATGTAGAGTTCAAATGTTGTCCAAGCAAGCAATTCCACAATTAATCCATCAAAGCTACGACTAATAACAAAGTCAAATAAAAGAAAGAGGCATATTCATAGGTATGGAACTTTGTGAGTTGAGAAACCTTAACCACTACAAAGAAGATAAGTGATTCTTTTAAAAAAAGGGTATAGTACGAAGAAATCATAAAAATTTTGTATTTTGAAATCAACTTGTCCATTAACCTAACATTTGACTTTTGATTGCTACATTTCTTAGGCTAAACCAAACACAAAGATGAGGATGGCAAAGAGCTTATAAGATAACTAAAGAAAGTCACGAAACTGAAGCTCCATTTTGTTTTTTTATATGTTATAGAATATCATGAGAATGTATCTTATGTCTCCTACAATTTGGTGAATATTGAATTTTAAACACTTTTTTTTACACTATCTTTTGTTAAAAAATTAACATCTAATTTAATGGGAATCTATTCACCAACTTCTATTCAAAGCCGTAAACCCTCTCACAACTTTCATCGAACAATTCAAATGCATGCTTCCTTAACATATTGTCACACAATGCATAGCCAAATGCCCACATTAATCCCAAGCAAATTACTTACCTCAACCAACGATTCCAAGGGCGACAGAAGATGATGGCTCTAGGGAGAGGGAACGGACGGTGGCTCGACGAGATCCTAACTTCCATGAAATATGATGGCTCGAGGAAAGGGAAGGGACGGTGGCTCGAGGAGAGGAAGGAGAGTCGATGAATGGCGATTTGATGGCTCCAGGGAGAAGGAAGGGACGGTGGCTCCAGGGAAAGGGAAGGGAGAGTGTGCCGATGAATGATAGGGAACGAAATTACGCAGAATAATTTTATAAAACGGGGATAATTTAATAAAACGTTAAGTTTGCTCGCACGGAGTCGAGGAGGGAAAGCTATAATTTCCTGGCATTTCCCGACATCTAACTCTGCAAGACGTCGTGGATAGTATTTTGCCATGTCTTACTACTAAAACGACGCAAAAAATATGGCAATTCAACTACGTCTGCATTCAACGTCACCAAATTTTTCCACCTTTCCTGACGTCTAAAAAGACGTCGCAAAAGCCTCATACATTTCCATTTCGCGACGTCTTATACGAAGACGACACGAAATGTATATTTTTGTTATACTGTAGTATACAGTATGAACTATACCTAGTGAGAATTCTACTTTGCCTACTTGTATAGCTTGCAATTATTAGTGAGGACTATGTTTTGCCTATTTGTGTCATTGGTAGCTTGTAATTATTGGTTGTTAACACTCACCACAACCCCTCTTCCTTAGTCACTTACTAAGATAAGTGATGTCTTTTCTAATATGCGCGAAGCTGCTATCTTTTCTTCAATTAGGTCTTCTTAGTCAGATTATTTATTCATAAAAGCCTCATTTTTCTTCTTTCTCGTTGGTGTGACAGGAGGTGACAACATATATTTCTACTTCTTAAATCGACAATTGCAACATATATTTCTACTTCTTAACGTCGTCGATATTTCTATCTAGACTTCCACGCAATGGTCAAAGATGAGATACAAATTTCTAACAGACTGCTTAAGGCAGTAAAATTACTTGTAAGATTTTTTAAGAAATGTTGCAGACACATTTTTATTAAAACTTATGCTAACAAGAAGACATAGCTCTATAGAATAGCAGATATTAGGTAGATATCTGCACAGATAAAAGCATAAACATCTGCCTTTAATTGAAGTGTGGTTTGGCTATGACGTGAAGAGGTATTGTCCTGTGCATGGAGATCCCAAAAGCTTCTGTATTGTCAATGTCTTGAGGACTGACACCAGGAGGGAGCTCCCAATCAAAGCTATGAAGAAGTTGAGCAAGAGCAAGCTCAATTACGGCTGTTCCGAAGACAATTGCCGGGCAGCTTCTTCTACCTGCTCCAAAGGGTAGCAACTCAAAATCCTGCCCCTTGAAGTCCATGGTACTGCTCACAAATCTTTCTGGGTCAAACGTCTCAGGATTTTCCCAGAGTTGTGGGTCTCTACCTATTGCCCAGACATTGACGTAAACCCTAGTATTTACTGGAACATTGTACACACCAATGGTAACATCTTCCATAGATTCTCTGGGAACTAAAACAGGAACTGGTGGATGGAGCCGAAATATCTCTTTGATAATGGCTTTCATGTACTTCAGGTTGGGAATATCACTTTCTCTCACTTGTGATCTGTCTCCTACGACTTTCCTTACTTCAGCCTGTGCTTTCTCCATGACTTTGGCGTTCATGATTAGCTCTGTCATTGCCCAATCAAGGGTTATGAATGTTGTATCGGTTCCAGCAGCAAACATATCCTGCATACGGAACAATCAAGAGAAAGATCAGGATCCTGGAATTACAATTAACAGGTAAACCAGAGAGAAATGAAGTAGTCTATGCGAACCAAGATGATGGCTTTGACGTTATCCATAGTAAGGGGCATTTCAGCAGACCCATTCTTCTGTATGTCAAGCAAAACGTCCAGCAAATCCTTTTGCTCCCCTGTTTTTTTCTCAGTTCTTAGATGTTCAGTGATGACCTCGTCGAAGAACTGGTTAAATCGTCTGAAGGTGGTCTGGAGTTTTGACTTCATGCTTGATAAATTGTGAACAAACTCCAAAGAAGGAAAATAATCTCCCAGACTGAACCCTCCAAGCAATTCCTGGTAATCATCAAGCAACTTTTGGAATCCATGTCGATCATATTCCCCACCTTCAGAGAAACCCTTGCCAATTGCAGCTCTGCACAGGACATCATTTGCATATAAACCAATCATTTTACTTAGATTGGTAATTTTGGGATAGAACTCCGCAATCCGACTTACCAAGCGAGCCACCTCTTCTTCTCTAACAAAGCTGAAAGATTGAACCCTTTTGATACTAAGTAGCTCAAGTATGCAGATTTTCCTTACGCTCCTCCAATAGGCACCGTAAGGAGCAAAAGCTATGTCAGTGCAGCCATAGAACAGGCTCTTGGCAGACAAAAGTTGAGGACGGCTAGAGAGAGCAAGATCGTGGGTTTTCAGTACTTCCCTTGCCAAATTAGCGGAAGAGACTACCACAGTAGGGATTTCACCAAGTTGTAAGAAAATGATAGGACCATATTTATCAGCTAGTCTGCGAAGAGATAAGTGAGGCATGTTACCAAGCTGGTGAAGGTTCCCGATGATGGGTAACTTTCGAGGGCTAGGTGGAAGATTCAGCTTCCGTTTTCTCAAGTTATCCTGCAACAGAAACATCAACACTATTGCTACCAAAATGGAGGCCAAAGTGAAGAAAAGCTTCCAACTTTGGTTCAGCCATCGAAGAAGATCCATCGAAGTTTTGTCTTACAGGACTGAAGGGGTTATTTGGACGATACTGCAATTGCTTGGAATGGTAAGTTAGACAGAGATATGGAGAGGTCATAAGCTATAGGTTCAACGTTGTTAATTTGATTAAAGCATATGACTAATTTATTGTTTTCTGGTTCTCAAAGTCTTTAACTCAGCAGGGGAAAATAAGCCCTTGTACTTTTCTGATGATTTGGAAATTAACAAAAGGGACTATATTTTATAATTTTCATTAGCAAGGTGTTAATTTAATTTAGCAAAACTTAATCTAAACATAAGCTTCCAAATTTAATTATACTGATTAAATTTTTATGTTCTTACCGGAACACCTTCTAGCATTTGGAGATCGGGAAGCCATAACACTTTAGACGTATCTTCTTTTTCCTAATCTAAGAAAAATGTTTGCAGAACTATATGCAGTACTCGGTAGGCGTGCACATATAGCGACAGTGAAAGCTTCACTTGACCCATCTGCTGTGCCTTAGCCGCTCATTTTGATATTTTAGTATCTTGTCCTTCGTTAGGACACGCCAATGCAACTTCTTACCTGTCGTGTGGTCCAGGCTCCCAGTAGTCGTACCCATACTTTTGATTTTGGTGTCTTGGGTTGCCGGAACCGACTCTTTGAGTGAAGACTTCTCCTAGGCCGGGCCTGAAATCAGCCTTACGTGATAAACCAAGGCCTCACCTGTGAGAATTTGCGAATCGCTTAGCTAGCCTTTTCCAATTTTCAAAGTTTCTTTTTCTGTCAAACCCAGGCCTAGATTATAAATAAGTCGAATAAAACCAAATTTAATATTAATAGAAAATATAAATATCGGTAAACTTTGTTCTCTTAATTAACATTAATTCTTCGTCACACTTAGTTCAAATATCATATCAATGTGAAATATGGAGATATAATAATGCGTAATTTACCCTTGTAAAATAATGATATTATTTCTGCTAGATCCACATGTCCATGTGACAATAAAAAAATACATAATATAGTAATAATACAACAAAAAATTACAAATAAGTTATGCAAGTTAAAAAATAAATAAATAAAATTAAAATTAACAAATAATTCAAATAAACATAAAGATGTCATAAAATAAGTAAATATATTAAAAACTAATAAACACTTAGAATAAATTAACAATAAATAATTAAAATAAAATAATAATTTTAGAAAATAAATAAAATAAAATGTAACAAGATAATAACAGTTTATCATAAAGATGTCTAACAGATTGAACAAATTATATGGATGTAAAAGAGATAAGTTTGCTACAAAACTAGCAAGATGATTTGTAAAATTTAATGTAATAGACTTTTGCAAGATTTAGTTATGTGATGGAAATGAAATGTAACAAAAGAAACTTGTAATGACAAGGAAATTAGTCGGTATAGGAAGAATCCATTGGCACGTTAGGAAAGCAAAGTAGATGTCATAAATGGTTGGATATACCGTTGTCGGCTTAAGAATCTTTTCTGGTCCTGAATCTCAATGGTCATCCATTAGCAACTCTGGTGGCCTAAATCTATTCACATCGGCTTCTAACTGAGGAAGCCCATCACCATCATTACTAAAGTCAAGCTGGTTTTCTTCTTGTTGGGAAGTGGTCTTATCAAAAGTCCATTAGAATATGATAAAAGTTGTGCACCTGAATTTGTTTAGCCTGTGAATGGAATTGCATGAACACAAAATGACAATAAGAGAATGAAATTATGAAATAATGCAATAGCTAGAAGTGCCTAAGCATGTAATTTAAGCTGACCAATTTTAAAAGTGCATCCTACTTCTGATCCATACAGTCTTTCAAACCAGTTACTTTGCTATCCTTGCAAAGCTTGATGCAAAAGAAGCATATTACTTGACTTTTATGGTTGGACTCAGACAAAATATATTGTGATGATGTCTCGCATTGCCCTAATGACATAAAGGTAACTTTAATGGAAAATTTATGATGGTTTGCAACTTTTAATAGATATAAGAGAACAAACCAATCAGCAGACTTTTGAAGCGCTTGAACTTGTTCATCCTTATGACCAATTCTAAAGCCTTTTCCTCTCCACTTTCGTCAACTACAAAAGATCTCCCTGCATGTTGACCATACGAAGTAAAAAGCTTAATATTTTCCCATTCCATTCAAGGATACTAGGAATAAAATAACAATGTTAATATGGTAGACTTAAGAGCCATCCCCTAGATAAGCCAATTACCAAAGTTAACTAACATACGATCAGTAAAAAAGGTTTGGATTTTACTTGAGACAATCCTCGTTTTATCTAATGCTCCTCTAAAACTTGGCTCGGAATAATGCCAATGATGTAAAGCCCCAAAATATACCCTAGATGAAATAATATATATTTATAAAATTACATTTATGATAGGAGTTAAAATAGTACTATGATTAGAAGATGAAAGACAAATGATTTGAATTTTTGATCAAGTGGATCATAGTTAGTAAGTTAGAATTAACTGATGCCATTAGAGATTGAGGTATTTAAATGTACATTTAGTGTAGGAAAAATTGTTAAGTAGCAAGTTAAGTTGGTACATAAAAATTATAATGATTAAGCATGAGTTAGTGACATTGGACATAGTTTACGCATTGACATTTGGCATCATCCATTATGTGACATTTGGAATCATAATAAAAAGGACAAGTGGCTTAATTAAAGTGTTACAAATGGGAGCTTAAATGGTGGGCAAGTGGGCTTCATGCCATGGTGTAAAGTGTCAAACGGTGGGAGTGACACCTAGACAGTGATGAAGCAAGTTTCTGTTGAAAACATTTTTTGTTTTGTTCTTTCTTCATTTTGCTTTCTTCTCTCCACAAACTTGGATCATCATCTTTGTAAGTTATTTCATCAAGAAGTAGGTCTTGTGATTCTATGTATTATTACCTTGTTGATGCTGAAAGTTGCACATTAAACTTAGGTATGTACTGGTTGTTTGGAAGATTAATTTAGTTGAATTTTAGGAGTTAAATTTAAAGTTTAGTGAGGTAAGGGAACACTAAACTTGGTATCATGTTAGAACACATATTGCTTTCATGTTAGAACACGTATTGCTTGATGTTTGAAGTGGATAAAATGTGTACTAAATTAAGAATGAATTGAGGTTTGAAACTTGATTCATGCTGGATACTTGCTAGAAGGAGTGGTTCCACTGAACAGGTATCGATATTTTGGTCATATCTTAACCAATAGGTATCCAAATGAGATGATTTTAATTTCAGATTAAACTAGATAATACATATACAAATGTTATGAAGGAATCATATTTTATTTCTGTCACTAAGGGTTTTGAAATTTGGCTTGAAGTTGAGTTCTGGTTGTTGTCTACAGTTGAGAACATTTTGTAGTATTTTGATTGTAACTCTCAGAATTACAAACCAAATTGCATTATCTTTATTTCATTTGAAACTTAATACATATAGGAACTTTTCTTTAGAGAACATATTGTAACATCTCATCATCGATGGGAAGGTTATGTTAGTAAATTGGGACGGGTTAGGTCTTGGCATTGCATATTATTGATATGAGCATTTTTCTGACCTCTAATTTTAGAGGAATAAGTCATTTTACACATGCATTTATATGTACATGCATTCATGGCATTTAATTGTGAATATGATATGATTTGTGAAATTTTGAGATAATTATGTTAGATTATGATTTGTTTGAGAAGTATGGAAGAATTGGGTTTGAATAGTTGAATTAGAATGTCTTAAGAGTGATTGTCAGTTGATAGCGACTGTCTAGAGAATTTTGAGGGTAAATGTCCGGACCGAAAATTTCTCGAGTAACGGACTGATTGACCTTATAGTACTGTCAAAATTGTCCAATGGAAATGGAAAATTAGAGTTTATGATTTTAGGAATAAAAATGTCGGACCATTGGAATTTGGAGAAATCTTAGACTAGGAATTTGAGACTTAAGAGAGAGTAACCCTTTAAATACTTTAGGTTTTGAAATTTGGCAGGAAGGCATTTCTTCTCTCCTAGGGCACGTATCTTCCCCTTCGATAGATTCCTTTTTCTTCTTCCTCCTTGTGTGATCTTTTGTGCTTCACCTTGCTTGCTCCTTCCTTGTTGTTAAGATCAACCCTAATCCTTGAGAAGATGAAGATTGTTGAGGTTTTGAGAGATGACTGTGGGTGTTAGGGCTTGGAGGAGATTTTCGGAGATTTAAAGATTTAGGACTTGATTGGTAAGTAAATTGGGTTTAATGTTGTTTTATGGTTGTTGAAATGCATTTATGGTGTTTAATATGAAAGATTGGGTATTTGAGAGTGAGTTATTACTGGTTTTAGAGAGAGAAAGGTGAGAGAAGGGTGGGAAGGCAACCGAAACCCGCCTCATGACGAGCAGGAAATTAGGCGTCATGACGAGCGGCAAATTAGACGTCATGACGGCGGATATTTAGATGACGCGATGAGCGAGACGTCATGACGAGCGACCTTAATAATACCCATGACGTCAACCTTTTACAGCGTCGAGGTGATGTTCTGAACTGAAGTATTTTAGTTTATGGGACATAACTAATGGTGTAGACCTCCAATTGAGGTGATTCTTGATTCGTTATGAACTAGAGAGAGAGGTCTACAATTGAGGTAAAGAATGAAAGTTTGAATTTAAATTATTAGGATCTCAATTGTTGAAAGAAAGTCGAATATGGTTTCCTATTGCAACTTAAGGATTGAATTATGATAATTGGAGTTTAAATTGGAGACTTATGGAATCAATGATATGTTTTTTGAGTCTACAATGGATGATATTGGCCTAGTATATAGTGAATTTTGGTTTTGAGGCCTTCTATGAGATTAAGGTTAATGTCTAAATGTGATAGAGTCTATAGTTTGAGAAATTGGTTATGAGGCAAAAGATAGTGAAATCGGGGATTAGCGCTGGAAAGTCATAAACATGCATTGTACATCTTTTTAATAAAGACATGTGCATCATTGAATTGTTCTGATTATGCATTTAGTAATGGGTAATTATTTAACTGTTATAAAGGCACCGTTGGATCGTCATTCCACGGATATTCTTTGGGACTTTCAGCGATAGCTTCGGAGATTCTGGTGAGTAACTTAGTTGGTTCCTTAATCTTTGTGTATTTAAAATTATGTGCTTATTCCATGTGGAGATAATGGAGGGTTTATGTGTTTGATTTTGATTGATTTCTGACCATAGGTGTCCGAAACATCGAGAACTTGATATCAAAGTGTCATTTGTGTGTGAATTGAAATTTTTGGGTTTTAATGCGATTTGGGACATATGGCATTATGTTGTGACACACTATTGTAAATTGAGACATATGCATTCATGCATAAAGGCATGTTCAAATAATGACATTGTGGCCGGCGACCACCGTATTTGAGCTTAAAGCTCAGCATAGCAGGGCCTCGAGCCCAACGTAATTAAAAGCTATGGGCTCACATATCGGGGCATTCAGCCCAACGTATTTGAGCCACGGGCTCACCGTATAATGTGCCCGTTATTGGGACGGATCGGTATACAGTCACAACACCGTAATAAAGTGAAAAGTGTCACATGTGCATTGCATAAACGAATGATTAAATGTGGACTGTGTGAAAAATGAAATGTCTAATATTTATGAATTGGTAACGCATGTGATATTTCTGTATATGATATTGTGTGATATTCCATGAATTGATTGTTTATGCATGAGTTGGATGAACCATCGATGATGGTTTCTTACTGAGTTCGCAAACTCACCCAACATTGCAAATATTTTTCAGGACTGAGATAGTAGACTCCTAGCTTCAGAGATAGACTTTTCCTGTCGTGCGAACGCGATGGCACACAGGTCGGTCAGCTGGGATTGTTTTGGGGATGACCTAGTATAGGTTTTTTTATCAGTTTTCTTTTTGGAGTAATGTTATTAGACAGTGGAAAACTGATAGACCTATTTACATTTATGGTTTCTAAGATATGAATGAGAAAGAATGTTTTGGTTTCAAAGTTTAGTGATTATTGTTGTACTAATGCTTTCATTTGGATGCCATGTGGATTTTAGTTGGGTTCGTTCGTAGTGCACCCTTATCGTGGGTTATGCATCAGAACGGCCCACGAGCGTCCCGGTGTGTACACCCTACGATAAGGGGGCGCTACATTTAGGTGGTATCAGAGCCAGGTTTGGCATTTGTTGGGCATAGTGTATTATTAGGCTTGAATTTCAGTGAGAAAAAAGCATAAATTGATTGGAATTATGGTTTTATTATAGGTCATCCATCCTTGGTGATCAGGTAGATCAACTAGCTGACAATGGATCAATCAGAGCTAGTAGGGAGTCCTCAGTGCCTCGATTTGAGGAGCAGCCTCCTAGGGTTCCTGCGAGACGGGAAAGGAGGTATGATAGGCTATGGCGGTACTATGAACTTGTATGGCGTACCTGAGACCTGCCGAGGTGAGGATGGTGGAGAGAATCGAGCGAGTCTTGACGGATGGATTGTGATCTGGAGGAGAGGTTTGACTATCACAATATCTCTCTACAGGGCCGACTTATCAGTTGTGGAAGGCTGTCGGGCAGCACCACCGTGCCTTGCTTATTGTCATGGGAGGATTTTACGAGGGCATTTCTGACAAACTATATGCCCAAGGTATATCTTGAGATGAAGATGCAGGAGTTCTAGAGTTGAGGCAGTGCGACCACGGTGGCGAGTATGAGGTTAAGTTCAACGAGCTCATGGGATATGCTCTTTATTATTGATACTCTGAGGCTGATAGGTGCCGGAGATTTGAGGGAGGGCTTAATCTAGAGATCCGTACCAGGTTAGCCCGGTCTGATATGGGCACCTTTATTGAGTTGAGAGCTCTTTGTTGGGTTGAGCGACTTACAGAGCAGTCGACCGAGGCGGTCGAGGATCCAAGGTAGAGATCGAGTGGCGAGTTAGGCGGCTCTGGTAGGAGTTTTAGCGAGCACAGGCGGGACCTTGTGTCTTCAGGAGGATCTCGGCAGTTTGGATTTAGTCAGAGAGGGAGGTTTGTGCGGTGGCGATGCAATGATAGAGGTTGAGGCGGTACCTCCTGTTTGTGTGCATTGTGACAAGAGGCACAGTGGGGAGTGTTGGCATCTGATTGGAGCCTGCCTTGCATGCGGCTCCATGGATCATCTGATTAAGGATTGCCCAACTACTTGAGCTCGATCTGCTTGTGAGTGGGAGATCTGGTAGCAATTGACAAAGACATCTGTGAGTCGTGGTGTTAGACACTGGTGAGGGCGAGGAGGTGGGCCGAGGTAGGCGGGAGTTTCCTTTGTGGGGACCGAGGGCGTGACGACCTACCACAGCCCCGGCCGGTCTACGCCATGACTAAGCGAGGCCCAGATTCTCCGGATGTTGTTGCGGTGCGCCGATCTCGGTGTCGAGGTTTTGCATTGATAGATCCAGGGTTCACGCATTCGTTTATTGCACTGCATGTGATATGTAGATTGCATGGGGATAGGGAGATGTTGCGATATGGGCTGGGGTGAGTACACCTCTGGTAGTACTCTTGCTTTAGGAGAGGTGCTGCAGGGGTGCTCGATCGGATAGATCAGCGATGTTGAGTGCTGAGACACGATAGTGTTACCTCGAGAGATTGATTTGATTTTGGGATGGATTGGCTTGCATCCCATAGAGGTTGTGATGGACCGCTATACCAAGGAGGTCGTGTTAGAGTCTCTGATCGACTAGAAGCGATGTTCGAGGTATTAATCGAGCGAAGCAGTAGGATGATTTCTTTTCTGAGTGCCCTGAGGTTGATGCAGGGACGTTGTGAGGCCTATCTGGCCCATGTTGTTGATTCCAGAGTTAAGCAGAGGTTGGAGGATATTTCCGTGATCAGGAAATTTCCAGATGTGTTTCCTGAGAAGTTCACGGGTTTGCCACCAGATCGAAAAATGGAGTTTTCGATTAACCTCGTTCCAGGTACCGCTCCTATATCCATACCTCCATATAGGATGGCACCGGTGGAACTGTGGGAGCTTAAGGCTCAGCTGCAGGAGCTTTTGGATAAGGGATTTATCAGACCCAGTATTTCGCCATGGAGAGCTCTAGTTCTATTTGTGAAGAAGAAGGATGGGACTTTGAGGCTGTGCATCGATTATAGGCAGTTGAATAAGGTAACAGTGAAGAATAAATATACACTGCCTAGGATCGATGATTTGTTTGATCAGTTGCAGGGGGCTCAAGTGTTCACTAAGTTGGATCTGCGATCTGGTTATTACCAATTGAAGATAACAAAGGTCGATGTGCCTAAGAGTGCTTTTAGGAGCAGGTACGGGCATTTCGAGTTAAATGGTGATCTTGTTGAGTTGACTAATGCCAACGACTTTCATAGCTAAGGTTTTTAAGCCCTACCTGGATCAGTTTGTGATAGTATTTATTGATGACATATTGGTGTATTCGAGGAGTAGGTAGGAGCATGCTGGGCATCTGAGGATTATTTTGCAGATAATGAGAGAGAAGCAGTTGTTTGCCAAATTCAATAAATGTGATTTTTGGCTCAATGAGGTTGTATTTCTGGGGCATATAGTGACTGGTGAGTGTATTCAGGTGGATCCTCACAAGATTGAGGCAGTGCTTAATTGGGAGGTTCCTAGGAATGTGTCTGAGGTTCGGAGTTTCCTAGGATTGGCCGGTTATTTCCGGAGGTTTGTCAAGGGGTTCTCGCTGATCTCAGCCCCTCTGACAAAACTTCTGAGGAAGAATGTACCGTTCCGATGGACTGAGGAGTGCCAGGAGAGCTTTGAGGAGATGAAACATCGGTTGACTACTGCATCGGTGTTAAATATTCCATCGGGGACTGGAGGATTTGAGGTATATAGCGATGCTTCGCATCAGGGACTGGGATGTGTTTTGATGCAGCATGGTAGAGTGATAGCGTATGTCTCGAGACAGTTGAGGTCTCACGAGGTGAATTATCCAGTTCATGATTTGGAGTTAGCTGCAGTTATTTTTGCCCTGAAGATTTGGAGACATTATTTATATGGTGAGACATTCCAGATTTTTACTGATCATAAGAGTTTGAGGTATCTGTTGAGTCAGAGAGAGTTGAATTTAAAACAGAGGAGATGGATAGAGCTACTTAAGGACTATGACTACACGATTGAGTATCATCTAGGAAAGGCCAACGTGGTGGCAGATGCGTTGAGTAGGAGGTCTCATATCAGTGTAGCTCAGATTTAGATTGGGAGTTTGCCTAGCTTGATTCAGTTGAGAGCTTTGGATGTGCAGATGGATTTGGGTCAGGATGGAGCTCTGATAGCTACTCTGAGGCTTAGGCCGATGTTGCATGACAGGATCAGGCGAGTTCAGGACAAGGATCCTGCTATAGTGAGACTGATGGAGAGAGTGAGATCTGATTTGATTGCTGATTTTGAGTTGAGAGATGGTACATTATGGATGGGTCAGAGACTTTGTGTTCCAGATGTGGATGATTTGAGGCGTGAGATTCTGGAGGAGGCACATGTTGTTAGAGTAGTGCCCTGAAGGCAATCGCCTTTGGCGCATTTTGTACCAATTTGTGTACAGTCTTTATGAATAAATAAAGAAAGGCATATTTCATTACGTTCTTGTTCATTATTTATGAGCGATATTGATCAATAAGCAAATTAATGAAGTCCATGATATATGACATAGCATGAAGGAAATTATGATGTGATCATACTACCGAGATTCCTATCATGTGCAATTATGTCAAGATCTAAATTATCCTAGTCATAGGATTCTTGAGGCTGGACATCGATAATCCGGATAGACTAACACATCTCAAGCTCCTTGATTTGATCAAGCGGTGGATTTGAAGCTATACATATGAGATATTTAGGGTTGAGATGTGGATGCTTACTAGAGGTAGTAAGTACATTGGATGACTGCTATGAGATCATCATATGGATGTACTATTCTAATGTCGGTGATAATCTCATCATAGCAATGGTGCAAGTATCCTTAGACTTGAGGTACTCGAGGATATCTTGAATCTTGATTACGTGCTTTGACTCCATTCCTTGTTAGCTACGAGAGGTCGCTTCATAGGTCTTGCTTGGAGTGCAGTTTGAGGTATTGAAGGTAATTGAGTAGCCAATAGAGGATTCACCTTACGTGATAGCGAAGATGATACCCATGGCCTCTTGTCGGGGTCATTACTTGAAATCTCGATCGAGTATATATGTCATGAAAGTGTCTTCATTGACATATTAAGTATTAAGTAATGAGTCCCAGACGAAGCTGAAATCACTGGACTAGATTTGA
Organism: Erythroxylum novogranatense; assembly: GCA_029891385.1. NCBI lineage: Eukaryota > Viridiplantae > Streptophyta > Magnoliopsida > Malpighiales > Erythroxylaceae > Erythroxylum > Erythroxylum novogranatense. Next base: position 168,185 of record JAIWQS010000034.1, on the reverse strand, counting down.
CATAGTCGATCTAGTGAGAGTTGACACATTGCCCATACTCATAACCAAGTGGGGTATAGCATGGTGAAAGGACGAATTGCACGATAATTGTCTATGGAAAGGTTAATAATATGGTCCATGATGAATATATGTTTATTAAATCAAACCAATTACTTTCGGTCAATTGGGGGTCATGATGTGTTGCTAAATACCGCCATGACTTGCTTAGATTAAGTGTTGATCTAAGTGGCCAACATAACCGGGAACCTAATAGGTCACACGCATAAGAGTGTCTCGGAGAACTAGTAAAATAGTTTTAGACAGGGTTCCAATATATGGAGACCAAAAGGATTAAATAGATCCCGATGAGATCGAGATATGTCCCGATGAGATCGCGACATCGATATTGCTGAAAAACATTTCCAGGAGTTTTTTCCATATCGGGACCCGATAGGCCGGTAGGACCGACCCCAGTGTGACTGGACCACTGCAGCATTTATTTATATATATAATTAATTAATTAATTAATTAAAGAATTAATTAATATATATATATATATGAAAAACGTGGAAGGAGGAGAGTTAGCCTTATTATCTTTTAACTTTATATATATATATATATATATAAGGTGGCTAACGTGGAAAGGGAGAAGAAGCTTCTCCTTATGCTTAGTCATTCATGCATTAAATGATAAAAAAGGCTTAAGAAGAAAGTAGAGATGATGGTCGTATATAGTGAAAGAGTTAGTTGAAAAATAGGTTTTTCAAGCTTCCTCTCAAAGTCATACGAGCATCATCTTTTCTCCTCTCCAAGTATTATCCATCATCATTTTCCAAGCTCTCCATAGAACAAAGGTAAGATCTAGCAGTCTTTAATTTATTCTAACTATTCCGGGTCAAAGGGTTTGTCCGGTTAGGTTTCGATCTCTGCGTGAATCTGTTAGAGACGGTCTCCTTTGGTCGTTTTGGTTTGACTTTGTTATATAGTCACATGGATCCTGGCTTTCGGGAAGGTCCCGGAACAAAAATTTTTGTTTTCCGCACCGTGGGCATTTGATGCTCACACCGGGATTTTCCTACAGTGGTATCAGAGCCACTTGTGTCGTATATAACGAAGAAACTATGACTAGGTCGGAGTTGCCTAATGCTTGTGATGATGATGCATGTTATATATGTGAATTTCGAATTCAGTATAGAGATAGTGTTTTTGAAATTTTCTTGCCCAGATATGTTCACAAGGTGTTGTTGCATATGTCTGTGGAAGCTCGGGATTTATCAATTTGATTTGATATGGTTTTGCTAATTTATTCCCTAATGTTCTAGTTGCTGTCTTTGTGCACATTCAATGAACAGGCATGCTTATAAATTCGAAAATAAATTGTAGAAATTTTTTTTTTCGGATTTGCTTTCACCAACATGTCTCTACGATGTTTATGAATGTCTATGAGAATGGAAAAATGTTTTCAAGGTGATTTACTATTTATTTGAGAATTTATGGTGTGCTGCTGGGAATAACTGTGTTGAGGAACACAGATTCTACATTGGATTTGTTGCTGAGATTGGATGAGTTTTTGATGGAAATAAATCCTGAAACAATTCATGGAGAATGTTGTGAATGCGTTGTAATCTCTGTAATTTTCTCAGAATTTATTGAAATTGTTTCAATGAGTTTTTCAAGCAAAAGGAAAAGCTTGGCAGTTTTGAGAAAGTTGCCGGAGCTGTTTTGTTTGAAATAAGAAATTGTGTAGATTTAAGTTCCAATGCCTTGGATCATTTTTAATGTGATTAAAAATGTGTTCTATTGATGTTGTATGCTTGCCAAATTGAATTTCTTGAAATTAGGTTTCCAAACAATTTTCGGATGTCAAATGTGTCTCATTAGCATCTCGTTAGTATATTCCCTTATCTTGATTGTTTTGGCTGTCACAAATTTTGTGACCAGTGCCGAAATAGTCTTGATAAAGTGTAGACTACCTAGAGATACTTAGGGTGATAATTTTATATTCTCAGATTATTTGGAAATCTAAATGAATAAGAGTATATTCATTAATTTCAAGTTTTTCATATATAGTTTGACTATATATGGTAAGCAACAATGAAAGTGTTTTATTGTTACATCATAATAAAGGATATTACACTTGGTATTGTGAATTTGAACTACGGATTGAGAAATTAGCCGATTAGATAGCGGGCCAAAACCAATCGACTAGCACATGTTCGATCATTGGCATGTCTATTCCAATCGACTATAACATGTTCGGTCATCGGCACTTCATTCGGTCATTGGAACATGCACCAGTCGACTGGAAAGTGCATAGTAATCCATCCTAGTCAACTGGAACATGTTCTAGTCGACTGGAACGTGCACAGTAACCTATAGTCGACTAGCACAAGTTCGGTCGTGGCACATGTACCAAATCGACTAGAACATGCACCAATCGACTATAACAACATCATAGATTGGGATGATGGGTGATTTTAGGTATAGACTCAATGTGATTGACGAAATACCTAAATCATACCATATAGTCATGGTGACTATAATCCTATAGCTTGGAGAAGAAGAAGATGAGACTGAAAACCCTCACACTTAATATGAAAACTCACGTCTTCCATTAATATGGGGAGAACCAGAGTTCTTATAGAGTTGAGTTGTTGGGTAAACCCAAGCTCACTCTATACGAATATGTTCGAACCATGAAAATAAGATTTTCAGATTAATGGGTTGGTTTTCACTAGAAGCGTTGATTTGTTAAGTAAACTCAAGGTCAACGTGGACGAGGCAAAATTGGGTAGTGTACATTAAATATGCAGCGCATCAAGAGTTGATAACCCAATGTGTGTGCATACATCACGAGTTGATAGACTAGTCGATAGTTGCATCTATGAAGCAAATGGTATGACCGATACTGCCGATAGATCTAAGGTGGCTTGTTGGGTAAACCCAGGTCATTTTAGTAATGTGGGATATCTATGATGCAATTGGTATGACCGATACCTACCGATTGACCTAAGGTGGCTTGTTGGGTAAACCCAAGGTCATTGTTAGTAATATCGGATATTGACCCACTAGGACATTTTGTCATAATATTTCTTGGATTAAATCGAGGGTTATGGATTCTTTGAAACTAGTAGAGCTATATGCATGACATGCAAGTCCTTATGATCATGCATTTAATTCTATTCAACATTCTTTCTCTCTTTCTCTTTAGGTTGATTGAAGATGACTTGAAGTGTGAACTTGCGCTCTTATGGACTCAAACAAATTAAGCTGGACCAAATTTTCTTGATTGGTGAGAAATCGAGAATTGTTCTCGTGCGAGGAACCGGATATGTCTAGATGTTCCACTTCCCGATCCACTTCTGCGATACTTAATGAGGATCGAAAGTATATCGAAGCATCTCGAAGCGGTGACATAGCAACTGCATTATGCTTGCCTCGATGTCACCAGAGCTGCGAAGCGGCGTGAGTCTATGGATGCTCATACCATAGTGTTTCATCTTAGGAATTTGTTTGATGAGCAAGCTCGATGCGAAAGGTTCGAGACCTCGAGGTTACTCTTCACTACTAAGATGACTCGAGTTCATCTGCGGTCGATGCATCAAGATGAATGGGTATATTGAGAGGTTGGCTGTCTTAGGTTTTGTCATGGATTATGAATTAAGTGTTGACTTAATTCTAGTTGGATTGTCTGATAGTTATTCACAGTTTGTGTTAAACTATCGGATGAATCAAATATCCACGACAATCCCTGAGTTGATCAATCTGCTTTCGAGGCAATGAGAGCAAGCTATCAAGAAGGATAGCAAGCAAAGTGCTTATGGTGGCTTCTTCTTGGTTCAAAGAAAAGAAAAAGAAGAAGAGGTCTAAGAAACCGAAAGGAAGTATAGCGAAGAAAACTAAAGAGACTGCACCAAAGGAACTTGCTTCCATTGTGGCAAGGCCGCCACCTAAGAGGAACTGAAGTCTATCTGGAGGAATCGAAGCGAAGAAGAGCATCGGATGCCTCGACTTCTTCTGTATGTTTGTCATTGAGGTTATCTTGTTTCTGATCATAACATATGGGTATTAGATACGGTTGTGGCTCACATATGCAATGATATCTGAGGCCTCGAGGGACGATGAGACGACTCATGAAGGAGAACTAGACTGCGTGTGGGAAATGGAGCAAGTTTTTGCATTAGCCATAGGCACTTTACTTTTGTCACTCCCACCGGGTTTGTAATTAAATTGGATGAATGTTATTTTGTACTGTATTAACAAAGAACATATTATGCATTTCTTGTTTAAATAGAGTGGTTTCCATTTGACTTTTAGTAGCAATGGTTGTTCTATTAGTTTGAATGGAATGCTTTATGGTGCTCGGTACATTATGCAATGGAATTTACATATTAGATATGTCACATCCAATTATGAATGTCAATGACACGAAAAGACATAAGCGAGATAATTTAAAATCAACTTACTTATGGCATTATCGCTTTAGGCCATATAAATGAGAGACGCATAGCTAAGCTCCATAAGAGTGTAAGTTTAGGGTCATTTGATTATGAATCATATGACACATGCGAATCTTGTTTATTAGGCAAGATGACTAAGTTACCCTTTAAGGAAAGGGTGAATGAGCGATCGAGTATTAGACCTAATACATTCGGATGTATGTGGTCCGATGTCCATCCATGCTAGAAGTGGTTCTCTTTACTTCATTACCTTTATCGATGATTATTCTCGATATGGGTACCAGTGTCGATGAGATACAAATCTGAAGCATTTGAAAAGTTCAAACAATTGAAATGAAGTAGAAAACCAACTTGGGAAAAGTATCAAGACATTGCGATCGATCGTAGTGGGGAATACTTAGACCAAGAGTTTTGGATTATCTCGGGGATAATGGGATTTTATCTCAATGGACTCCTCCTTACACACCACAAAGATAATGGTGTGGCGAAAGGAGAAATCGAACCTTATTAGACGTAGTACGATCAATGATGGGCTTTGCAAAGTTACCAAAATCCTTTTGGGAGTATCTGTCGAGACATTTGTTTACTTGCTAAGCGAGAGTTCCATCAAAGCAGTTGATGTTACTCCATATGAGATGTGGACTAACAAAGACCCTATCTTACTCATTTGAAAGTTTGGGGTTGTCACCTTATGTGAAGCGGACACGGTCGGATAAACTTGATGCAAAGTCGACAAGTGTTTGTTCGTAGGATATCCTAAAGAAACAATGGGATATCAATTCTACCTTCTGAGGAATAAATGGTGTTTGTTTCAAAGCATGCTGTCTTTTAGAGAAAGAGTTTCTTTTACAAGAAGGCGGTGGGAGCAAAATTGAACTTGAAGAAGTTCAAATCTTGTGAAACAGAGCAGATCAATCGCTGAACACAAATCGTAACTCATACGGATGAAGTAACAGTTCAACCTTCTACAACACACGAAGTTCGTGAGGTCACATAGGATCGCTCTGTTCCAGAGATATGGATTTCGTGAATGAATAGAATGACGTATTGCTCATAGAAGATGATGAGCCTACCACCCATGAAGAGGTTTTGAAGAGTTCAGAGGCGAGAAATGGCTTGACCATGAAAGTGAAATGGATTCCATGTATGAAAACCAAGTATAGACTTTGGTTGATGCACGAAGGAATAAAACCCATAGGGTGTAAATGGGTTTTCAAGAAGAAAACCAACATGGTTGGTAATGTGATTACCTATAAAGCAAGGCTTGGGCTAAAGGTTTTAAATCAAAGACAAGGAGTTGACTCTGATGAGATCTTGACCCGATAGCAATGCTTAAATCCATTAGGATACTCTAGCCATTGCCACTCATTATGATTATGAGATATGGCAAGTGGATGTGAAACGACTTTCTAAATAGAAATCTAGCGGAGGATGTGTATATGACACAACACGAGGGCTTCATCTCTATGATGGCGAAAAGGTATGCAAGCTTCAAAATCCATTTATGGATTGAAGCAAGCATCCGAGTTGGAATATCCTATTTGATGAGGTAATTAAAGGTTTGGTTTCTCACAAAATCCGGATGAATATTGTGTGTATAAGAAGGTTAATGGGACTGCAATCGTATTCCTTGTCTTTGTATGTAGATGACATATTATTGCTAGGAAGCGATGTCTCGATGCTACAATCGTCAAGATTTGGTTGTCAAACAATTTGCCATGAAAGACCTTGGTGAAGCAACTTATATCCTTGGGATAAGGATCTATAGAGATAGATCAAAAGGTTGCTTGGTCTTTCACAATCAACGATACATAGACAAGATGCTAAAGAGGTTTAGAATGGAGCAGTCGAGAGGTTACCTTCCGTGACTTATGGGATAGCGCTCTTGAAGTCTATGTGTCCTAAGACACAAGATGAGAGGATACGCATGAATATGATCCGTATGCATCTGCGGTTGGATCTATCATGTATGCTATCTTGTGTCTGAGACCCGATGTATCATATGCTCTAAGTGTTCTGGCGATACCAATCGGATCTGGTGAGGGTCCTTTGGGTGGTGTCGAGAATATCCTCAAGTACTTGCGAAGGACTAAGGATGTTTTCTTGATATATGGAGATGGAGATCTCAAAGTGGCGGGTATCTGATGCGATTTTCAATCGATAAGGATGATTCCAAATCTCAATCAGTTATATATTCACCTTTGAGCAATGAGGCGGTCGGTTGGAAGGAGTTCCAAACAAGAGACGCATTGTCGATTCAACAACCGAGGCGAAGTACATTGTCGCCTGTAGCGTGAAAGGAAGCCGTTTGGATCGAAGTTCATTCTTGAACTTGGTGTGGTTCCTAGCGATGATGGGCCCATCTGCTTGTATTGTGACAACAATGGGGCTATTCTTGTGACGAAGAACCAAGGTCTCATCAACGATCCAATTACTCATGAGATATCACCCGATTAGGGAGATCATTGGTCGAGGTGATGTGCGAGATAGAGATAATTCCCATAGAGCGAATATTCTTGATCCGTTGACAAAGCCATTGTCACAGAAGATTTTAATTCTCATGTACTACTTATGGTATTAGATATCAAGGCGATTGGCTTTAGGTCAGTGGGAGATTGTTGAAGTAGTGCCACAAGCCAATCGCCTTTAAGCGCATTTTGTACCAATTTGTGTCTGATCTTTATGAATAAATAAAGAAAGGCATATTTCATTACGTTGTTGTTCATTATTTATGAAATGATATTAATCAATAAGCAAATTAATGAAGTCCATGATATATGACATAGCATGAAGGAAATTATGATGTGATCATACTAAAGATTCCTATCATGTGCAATTATGTCAAGATATCTAAATTATCCTAGTCATAGGATTCTTGAGAACAAACATCGGTGTCTGGATGACTAGCATATCTCAAGCTCCTTGATTTGATCAAGTAGTGGATCTCGAAGCTGTACATATGAGATATTTAGGGTTGAGATGTGGATGCTTACTAGAGGTAGTAAGTACATTGGATGACTGTATGAGATCGTACGTGGATGTACTATTCTAATGTCGGTGATAATCTCATCATAGCGATGGTGCAAGTATCCTTAGACTTGAGGTACTCGAGGATATCTTGAATCTTGATTACGTAACTTTGACTCCATTCCTTGTTAGCTTACGAGAGGTCGCGCTCAGGGTGGTGCTTGGGTGCGGTTTGAGGTATTCAAGGTAATTGAGTAGCCAATAGAGGATTCACCACTTACGTGATAGCGAAGATGATACCCATGGCCTCTTGTCAGGGTCATTACTTGAAAATTTCTGATCAGAGTATATATGTCATAAAGAGTGTCTTCATTGACATATTAAGTATTAAGTAATGAGTCCCGGGACAAGAAATGAAATCACTGGACTAGATTTGACATAGTCGATCTAGTGAGAGTTGACACATTGCCCATACTCATTACCAGTGGGGTATAGCATGGTGAAAGGACGAATTGCAGTAATTGTCTATGGAAAGGTTCGTGATATGGTCCATGATGAATATATGTTTATTAAATCAAACCAATTACTTTCCGTCAATTGGGGTCATGATGTCTTTAGATAGATCTATGACTTGCTTAGATTAAGTGTTGATCTAAGTGGCCAACATAACCGGAACCCAAGGGTCACACGCATAAGAGTGTCTCGGAGAACTCAGTAAAATTGTTTTAAACAGGGTTCCAATATATGGAGAGCAAAAGGATTAAATGGATCCGATGAGATCGAGATTTGTCCCGATGAGATCGCGACATCGATATTCTTTAAAAACGTTTACGGGTTTTTCCCATATCGGGACCGAGTAGGTAGTAGGACCGACCCAGTGTGTTGGACCACTTCACATTTATTTATATATATATATAATTAATTAATTAAAAAATTAATATATATATATATATATATATATAAAAACGTGGAAGGAGGAGAGTTAGCCTTATTATCTTTTTAACTTTATATATATATATATATATATAAAGGTGGCTAACGTGGAAAGGGAGAAGAAGCTTCTCCTTATGTTAGTCATTCATGCATTAAATGATAAAAAGGCTTAAGAAGAAAGTAGAGATGATGGTGGTATATAGTGAAAGAGTTAGTTGAAAATAGGTTTTCAAGCTTCCTCTCAAAGTCATCGAGCATCATCTTTTCTCTCTCAAGTATTCTCCATCATCATTTTCCAAGCTCTCCATAAAACAAAGGTAAGATCTAGCAGATCTTTAATTTGTTCTAACTATTCCGGGTCAAAGGTTTGTCCCTTAGGTTTCCGATCTCTGCGTGGATCTGACCGTTAGAGACTGTCTCCTTTAGTCGTTTTGGTTTGACTTTGTTATATAGTCACATGGATCCCGGCTTCGGAAGATCCGGAATAAAATTTTTGTTTTCCTTTTGTGGGCATGTGATGCTCACACCGGGATTTTCCTACACATGTGGCCACCTATGCTATGCATCCTGGTACTACCAAGATGTATAATACTCTTAGGTTGCATTTCTGGTGGCCCGACATGAAGCGATAGGTGGCAGAGTTCGTTTCTCGATGTTTGACGTGCCAGCAGGTTAAGGCTGAGCACCAGGCTCCAGTGGGAAAATTGCATTCGTTACCCATTCCGGAGTAGAAATAGGAGAGAATTACGATGGATTTTATTATGGGGTTGCCTAGGACGCCGAGACAGCACGATGCGATCTGGGTCATAGTGGACCGGTTGACTAAATCGGCTCACTTTTTGCCAGTGAGAGAGAACAATACTCTCGATCAGTTGGCCCAGAAGTATGTGGCAGAGATTGTGAGATTGCATGGGGTCCCGGTGTCTATAGTCTCAGACAGGGATCCCAGACTTACTTCGAGGTTCTGGAAGAGTTTGCAGTCTGCTTTGAGTACTCGGTTGAACTTGAAAGATAACATTTCATCCTCGACGAGACGGCGAGCAGTGAGAGGACGATCAAGGCTGCTGAGGATATATTCTGAGCTTGTGTATTGGAGTTTCGAGGAGCTTGGGATCTGTATTTGGCTCTGGTTGAGTTTACTTATAATAATCAGTACCAGAGTAGTATTGGGATGGCTTCATATGAGGCTTTCTATGGGAGGCAGTGTAGATCGCCTCTATATTGGGATGAAGAGGGTATGAGGATGCTTGAGGGTCCCGAGTTGATCCAGGACACTGTGGATAAGGTGAGACTGATTCGGAGTCACATTAAGGCGGCTCAGGATAGACAGAAGAGTTATGTGGATCAGCATCGGAGAGAGATGGAGTACAGTGTGGGAGACAGGGTATTTCTCCGAGTGTCCCCTTGGAGAGGAGTTCTGAGATTTGGCCAGAAGGGCAAATTGATCCCTCGGTATATTGGTCCGTATGAAATTATCGAGAGGATAGGACCATTGGCATATCGATTGGCTTTGCCGAGTGAGATGTCCCAGTTGCACGATGTATTTCATGTGAGTATGCTCCGATGGTACCGATCGGACCCACTCGTATGATTCGGCTCGGGGAAATTGAGGTGGCGATAATTTGAGTTATGTTGAGGAGCCGATACAGATTTTGGGTTCTCGGGTCAAGCAGTTGAGGAACAGAGTTATTCCACTAGTAAAAGTCCTTTGGAAGAACCACTCGACTAAGGAAGCAACTTGGGAGACTGAGGAGCATATGAGGAGGCGATATCTCCATCTTTTCGATCAGACAGGTATGAAATTTCGGGACGAAATTTTTTATTAGGAGGGGAGAATTGTAACATCTCATCACTGATGGGAAGGTTATGTTGGTAAATTGGGACGGGTTAGGTCTTGGCATTGCATATTATTGATATGAGCATTTTTCTGGCCTCTAATTTTAGAGGAATAAGTCATTTTGCACATGCATTTATATGTACATGCATTCATGGCATTTTTCGGCATTTAATTGTGAATATGATATGATTTGTGAAATTTTGAGATAATTATGATAGATTATGATTTGTTTGAGAAGTATGGAAGAATTGGGTTTGAATAGTTGAATTAGAATGTCTTAAGAGTGATTGTCAGTTGATAACGACCCATAGGAAATTATCTGGAGAATTTTGAGGGTAAATGTCCAGACCGGAAATTTCCCGAGTAACGGACTGATTGACCTTATAGTACTGTCAAAATTGTCCAATGGAAATGAAAAATTAGAGTTTATGATTTTAGGAATAAAAATGTCGGACCATTGGAATTTGGAGAAATCTTAGACTAGGAATTTGAGACTTAAGAGAGAGTAACCCTTTAAATACTTTAGGTTTTGAAATTTGGCAGGAAGGCATTTCTTCTCTCCTAGGGCACGTATCTTCCCCTTCGATCGATTCCTTTTTCTTCTTCCTCCTTGTGTGATCTTTTGTGCTTCACCTTGCTTGCTCCTTCCTTGTTGTTAAGATCAACCCTAATCCTTGAGAAGATGAAGATTGTTGAGGTTTTGAGAGATGACTGTGGGTGTTGGGGCTTGGAGGAGATTTTCGGAGATTTGAAGATTTAGGACTTGATTGGTAAGTAAATTGGGTTTAATGTTGTTTTATGGTTGTTGAAATGCATTTATGGTGTTTAATATGAAAGATTGGGTATTTGAGAGTGAGTTATTACTGGTTTTAGAGAGAGAAAGGTGAGAGAAGACGAACCAGAACCCGCACCTCGCGACGAACGGGAAATTAGACGTCACGACGAGCGGTTATCTACACGTCGCAACGAGCGGCAAATTAGACGTCGCGATGAGAGGATATTTAGATGACACAACGAACGAGACGTCACGACGAGCGACCTTGTGTCGCCGCGACGTGCGCCTTTTCGCCGCGTCGAGGGTGATGTTCTAAACTGAAGTATTTTAGTTTATGGGACATAACTAATGGTGTAGACCTCCAATTGAGGTGATTCTTGATTCGTTATGAACTAGAGAGAGAGGTCTACAATTGAGGTAAAGAATGAAAGTTTGAATTTAAATTATTAGGATCTCAATTATTGAAAGAAAGTCGAATATGGTTTACTATTGCAACTTAAGGATTGAATTATGATAATTGGAGTTTAAATTGGAGACTTATGGAATCAATGATATGTTTTTGGAGTCTACAATGGATGATTTTGGCCTAGTATATAGTGAATTTTGGTTTTGAGGCCTTCTATGAGATTAAGGGTAATGTCTAAATGTGATAGAGTCTATAGTTTGAGAAATTGGTTATGAGGCAAAAGATAGTGAAATCGGGGATTAGCGCCGGAAAGTCATGAACATGCATCGTACATCTTTTTAATAAAGACATGTGCATCATTGAATTGTTCTGATTATGCATTTAGTAATGGGTAATTATTTAACTGTTATAAAGGCACCGTTGGATCGTCATTCCACGGATATTGCTGGGACTTCCAGGCAGTAGGTCGGATTTTACAGGTGAGTAACGTAGTTGGTTCCTCAATCTTTGTGTGTTTAAAATTATGTGCTTATTCCATGTGGAGATAATGGAGGGTTTATGTGTTTGATTTTGATTGATTTCGGACCATAGGTGTCTGAAATATCGGGAACTTGACATCGAAGTGTCATTTGTGTGTGAATTGAAATTTCTGGGTTTTAATGCGATTTGGGACATATGGCATTATGTTGTGACACACTATTGTAAATTGAGACATATGCATTCATGCATAAAGGCATGTTCAGATAATGACAGTTGTGACCGGAGCAGCCACCGTATTTCAGAGCTTAAAGCTCAATGCAATAGGGCCTCGAGCCCAACATACTTTAGAGCCACAGGCTCACTGTATCAGGGCATTCAGGCTTAACGTATTTTAAAGCCACAGGCTCACCGTATAATGTGCCCATTCTTTGACGAGATCGGTATACAGTCCACAACACCGTAATAAAGTGGAAAGTGTCACATGTGCATTGCATATACGAATGATTAAATGTGGACTGTGTGAAAAATGAAATGTCTGATATTTATGAATTGGTAACGCATGTGATATTTCTGTATATGATATTGTGTGATATTCCGTGAATTGATTGTTCATGCATGAGTTGGGTGAACCATCGATGATGGTTTCTCACTGAGTTCTCAAACTCACCCAACATTGCAAATATTTTTTAGGACTGAGATAGTAGACTCCTAGCTCCAGAGATAGACTTTTCCTGCCGTGCGAGCGCGTTGGCAAGAGAAATGATGGCACACAGGTCGGTCAGCTGGGATTGTTTTAGGGATGACCTAGTATATGTTTTTATATCAGTTTCCTTTTTGGAGTAATGTTATTAGGCAGTGGAAAACTGATAGACCTGTTTACATTTATGGTTTCTAAGATATGAATGAGAAAGAATGTTTTGGTTTCAAAGTTTAGTGATTATTGTTGTACTAATGCTTTCATTTGGATGCCATGTGGATTTTAGTTGGGTTCGTTTGTAGTGCACCCTTATCGTGAGTTATGCATCGGAACGACCCACGAGCGTCCCGGTGTGTACACCCTACGGTAAGGGGGTGCTACACATATTGTCTACAAATGTCAATTACTAGGTCATAATAGCCATACAAAACTGATCCAAAAACTTGTCTTGTGAAAACAGTTATTTGAAGGTTTCGGGCCACTTATCCCACAATTGTGGGAAATGGTTAGGAAGGTGAAAAAAGGGATTTTGTGTAATTGATGAACTATCTAAGGTTTAGTTAATTTATTTGGTATAATAGGGCTTAAATGGACTTGTTTAAGGTGTGTTATGAACTTAAATTGGTATTCAATTTAATTGAGTAACACTTAATTTAATTATGCATTATTAATTGGGATAATAATATAAAGAATTTATGATTTAATAATAATGAATACAATATTGAATTGCTTGGTGTGTTCATGAATAATGAGTTCCAAAGGCTTATGTATTATGAATTGGATATGGATGTTTGTGAATTGAGAATTTCTGCGATGATATTATGTTAATTTCTGAACCTTAAAGTGTCCAAGGAGTTTGATATTTAGGATTGTGTTGGAAGTGCTTTCCATTTGTTTGAATATACATAATTTGTGATGACTCAATACCTCTATTGATGCATTGTTGCACATACTTGTAATTGTATGACATGTTAGTTTGTTTGGAAATCAATTAATATGTCAAGTTGAACAAAATGCAATAAAATGATATGTGTTGCAATATGTTCCTCACATGAGAATTCTAAAATAAACCTGTTTTGTTTTAAAACTATTAAGTCCTAGTCGTGGGTAAATAGGCATGCCTAAAAGAGTCTGCAGTTGCTCCTTTGATACTTTGGTATCTCCTATTACTGACACTTTGATGTCTCCTGTTATTGAGACATAAGTCTCTCCTATTCTGTGATACCGATCGTAATGTCTCCTGTATTAATTCCATTACCCACTTTTGTATAAAGGATTAACAAACTAACTTGTTTTGTATTATGTTATAAGCTCAGTTTTGATATAAATAAGCTTTGATTTGAACCATCTGAGCTCTGTTCTGACATAAGCACATTTTGTTTTGTTACTGACAAATTTTTTTTCTGATATTATAATATTCAGCTTCGAAGTTAGTGAGTTTTGCTCTGAAGCTAAATGTGTAACCTATTCTGATATGTTATATTTTGTTCTAAGAATCATGATATTTTGGTTCGGATTGAAAATGAATAAGTAAACACTGCTTATAATCTGATGTGATTTTGAATATGTGAATGTTTGGATGACTGTTTGAAACAGTTGTCAGTTTATATCCTGTTTAGTTTTTTCCTCACTAACTTTATGCTTAGCACGATAGTTTTGCCCGATGTCGGTTCAAATAGGAGGGTTTGAAGATTGGGACAATAATAACCGCAATGGCCAATGAAGAATGTGTTTGGTTTTGGGAATGCATGTTTGAGTTGTATGTAATAATATGAGGCATGATGTATTTTGTTAAAAGTTTGTAAATATTGTAATACAAAGTGTATTTGAACTTAAGATATGTAATGTGTTGTTTAAGGGTTTGTAATGTAATAACTTTAATTCAGGATAGTGTTATAATTGAAGCATGTATTTAGATAAATTCAGTGTGTTGGTTAAATTCTACTTAAAGTCCAATATGTATGGAAACTTAATGATTAGTTGTTTGAATTTTTGGCAATGCTTTGTATTGTTTTGATATGTTTAAGTCCTGTCTTAGGTAACATCCATATATCCTTCCAGGGGATATGTGGTTGTTACAAATGACTTCTCACCTTTTTTGTCCATAAGCTTGAGCATAGACACAAAGATGTCCATAAGCTTGAGCATGGACACAAAGATGTGATGATAATAGACAAATAATTACAAGCACTGAACCTCCTTAGATATGTACTCACAGTTAATGAATGAGCTGGATAAGACTAATTCGTCTTCAAAGAAGTGCATTATTCCTGACAGGATAGCTTCACAGTAAAATTCAAATGAAACCCTAGGCAATATCTACAAAAGAACATAATTAATGACCATCTAACAAAGCTTGACCATATATTTGGACACAAATGAGAAAAGATCAAAATTTTGGAGGTTATATATAAAAAGCAAACAACAATGATCAAGTGTTAGCCCTTTAAGTCCTAATAACATAATCGTGTAGACATTAGTAAGCCTTGATCAATGTTTGACACTCGAGGTGTTGAAATAAGACAAAGACTTACAAATAGGCAAGAAAAAAGGCATTGTTAATGAGTTGGCATGCATTGGTGCACAGTGACAGAAATCTTTAATAAGATGTAAGGTTCAGCTATGAGATCAAAGCGTAACTTGAGATGACCTTAGATTGAAGGTTTGTTAGATCAAATGCATAAGAAAGACATGTGAGAGCACATGTGAGAGCTATAAAAACTTAATGTAGGCTCAAATAGACGGACCGAGACTAATGAACTTGACATGGGTAACATTGGACATAACCAATGTGTTATGGAAGGATTTGGGCTTGGATAACTCATCATTAATAGATAAGATCAGGGGGCTTGGATAACTACGATGGTCATGAGGCATTTGAAAACAAAGTTTTGTTGGTTAACGATCATGTGTGGAAAGGCTGAGTCTTGTTTAACTAACATAAGTGAGATTGTTGTGCGAAGAAGTATGTGTAACTTCGGTATAAGTTCAATGTCTAAGAAAACCTTTGTACAACTAGTGTTAAAGCCAAAATATCAATATGGTAGGAGGCAAAAATTTAACAGAATGTGTAAAAAGAGTAAAGGTACTCATAAAGCGAATTCCTCAAAGGGAGGAAAAGGTGATTTCATACTTATCTCGGTTAGAGATTTTTGAGGCACCGATCCAATAGTTGCAACATTAAATAGATTGATAAATACACAAGAGGATTCTATATTAGAGAACATGATCCTAAGGCTTGTTGTTGTAACGCAGGATGTTGGACGTGCTAAAAGCACTTTGGTGAAATTGCTAGAGTCCCAAGTTTTGATGGCAAGCGGAGTGCTAAAGAACTCAAAAAAATTTTGCGAGGTGTGGAGCAGTACTTTGATATGAAAAATGTGCATAATTTGGAGAAGGTGTTTCATTCGGAGAAGGTGTCAATCACAACTATATATATGGTGGAGGATGCAAAGCTGTTGTCGAGAACTAGAACTTCCAACAATATCAGTATGGGTAAACCTCTCATTAATACTTGGGAGAAGATGAAGAAGGAGCTAACAAGTAGTTCTTCCCCAACAACACTTTATGACTCATGAGGGAAGCTTTAAAGAAGTTAAAGCAAGATGGCTCGGTGTAGGAGTATGTGTAATACTTTAGAGATTTTATGTTAAAGGATTACTTATGCAATTATCATAATGAGAATTTTCATAAACATAAAAGTAAATTTCTAAATAGAAACCTTATATGGGATCAATTTAGTGAACTTGTTCTCTAACAAGTACTCATATGTTTTTTAAATATCTCCATATTTTAGTCTATAAGATTGATTTCTTCCTTTATAAGAAAAATATTGTGTGTTAGTCTTTTACGTTCTATTAATGTCCAATAATAATATAATAATGGCTAGAAACAATTTATGAATAATAAAAATGTAATATAAAACTCATAATTATGATCTTATCATAATTTTATTTGTAATGTACATTTATCTCAGGGACTTTCATATACATTTGAATATGTATAAGATAAATAATGCCTTTACAAAATTATGTTACTAAACTATTTTTGACCAATGTCTTTGTAGAACATAAACTAATAGCCTTTATGTTGTATAATATAAAAAGCAAATAGTTATACAAAAGATATGGGTGTGTTTTGGCTTTAATTAGGAGCCAAAGGTTATAATATGTGTAACCTTTCCTTTCATAAGTTTATTACTGTAGGGAATGTCTTGTTTCATGAGTTTTTTTTTTCATATTCTCTGTAACATGATTCCTCATTAAAACTAATTTTTTACATATGTTTTGTAACATCCCATCTCCGATGGGAAGGGTATTTTAGTAAATTGGGACGGGGACGGGTTAGGAGTATTAAATTATAACTCGGCATGAACATAGGTCATGCAGCCTCTATAAATGGTGAGTTATGCACAGGCATATAGTCATACATGCATTCATGACATTTCAAGCCTAAGTGTCTAATTGTGATCTTTCGTGAAATTGGTGTGATAATGGGATTTGAAAAATTATTTGGAGTCGCCATAGAGTGTTTTATATTTTAGGGATTTATGAGAATTTTTCTGAAATTATCGGAGAAAATTCCCAGACCGCAAAATCGCCGATTACATGGCCTAAAAGTGTTTTTGTAGTGAAAGTGTGGTTTTCGTGTTTAAAAATTATTGGGAGTGGGTGTCTTATGTTTTACAATTTTGGGCAATTTAGGTAATTTTCAAAAAATGATTCGGAAAATTTCTGCAATTCTGGACTGGAAAAAAATCGTCAATTAGCGAACAAATTGGATTTTGATGGCGAAAATTTCTACCCAATGGCAATGTAATATTGGGTATATTATTTTGGAATTGAAATGAGGACCATTGGACTAAAATGGGTCAAATTGTAGTAAGTTTCTAAATCCTATCTATTATTTTGTCTTATTACTATTTTGTTTAACTAATCCTATAATGCCACTTGTCATTTTGCCTTAATGGCTTTTGTCCTATGCTTAGTATTTCTCTCGTATTGCCTTAGAAAAGAAGGAAAAAAAAGCCTTAAGCAATCATCAAGCTCTCCCATTTTTACTCTCCCACCATCGAATTCTCTTCCTTCTCTCTCAAAGTGAAACCTTCCTCTAGTTCTTCTACTTTCCTTGGTATGATGAGTTTTGTGCATGCTAGAAAGTGAAGGAGGTTGGTGATTGTATATGTGGAGTGAAGAGGAGAGGTTGATGCTAGGTGAAGAAGCAAGAGTTGGAGTTGGAAGCTTTTATTAGGTAAGGTTTTAATGATACTTTGATTATGTAGTTATTGAATCATGGTGATTAGAAGCATGTAATGGGAATTATGGTACAATTATGATGTTGATTGATGCTTTAATTTGATGATAATTATTGCTTGACTTAATGGGTATAAGGTTAGTTTGAAGTAGGAATGGATAAGGTAGTATGAAGACATGGTTTTAACTTGATTTGTGATTGAATTTTGATGATTCATGTTGATTAGAATTGAGAAATTAAGTGCTGCCAACTTTTAGGTATTAGCCCTAGGACATGTATGAATGTGTATGAATGGTATAAGAACTGATTTGTGTTATTTGGATGCTTGATGATGTGTTAAAGGCAATGGAAATGAGAGAAACAAATGTTGGACCAAATCTGGAAAATTAGGGTTTTTGATTGATTGTACTGTTTTAATCATAACTCATTGTATAAAAATTAAAATGAGGTGAGGTTTGTGGCCACTTAAACTTTGGGATGTTGGCTACATTTTTGTGTGAAATAGGTGTTGTCAAATTGTAACTCTAATAGGTTGAAATTTGGCATGGAAAGTTACTGTTTTATTGCCTGTGAACAGTACCCGAAACCATAACCTATGAGCTTTATTGATTTGTATAAAGTAATTGAGATGGAATTTGGGAAAATGGTCTTCATGGAAGTTGTAGAATATTGAGTTAGCTTTCCATTGCCACTGATCTTGCTAATTTTCGAGTTGTATATTGGGAGATATGAACTGATTCCTATGGACTGGTTTTGGGCATGTTGATGAAACCTAGCTTAAGTGTCTGACTTGTGAGCTTTCTGCTTGGGAGAAATTTTAGCAATTTTTGTGGACTGAATTGGTGTGAGTGATCTTCTGAAAAGTTGAAGAGGAAGCAATTATCTTGAAAATGAGATATGGCATATAATTTTTAGAGGTCAGAGTTGGGAGTTATGATTTTGCAAAAACTGATCCTGCATTAGGTTAGGAATTGCTGATCATGGCAGTAACTTGCATGACAGTTTTGAAATGGTTAGAAATTAAATTGGAAATTGAGTTCTTCATGAAAATTGAAGTTTGAGGATTTATCTTTTCAGGGGTATAAAGTTCAGATTTTTCTGACTTGTGTACAGGGAGTTATGCTTGTTATAAGTGTACTGCTCAAATTGAATGATTTCAGGGACAGCAACATTGAGTGAATTAATTGACTTGTTTAGCAATGGAATTTGATTTTGGGTTGTTCATGAAAGTTGTAGATGACATTGTGAACTTATTGAGCTTATTTATGTGGTAATTTTTGGCTGAAGAATATGAGAGTTAAGGAATTTGTAATGTACTGTTCTGTTTTAATGAGATTTGAGTAGGCTGTAGTTTTGAAGGGATTTTTGACACCCTTAGGGGTGAAATTGATTTTTATGGTCTTCATGAGAATGATAGAGCTTTTCATTATCTTTCCAACAAGCTATAGTTTGTATTTTTCTGATTTGTGTGCTAAGAATTATTATTGTTGGAAATTCGGATGGGAAATAGGAAAAAAAAAAAAAGGGTAATTGAATTAAGGCCGTGTATCGCCCGTGTGCGTCGCCTAGCGATTTAAGCCGATTATTCAGCCCGCTGGGCGAGACGTCCCCAGCGAGGCTGAACTTTTATTTTTTTTAATTTTTTAATTTATTATTATTTTATATTTAATTGGTAATTTGTGAGTTCATTTGGCAATTTCTTTTCCGTCAAACTTAGATTGACTGATTCTTGAGGCATCGGATTAGTAGAATATTTAATTTCATTTTGTGAGAAATTGGGAATTTTTGACGGAAATTGACGGGGCCCGGGTGGCGGAGCCTTTAATCAACGTTTTGTTTAATTGGGGACCTATAGAGGTCCGAATTGCGCCGTCGGCCTTGATAGGTTTCTAATTTTTAGGCGGATTTTATTATGGGAAATTTGGATTTAGGGCGGAAAATTCATGAACATGCATATTTCACCTACATGTGCATAAATTGCATCTGTAGTGACTCGTTCTTTCTCTGTTTCTTATAGAGGCCCAGTGGGCGTCGTTAAATGACCGACGGGCGAAAACTTCCGACATTATCTCGGAAGTAATAGGTGAGTAACCTAGTTGGTTTCTCAACCTTATGTGTTTATTAATTATATGCATTGATTGCCGTGAGGATCAAGGATGGATATATGTAATTGATTGCTTTGCTTGATTTGGACCGTGGGTGTTGAAATATTGGGTTATGATATTGAAGTGCAAATGAAAATAAGTGCGTGAGAATGCATTAGTAAATTGGATTATAAATGTGATAGATTAGTAAATTGGATTGTAAATGTGATAGTGAAGCGAAAGGTAAATGCATGGGAATGAAATCTGGATGAAAGTCCGAGGACATTGGAAAATGATCGGAAATAGTAATTAATTGGAATTAGAAATAGAAATCGATAATTGGATATTGGAAAATGTCATGCATTCATGCATGGTAAATGATCGATAATGGCAGTTGTGACCGGTGTAATGCGATTTGAGCTTTAAGCTCAGCGCATAGGGCCTCGTGCTGAACGTATTCGAGCCTCGGCTCGATGATCGTAGCTATGCCCAACGTTTGAGGCTTTAAGCCCAATGTTTGAAACCAATGACTCAACGTATATGAGCTCGAGCTGCGGTCACAACAACGAAAGAAAATGGAAGAGTCACATACACCTTGCATAAATGAATGTTTAATGTGAATTGTGTGAAAGGCTTATTGC
The DNA here is from genome assembly GCA_029891385.1 of Erythroxylum novogranatense. NCBI lineage: Eukaryota > Viridiplantae > Streptophyta > Magnoliopsida > Malpighiales > Erythroxylaceae > Erythroxylum > Erythroxylum novogranatense. The sequence goes on along the minus strand of JAIWQS010000034.1, from coordinate 147,673 downwards.
CTTATAAAATGTGAAATTGAGTGCTGTGATTTCTTGTTTATGATATATATACGATGTTGTGTGATTGTGTGGATATGCATTAGTTGGGTGAACCATCGATGATGGTTTCTCACCGAGTTCGCAAACTCACCCAACATTGCATCTATTTTTCAGAAATGGAGAGTACCCGTTGGACACACGGAATGCGATATCTTATAGCAAGACAAAGTATCGAATCGGGATCGGTGTCATCCGTATCTGCATTCGTGTATTAATTTGGTATTTAGTAGGCCCAATTGTTTTCATGGAATTGTATAGAGTGGTGAGCACTAATGAGTGCTAATAATGATTGAAATTGTTTTATCAGTGAAATGGTATAATCTTTGAAAGTGTTTTGTTATAATTGGGCCAAGTCAATGATTGCTTTGCGCACTCTAATGTTTTTGAAAGAAAAAGATAATGTCATGCGCACTCTAATGTTTTTGAAAGAAAAAAAAATGTCATACGATTTTTGTTAATAAGGTAATGAATGTTCTAGTACGCCACCCTCGCGGGTCACGGGCTCGGATATCACCATGGATATCGGGTTCGGGTCTCGTCGGGAGTGGGGTGCTACATGTTTCTTTGGTTAGGAGCATTAAGCCTATGCTTTTAGCTTTGTCATTTGTAGAAAATTCTCATTGTATTCAATGAGTTATATATTAGAAGTTTAAATCCACTTAGGTGATATCATCTACTGTACTTTAAGGATTATCATATTGTTTTGGTTCGATCAAATGCATTATTTTGGCTATAAAGGAAGATGAAAGATTTAAAATTTCAAGTAATTAATTCATTTTATATAAATTAACAAGATTATATTTATTCATACATACATAATTATATAACTTTTAAATAGTATTATATTAAACACATTTAAATACAACCTAACTCTTTAAATATATAACTAATATAACTTAAACACAAAAGACTATAATTTTTCTATAATTATTAGCATTTAATTCAAGCATTACTCCAAACACCTCTCCTTAAATTTGAATTATTTTCAAATTTATTCATTAATCATGCAAATCTTCAAATTTTAAAGGCTTAGTAAATGTATTAGTAACCCTTTCACATATTTGAAATGTACCTTCTTTTGGATAATACTTTATAATGAAATGAAATATTATGTTAATATGTTTACCTTTATCCTAGAAAATAGGATTTTTAGATTTTTCCTAATTTTATAGATGATTTTTCATCCATCAAAATTTTCATAGCTTCAATATGCTGCGAAATGCATCATCTTCATTAACTTTTGTAGCCAAGTAGCATGAAAAATATATAAGGTAGTAGCATACTCTGCTTCACAAGTTAGGCGAGCAACAATGGATTGTTTCCTTAAACTCCATGAGAATGCATAATCTCCAATATAAAATACAAAATCTAAGGCACTTTTTCTATCATCTACATTCCTTCCCCAATTACAATCATCACTATACCCGACCAAAGTAAAGTTGTTGGAAGATAAACAAAACAAGCCAAAACAAGCCATAATCCATTATTCCTTTAATAAACCTCAAAATAATTTTTGTTTCCTTCAAATGTGTGATTGTAGATGCCTCTATAATGACTAATTCCAACACTATATAAAGAATATTAGACCTTGAAAATGTCAAATACCTCTAACTTGTAACCAACTTTTAATACAATGTCTCATCCACATCACATCTTGGTAACTTTGTTCTTCATTCAGAATGTGTCAAAACTAATTGACAATATTTTATGTTGAATTCCTTTTAAATCTTCTCAACACACCTCTTTTCAGAAAAAAAAAATGTCCTCATATGATTGTTTCACTTTAATTCCTAGATAATATGATATGAGGCTACTATTAGTTGTATGAAATTCAACAGTCATCTCCTTAAACGTCTCGCACGTAGTTAAATTAGTTGTAAAATCTAAATAACAATATACAAGAAAATAATCAATACATCACCATTATGAACTTTTCTTATATAACATATTCTTCTAGATATTTTTAAATCCTTTCTTTGACAAATAATTATCAATATGGCAATACCATGCCCTAAGAGTTTGCTTTAACCTATATAAAGCCCCTTTTAGCTTCAAGACTTTGTATTCTTTCCTTTGACAATGTAACTACTTCGTTGCTTTATAAACACTCCTCTTTTGAATAGTCATTCTAGGGATTTAACATTCATATAACAAAGTCTCCATTTTTTTTGAGTAGTTAATGTAATGAGTAATTAAATGGTTTTCGATTAAACAATTGCACTTCATTATAATCTATACCAGACCTTTGGATTATCCCTTCGTATTAAGTCTTGCTTTGAATTTCTCCACTTCTCCATTTTCATTCTTTTAATATGTAGATCTACTTCACTTCAGTAGCTTGCTTACCTTTTTAAAGTGAAACGAGCTTCTAAGCATTATTTTTTACAATTTAACTCATTTCTTCATTCATAGTTTTTTTTTACCTTGGATTGCCTTTTCAAAACCTATAGAATCTAAACTTAAAAAAACAATAAAAAGAAGAATCATTGATTTCCTCTACTTTAGTATAGTTATTTTTATAGATTTCTCATTTTTCTTCGCCTTTCAAATGACTTAAAGGACTTAAATCAACGAAAGTAAAGGATGGTGTTGCAAGTTATGTAGGAAATTGATCATTAATTCTAATTTGATCAAAACAATTTTGTGAAATAATGAAAGAAATTGTAATCTTCCTCTTGATTGTCCCATTTCTAAACATTTTCCTCAAACTTGACATCTTGACTACCCACCATTTTCTTGCTTTCAAGGTTAGAAAGTTTATACCCATTTTGATCTCAAATCATACCCAGTAAAAATCTCACTATTTCTTCAAACTTGCTTCTTATTATGTCTAGAATATAAAAGTATGCAATGCAGCTATAAAGCTTTCAATGAAAGAGACTCACCTTCTACCACATGTCTTTTATAGAGTGATCTTCATCAAACTTCTATTAGGACATCTTTTGGACAAGCCAATTGCATGTGCCATAACTTCATTCCAAAATTGTTCAGGTACTTATTTGTTTTTTAACATGCACCTAGCTATATCAAGAACACTCATATTCTTCATTTCCATAATATTGCTCTAATAAGGTGAGTTTAAGATTGCTAAAACCTACCAATGTTATGATAATCACAAAAATCATTAAATTGATTAAAAGTGAAGTTGCCACCTCAATTAGTGACCAATGCTTTGACTGGATATCCACTTTCTTTTTACACTAATGCTTTGAATTGTTGAAAGTTTCAAAAGTTGCAGATTTCTCTTTCAAGAAGTAAACCCATTTCTTGTAGTTTTAATCATTAATAAGTAATAGAAAATATTTTTATGGGAAATTGGACTAAAAGGACTACAAATATTAGCATGCATAAATTGAAGGAGATTTGAGACTCTTGAAAGTGATTGCTTTGGAAATAAAATTTTATTTATTTTTATATACCCTTTATTTAATTGATTAGGATAATCAATAAGAGGCAACCCATACACCATTTTCTCCCTCAATAAAGACTTTATTCATTTAAAATTTAGATTACCCATTTGAAAATGCTAAAGCTAACTTGGTTGTATAGTATAAGCTTTCAACACTTTACATAATCAACATGTTTTTTAAAAGACAACTTCTTGGACATTTCGACCTCAGTGACTAGTTAGCCTCTGCCATATTTTAATAAAGAGTTATTCTTTATTTCAACCTTATATCCCTTTTCAAAATGTTTCTCCAAACTCAAATTATTATATTTCAAGGCTGAAATAGAATAAATTTGAATGAAGAATTGATGGCATATGTTAACTATGTTTGAATAAGAATGTCGCCTCTCCTTTAATAACAACTTTTGTATTGTCTCCAAAGAAATTATTACCTATGAAAAATTCATCAGTGACAAAATAAATTCTTTTAACATGTATCTAAACATTATGTTTTTAAAATAAATTTTCCCATCACTATTACTAATACACACTACAATAGAAATCACAATTGTCTATGAAAAAACGTAGTCAAAAGTCCCAATTATATTCGTCACCAAAAACGTCACCAAATTCTTATAGCTAAGAATTATAGGCGACGTTTTTTTCTATTCGTCACTAATAGTTTTTTCTACGCTTTATTTTTATAGATAATAACTATTAGTGACATTTTGAAAAATCGTGGCCAATACTTAATTTTCATAACTAAAACTTATTAGCTATGATTTTAAAAAAGTAACCAAAAGTTTTTAGCTGCATTTCAAAAAATGTAGATAGAGTTTTAGCTACGTTTTCAAAAGCATAGCCAAAGAATTTTAGTTCGTTTTTAAAACATAACTAGTTTTACCTACATTTTTAAAATGTAACCAAATGTTTTAACTACGTTTTATAAAATGTAATCAAATTTTCATATACATTTTAACAAAATATTATACCATGTTAAATGTAATTATTTGTGATATTTTTAATTCATGTTATTGTATATAATACATAGATTTTTGTTATTAATTTATTATATAAAATATTATAAAAATGATTGACAATTTGAAACATTGTATATAAGAAATAAAATATCATTAAATTATACCAAAAAAGAATATTTTTAAGTATACAAGATTTTAATTACAACCTCAACAATTCTTATAAAAAAATATAGAGACTCATGAATGACGTCAAATCAGTAACACTAGGTAGTAATCTGGGCATCGGTATACTTCCATTTATCAACTTGACAATGTGATTCCTGTTGGTTTATGCCCTTGCAGCCAATTTTGGTTGTAATTTTAATTGTATAAAATTTGTTTTATTCAATAAAAGGCATTCTTTATCTTTGTGCATTTTAATTATTTAATTATTAATCATAAAGATAAATCCACAGAATAATTGTTATGCAATTAGAAATTATAATGTGATTATAATTATGAGATTCAAATTGTATTTTGTATTATTCCTAAAATGTTCCTAGTCATAGTTTCATCAAGACGGGGTATTGATGAAATGGTTAGACTAGCAAATATTTGTTTCTTTCTTATGAAGAAAGTAATCGATCTCATAGATTAAAGTATGAAGATACTTAAACAAGCTTGTGGGTGCTTATTAGAGAATAAGTTCACTGAACAGACCCAATTATGAGAATCCCAAATAGAACATTACTTGTGTTTCTATGGATTATCTCATTATGATGGTTGTATAATTGATCCTTAGACTTGAGATCACCAAAGTTATCTCATGTAGGAAGTGCTATGTTTTGATGCTACTTATGTTCTATTCTTGGAATAGTTCAATTCGGTAGTTATTGGATATAGTATGAACTATATGGAGATAGTTGAGTAAATCAATAAAGGATTCGTTGTCCTAAAGTAATTAGGAAGAATGTTCTGTTGTTCTTGATTAGTAATAATTTTGAGAATCTCTGGCCAGAGTAAATTGAAATTTGAAAAAGTTGTTTTCAAATATCAATTATAAATCATTTATTAATTAGCAAGAACAAATATGATTGGATTATTTAGAGTAGACACGAATTCCATACTCTAATTCCAATTGGAACATTAGATGACGAAAGGATTAATTTATACAAGATAACTATGCATTGACAGGTTAAGTCAAACCACTTTGACATTCCAAATATTTGGGTGGTCATGACATGTTGCTAGACGTCAATCATGATCTATGATTATAAATTGTTTAATTAGATAATTAAAGATAAATTAAAATGAGTTTTAATTTATCTGATTCTAATTATAATTACAATTATAATTTGTAATCATTACCAATATATTAGGAACCTAATGGGTCACACATAAAAGGTCTATTAAGGAGAAAGCGAAATTAGAATTAAGTTGGACTTAATTGAGAAGTTTTAGAAACTTGAGAGTCAATATGAGATATTTGATCTTATAAGGATTTATTAATAATTATAATTAAAGTTTGACTTTAGTTGTAATTTTAATAAAATCGAGGATATGAAAATAAGATTTTCATATAAAAGGAAAAATTAGAACATATTGAGGCTAGCACTTCTAAAGATTTTTCTCTCAATTTTGATTTGAGTTTTTCTCGAAAAGGATCTGTGGATACCGTTAGAGGCCGAACGATTGAACGGCTCGTGGATTTGACTATTTCGGAGAAGCAAGATATTGTATCGGGAATCAAAAAAAGGTTAGTTTAATTTTGTCAATTTCTTGTTTTATGTTTTAAATTTAATTCTGTTAAAGTTGATTCTATGAAAAATTTTAAATTCATTCCGCTGCGTTTAGATTTGATCTTGTGTTAATTCTCTAACAATGGTATCAGAGCCACCTTTAACAATTTTATTTTTATTCGTAATCTTGAACGATTTGATTTTAATATGCAAAAGTTGCATATTGATAACTATATGTTATCACCGTTCCATTTTCTAGAAATTTTGTTTTGGAAACAAAAGGAGCAATATGATGATATGCGTTTACGAAAAGTTTACGGAATGTCTTTGTTATGCGAAAGTGTTTGGATAATAAAAGGATGTAATATGTTTGCATGAGTTTCAAAGGTTACGGACATTTTCGGGTTTTAGAAAATCTGGAAAAGTTGTATGTGGTTACGGAAATTTGGAAAGAGTTTCAAGAGTTTCGGAAAGAATTTTGTTTTGATCTTTCTTTCTCTTGTTTCTCCTCTTGTTTGAAGTTTACGGAACAAGCGAATAGTTCGTCGTTACTTTTACTGAGATGAAGAGTTGCATGCTTATGTAATTCTTGACCGTTGAAACCAATAGGTGGTTATCATTTTCTTTTGCATAACGTAAGCTTAAGTCTTAGTCTAATAACTGTAAATGATTGCATTTATGATAATGCATTATGTTCTATTACTCTAGCATATTCGTTCATTTATTCAAGCATTAGCTTTTAAGGTGACTTTTATGTCTGTTTTATGGTTTATTCATGTAACAGAAGCTGAGGTTATGCATGCTTCATTGTTATTGAATGTTTGATTAATGTTGATTATTACTAAGCTTCATGTTGATGAACCGTTGGACTACGGGAGGCAGCGGTAGCCATTAGTAGTTAGAGAACCACCAAGAAGGTGGTGGTAGTTCTCTCTAGAGTTTTATTTATTTTATAAGGTTGTTATACTTATACATATAGAGAGAGTGCCTTGAGATTGTGAAGGTAGACCTTGCGAATAAATGTTATTACGTGTTTAAAAAAAGGTTCTGAGAGTGGAGAAGATGGGGCGTGTGCAACACGTGCCCCATCTGCGTAAATCTCATAACTTTGTGCCAGAGACGCATGTCTCTGTCCGAACCATGTGGCGAGATGGTCTCTGGCGGGCCATGTGGCGAGAGCGTCGTCTCTGGCGATGAAACATGGCGAGAAATGGTTTCTGGCGAGCCATGTCGACGAGCCAGCGGCGAAATGGTTTCTGGCGAGCCATGTCGCCGAGGCGTCGTCTCTGGCGATGTATTGGCTAGGAAATGGTTTCTTGGCGATGGGCCACTCACGATATGAGCCGAGGAGGCGGCGCCAGCAGAGGAGGCTGTCTCTGGCCGCACGCCAAGAGCGAGGGAGAGTCTCCTAGCCTCTGGGCCTTTTTTAATTTTAATTTAATTTAATTTTTCAAGTGTTGATTAATTAAATTTTATTAAAGAAAATCTCAATTTATTTTCATAATTAGATTATGTCAAATAAATTATGTTATTTCGAATGAGATATTGTTTTATTTTAAATCCCTCATTAAATATTAAGTACATGTTTAGAACATGAATAATGCCTTCCATTATTATATGATTAAACAAGAGTTTTGTTTATTGTAGGCTTGTTGAGTAAACTCAAGGTCACTTTAACTTTGAACATGTTTAGTTTTATAATAATGGGTTTTACTTAATTAAATTTATATGATTTGGATGAGTAAACTCATGATCATATTAATTTAAATGCAAGGTTAGGAAAATATTATTAGATATTTCATGATAAAGAGTTGTCTCCTAATAGATCAAGGAATCACATAGGATGTGATTGATAAAATGTTATCTGCCTAATTTTAGTTCAATTGGTTTGTTGAGCAAACTAAAGATCAATTAAATTAAAATGGGATCCTAGCCTACTAGGAAATTATGTGATAATTTCTCGAATTAATAGTGAGGGCTATTAATTTGTTGAAAATAGTGGGAGTAACCAAAATTTAAAAGTCCTTATTTATTTGGTTTCTGGCATATACTAATTTATTTTATTTTAACGAATCAGTTTTGAAAATGAGTACGAACTTGTCCACTGAGGAGCATCATGGATCTGAAACAAACCCAGGGCCAAATTTTTACATTGGTTCGTAACCTTAAAATTGTTTTAAGGCAAGAGAAAAATTATGCGTTCTTGACAATGAGCTTCCACTGAACACCTTTCAAGATCTGCCAATGAAGATTGGGAATATTATCAAAGTCATATAGATGACAATGAGCAAGTGACATGTGTGATGTTAGCCAGCATGTCTCCCGAGCTTCAGAGGCAACATGAAAATATGAATGCAAGGGAAATGTTCCTGCACCTTCAAGAGTTGTTTGGTGCGCAAAGTCGGGTGGAGAGGTTTGAGACTGTGAGAGCCTTGTTTCAATTTCGGATTGCTTTTGGAACATCTGTAGAAATTCATGTTCTACAAATGATTGGCTACATTGAAAAATTAGGTCAATTAGGGTATGACCTGAACCTTGAGTTGAGCATTGATTTAGTGTTCCAGTCTCTTACCTCGAGTTTTTCACAATTTATTATGAACTTCCATATGAACAAAAAGGAAATGTCGTTGGCTGAATTACTCAACATGCTCAAGACCGCTGAGGGATGCCTTAAGAAGGAATCCAGTTCTGTTCTTGTTGTTGGCTCTTCTTCTTCCAAGAATAAGGGTAAGACCCTTAAGAAGAATAATAAGAACAAGAATAAGAAACTACGCTAAAGTAGCAAAGCCAATGACGGTGTCGAAGAAGAATGATAAGGGCACTGTTTTCATTGTGGCATAATTTGGACCTTTGGAAGAAAGCGCAAAGCTTATCTTGCTAGCTTGAAGGAAAAGAAGTTAAGCGAAACTTCAACTTCAGGTTTGTTTATGATTGAAATCAATCTTTCTACTTCTGTATCACAATCTTGGGTATTAGATACCGGATGTGGTTCTCACATTTGTAACAATGTGAAGTCTTGACAAAGAGTAGAGCGTTGAGAAAAGACGAAGTGGACTTACGAGTCGGTAATGAAGCAAGAGTTGTTGCATTAGCTATTGGAACTTGTAGTTTAGCTTTGCCTTCTGGTCTTGTAATTGAACTATATAATTGTTATTATGTTCCTGTCATCACAAGAAACATTATTTCTATTCCATGTTTGGACATGAATGGATTTGTTTTCAATATTAAGAATAATAGTTGTTCTTTTTATAAAGATGACATTTATTATGGATCTGGTATGCTTACAAATGGTTTGTATGAATTAGATCTTCAAATACCAATTCTTCAAATAAATAGCAAGAAAAGGAGATTAAGTGAACAAAGTCCTTCTTATTTATGGCATTGTAGGTTAGGTCATATTAATGAAACAAGAATCACAAAGTTACATAAAGAAGGATATTTAGATCCTTTCGATTATGAATCATATGAAATTTGTGAATCTTGTTTAAAGGGTAAAATGACCAGACTTCCCTTTAGTGGAAAGGGACAACGTACTAATGAGTTGTTAGAGCTTATACATTCAGATGTATGTGGCCTATGTCTACTCAAGCTAGAGGAGGATTTTCATATTTCATAACATTCACAGATGACCATTCTAGATATGGTTATGTGTATTTAATGAAATACAAGTGCGAAGCATTTAAAAGTTCAAAGAATTTAGACTTGAAGTAGAGAAACAAAGCTGGTAAGAGTATTAAGACACTTAGATCCGATCGAGGTGGCGAGTACTTAGACCATGAGTTTCTTAGTTACTTAAAGAGAATGGAATTCTCTCGATGGACTCATTTGGAACTCCACAACATAATGGGGTTTACGAAGGAGAAATCGTACTTTATTAGATATGGTACGTTCCATGATGAACTATGCAGTTCTTCGGTTTCATTTTGGGATATGCTCTTATCTGCTACTTACCTATTGAGCGAGTTCCATCAAAACCGTTGACAAGACTCCATATGAGATATGGATTGGTAAAAGACTAGGGTTGTCACACTTAAAATTTGGGGATGTGATGCTTCGTTAAGCGTGCAATATCCGATAAGCTGAAGCTAAATCGAGATAAATGCATGTTTGTGGGATATCAAAAGAAAGTTTTGGATATCAATTTTATCATCCTCATGAGCAAAAGGTGTTTGTCTCAAGACATGCTATATTCTTAGAAAGAGAATTTATTCTCAAAGAAAGTAGTAGGAGTAATGTGGAACTTAGAGAAGTTCTAGAACCACAAACACACATTGAAATGGAACTAGAACCACAAGTTGATACATTAAATGTCCAACCAATGGTTGAAGGAACATATAGTCCTCGACGATCAGGAAGGGTACGTCATCCTCTTGTTAGATTAGATCTACATGTTGAAAAAACAAGTGATGATACTTCAATTTTGAATAGCGAACCTCACTGATTTTAAGGGAGCAATATCGGACATTGATTCTTTAAAATGGCAAGAAGCCATGAAATCAAAATGGAATCCATGTACACTAACCAAGTATGGTCCTTGGTGGATGCACTGAAGGTATAGTACCTATTGGGTGCAAATGGATTTTAAGAGAAAAGCGGCATGGATGGAAATGTACATACGTCTAAAGCAAGGTTAGTGGCGAAAGGTTCTGAGAAAAACAAGGAGTTGATTTTGATGAAACTTTTTCGCGATGTATCTTAAGTCCATAAGGATTTTATTGGCTATAGCGGCATATCCCGATTATGAAGTTTGGCGGATGGATGTCAAAACAACATTTCTCAATAGGAATTTGCAGAGGATGTGTATATGACACAACTGAGGGTTTTGAATCCAAAGAATTTCACGATCAAGTATCTGAGTTGCAAAGGTCCATATATGGATTTGAAGCAAGCGTCACGGAGTTGGAACATCCGTTTTGATGAAACATTCAAAGAGTTTAGTTTTATAAAAAATGTAGATGAACCTTGTGTTTACAAGAAGGTAAGTGGGAGTGGAGTCATTTTCTTAGTGCTTTATGTGGATGACATATTGCTCATTGGAAATGACATTTCAATGCTCCAGTCTGTTAAGATATGTTTATCTAAGAATTTTTCCATGAAGGATATGGGAGAAGCAGCTTATATACTAGGTATAAAGATCTATAGAGATAGATCAAAAAGGTTGCTTAGTTTGTCCCAATCCTCGTACATAGACAAAGTGTTAAAACGGTTTAGCATCGAAAATTCTAAGAGAGGATTTTTGCCAACATCGCCTGGAATTTCTCTTTCCAAGAACATGTGTCCTAAGACACAAGAGGAAAGAGATAGGATGAATGGTGTTCCATATGCTTCAGCTATTGGATCCATCATGTATGCGATGCTATGTACAAGACCAGATGTGTTGGACCCCGAACCTTAGAGTGAAAATTTAGAAATAATAAATGAAACCAAATGAGTGTTTTATATGAAATTTTATGTTATAGATGATTATGATATTGGAATGTGAATCATGCATGGATGATGGGTTGAGAAGCCTTAAGCATGAATCAGGATTAGATATGTAAGATTATGAAAAAGCAAGAGTTTATGAATGAAAAGATGCTATGGAATGTAAGAAAGCATATGAATTGAGGTTGAGATTGGGATAAATGTCAAACGATAGTTGAATTGTTATAAATGATGTGCAATTTAAGAAAGTGAAGTTAGGATGAATGTTAAATGTATATGCTGGTTTAAGGGAAATTAAGGAATGATTGAAATAGAATTGGTCAAAGTTGCCTTCTTTGAAGTTTTAGCTTGTTCTTGTATCTTTCCAACAAGACTACATGTGTAAGTTTTCGATATCGGAGTTAAGAGTTATAGGTTATTCAAGTTATGATGTTATATAAGATTTATGTTAGTGACAGCTTTGATGACATGTTTGAGAATTGTGGTTTTGATGAATCAATGTAGTTGAGATTTGAGAAGTTCATGAATTGATTTTGTTGCTTGCATTGTAATGAAGTGTTTAGGCCTATTAATGAGTAAATATGTGAAGATTATAAGTGTATGTGATGGTAGTTTGGATGAGAGAAGCATTGGAAAAAGATTGAAGAGGTTTTGGAAAATTGCACAGCCTCGGGTCAAAAGGACCCCTTCCCTTGCTCATGTCCGTTTAACGGACATTATCGGACGAATTGGCACAGTTTTGGCCGTATGTGTCCGTTAAACGGACATGCATGTCCGTTTAACGGACAGTTACAGGTCACTTTGAGAAAAACATGATTTTGACCAGTTTTGAGGTCGAATATCGTTTTGAGGCCTCTAATACGAGTTGTATATCTTGATGTTATCTTTCCAATGGCTAAGAACGAAGGCATTTGAATATTTGTAGAGAAAGTTATGGCATTTGCGCCAAAAGAGTTTCAAATGGATTTAGAGTTTAAGCATGGGTTAATGTTTTGATCATAACTCACTCATCCGACCTTGGATTGAGGAGATTCTTGAAGCATTGAATTCCTAACACATGTGTCCTTCTCTCCATGAAAATTTGTATCAATCGTAGTTGAATTGAAAAAGTTTGATTGAATCATATGATAATCAGAATGTTTTGTTTCATTCTGATCTTGCTATTTTTCCTTCCTCATTCGACCTTGTCAAATCATTTGCTTATATCTTTTCCGTCCGACATCCGAATGACTCGGTTCTTGAAGCTTTGGATTCCTAAGACAATGAAGTTCATGATTATGTGAAAATTATGAATTTTAGAGATTTAATTGAGTAAGATTATTTGATTCAAAGTGAGACAGGAAAGTTTATGAACATAGTTCGGTATTTTGTAAAATTAGGGATCTGTGGAGATCCGATTGAAGCGATATTTGAGGAGAAATAAAGTTAAGATATGGGGCTACAATTGTTATGAAGAAATGAAATTTCAATTTAGCCTTTAAGAATGTTTATTTGTGGAAGGAAATGAATTCTAGAAAATGTGTTAGTAAAATGATATGTTCGACATGTTTGGACTATAACTTTTGATGTAGTGCTCCGAATTGGATGACTCTTGAGGCATTACGAAATTAAAACATAGAGGAACATTTCTCTAGAAGAAAATTTTGACAAATTCCTACAAATGGATAGTGCGAAACATGTCCGCAAGTGAGCATGACTTAAAGAAATATTCAGGGGTAAATTAGGAAATTAACTTAAGGATTTGAGTTTAAGGCTGATAAGAAAAGGGCAAAAGGGTCTTTTACACTCTAATTTAAATGACTTGGCATATAAGAAGAGGGGGAGTGTCGTTTTTTAAGAAGACCCACGAAATTTCTAGAAGAAGAAAGAAGAAAGAAGAAGGAGGAAGAGAGAAGAGGAGAAATCGTGGAGGAGAAGGAGAAGGAGGAAGAAGAGGTAGGGTTTCTGAACTTTCAAGCTTGATCTTTCCATGGATTCATGAAGGAAAAGAGGGAAGGAGAAGAGATCTACCCTCCAAGCCAAAAGAATTTCAAAAATAGAAAGAGAAAGAGGTAAGAGAATCTTGAGTTTGAGTTTTAGTGATTTGTTAGTTTAGAAATATGGAAAAGGTGATGGCTTTGTGATTTCCTTGATTAGTTTTGAAAGATTTCTTGATGAATTGATTTATTGTTGGATTTATGTGAGTTAAGGTTTGGGTAAAGTTTGAGAAATTGAGATTGTAGAAATTCTTGATTTGGAAAGGTTGAAAATATGATGAGTTCCAATTTCCTATAGTTAATTTGTGAAGTATGATGTTTATGATATTGGAATTGGTTGATTATGGCTTAGGTGATTTTAAGTTGGAAGAGAGAGAGAAGTAAAGATCAAATTGAGGATTGGAACAAGCTTATGGCATGGATAAGAGGTGGGTAATGTGTTTATTTTGCAAATTATAAGCTAATTATAAATGTTGGTTTGTTAAGCTATTGTTTTTAAATGATTTGAATAAATTGTCTTTTGGGATGATTTATGAAAGATTGGATTCATTTTTTTCCGAATGAATCAAGAGCTGTTTCGGATGTTCAAACGAAAAGGATTAAATTAACGGTTCCCAAAGTATTTGAAGGATTTTGATGAAATGAGCATGATTGTTGACTTTTTATGTTGATTGTTTGAGTTTCAATAAGTGAATTGTGGTTATTGATTAAATTGATTGATAGTTTGAGAATATGTTTGTATTTTTATATGCAAGTATGCAAGTTTGTAGATGTAAATGTGCTGAATATGACATTATATAAAAGTTGAATTTTCGAAATGTGCCTTCAGGCAATATGAAATTTTCAAGCATGAATACGTGTTACATGGGTTTGGTTAGGTCCTTCATGTGGAGTCAGTGCACTGGTCTCGTTTTAAAGCCTTCTCCCGGCTACCCGCTAGCGACATAGGAGCTCCGTTTTTGGACTCCCCATATGTGTTTCACGGTTGCACAGGACCGCATTGCGGGAATGTGCAGTACGTCATGTGTTTTTGGACCGACCCAAACCGTTGATGTGTTTAATGTGTTAAGTGCTTTTACTTTGTTTATAATGTGATGCACTTATATGTGATGCATTTATGTTTTCAATGGATTGAAATTTAAACAAATGAGACATTGGGATTTTCAACTATAGAATTTTGAAAAATAGTTTGTAAATGTTTATGAAAGATGTTGAGAATTGAGAAGCTTTTGAGAAATAAGCCTTTGTTGTTTTCGATCAACTGAAACTAAGGTTTGAAAATACTTTTGCTTATCATTTGTTTAATAAACATGTTATCCAAGAGCTTACGAGCTCACCCCCTTTCATCCCCATCTCCGGTATTGACGGGGAGATTGGATGAAAGACACCAAGATATCAACATTTGTATATGTTTTGTACTTTGTGTTATTGGCTTAAGATTATTGGAAATGGTCTATGGCTTGAAATGCCATTAGAGTATTGTAAGCATTTTGGTTCATAATGTATTCTGGATTATGATATTGTATAAGAACTTGAGTGGTGGAATTGGAAATGTATTGGTGTTGGATTGTGCAATTTGGTTTTGTATATCAATTGGTTGAGTTATGAATACAATTGGGATATATGTTATATATATTTAGATATGGATGAATGAACTGGATGATGAGATATTAGTTTGAATGTGATAAATATGAATTGATATGAAAATGATTTAAAGTGGTTAGAATTTAGGATTGCGTTTCTGCTGAAATCCCGGACAGAGGGTCCGGTGGATTTGATTATGTGAAATTGTCTGGTATATATATAGAAGTGTATTCAAGATATTTGCAGGTTTGGGTTTTGTTTTTGTGCGATCGTTATCTTTGATTTTTATATGATTTATAGGGATAAGTGAAGATGTATATGGATTTATGGATTTATTGACATGAGTATGAGATAGTATAATAAGGAATGCGATCATGATGAATAAGAGGAATAAAGCAACTCGCGATTAGTATGAGTTTAAGGCTAAGTCCTTATATGATAGATGAAAAGCATCTTAAGAAAGCAAGAAAGAAAAGAAAAAAATTATCTTGTTTGGGATGGGTCAAGTCTATGGTATCCAACGCGACGCTTCTTTAAGATTATTAATCCCAGATGTGAACACTTGTCATGTTATTGATTTGACTTCATATGTATGTTTTGATTAGAGTTTGAATCCGATCCGTTTCCATTTCACAAGTTTGTCAAGAGTTCATTGATTTCATTTGGATTCGATTATATTAGCTTGAGTTTCAATTGATCTAATTGTTTCGCATTAATATTCGATTTCCATTGGTATTCGATTCATTTAACCGCATTTGTTTCGTTTCATGCGCTTTGGTTTTCGATTTCTATTCTGCTTCAAGAGTGGGGTTATGAGAACAGTGTTAAGTGTAAGAAGTTGGGTCTCGGAAATGGGATCCAACAAGATGTTGCTTATGCTTTGAGCATAACAAGCAGATATCAAGCTAATCCGGTGAGGTCATTGGACCGTGAAAATATCTTAAAGTACTTGAGAAGGACTAAAGATATTTTTTGGTCTATGGAGGAACCGAAATGAGAGTTATGGGTTATTCGGATGCTAGTTTCGGTCGATCAAGATGACGATGAGATCACGGTCGGTATATTTTTACTCTTTGTGGTGGGCGGTTAGTTGGAAGAGTTCCAAACAACCAACCATTGCAGATTCAACAATGAAGAAGGTGAGTATATTGCGATTTCTGAAGCGTGAAAAGCGATTTGGATCGAAGTTCATTCTTGAACTTGGGTGGTTCTAGCATTGTTGATCCGTTAGTAGTATCTGCGACAACAATGGTGCTATTACCTGTGAAGGAAGGAAGAGATCTCATCAATGATCAAAACATGTACTCGGAAGTTTCATCTCATCCGGAGATGGTGGAGCGAAAGGACATCCAGATAGAATGAGTTCCTTGAAGAGAATCTAGTGATCCTCTCGTTAAGCCGTTATCTCAAAAGAAACATGATGAACATATGGATGGCTATGGTATTAGATACATTGGTAATTGGCTTTAGTGCAAGTGGGAGATTGTTGGTTTATGCCGCTGCGACCAATTTTGGTTGTAATTTTAATTGTATAAATTTTGTTTTATTCAATAAAGGCATTCTTTATCTTTGTGCATTTTAATTATTTAATTATTAATCATAAAGATAAAATCCTGGAATAATTGTTATGCAATTAGAAATTATAATGTGATTATAATTATGATATTCAAATTGCATTTTGTATTATTCCTAAAATGTTCTAGTCGTAGTTTCATGAGGCGGGTATTGATGAAATGGTTAGAACTAAGCATATTTGTTTTTTCTTATGAAGAAAGTAATCGATCTCATAGATTAAAGTATGAAGATACTTAAACAAGCTTGTGGTGCTTATTAGAATAAGTTCTTTGAGCAGACCCATTATGATAATCCCAATGGAGCATTACTTGTGTATGCGTGAATTATCTCATTATGATGGTTGTATAATTGATCCTTAGACTTGAGATCACCAAAGTTATCTCGTAGGAATTACTATGTTTGATCTACTTATGTTCTATTCTTGGAATAGTTCAATTAAGTAGTTATTGGATATAGTATGAACTATATGGAGATAGTTGAGTAAATCGATAAAGGATTCATTGTCCTAAAGTAATTAGGAAGAATGTTACATTGTTAGCGATTAGTAATGATTTTGGGAATCTCGACCAAGTAAATTGAAATTTGAAAAGATGTTTTCAAATATCAATTATAAATCATTTATTAATTAGCGAGAACAAATATGATTGGATTATTTAGAGTGACATGAATTCCATACTCTAATTTCAATTGGAACATTAGATGACGAAAGGATTAATTTATACAAGATAACCATGCATTGATGATTAAGTCAAACCACTTTGACATTCCTAATATTTGGGTGGTCATGACATATTCTTTGAGCGTCGATCATGATCTATGATTATAAATTGTTTAATTAGAGAATTAAAGATAAATTAAAATGAGTTTTAATTTATCGATTCTAATATAATTAAATTATAATTTGTAATCATTGTCAATATATTAGGAACCTAATGGATCACACATAAAAGGTCTATTAAGGAGGAAGCGAAATTAGAATTAAGTTGGACTTAATTGAGAAGTTTTAGAAACTTAAGGGTCAATATGAGATATTTGATCTTATAAGAATTTATTAATAATTATAATTAAAGTTTGACTTTAGTTGTAATTTTAATAAAATTCAAGGATATGAAAATAAAATTTTCATATAAAAGGAAAAATTAGAACATATTGAGGCTAGCACTTCTAAAGATTTTTTCTCAAATTTGATTTGAGTTTTTCTCCGAAAGGATATGTGGATCTAGTTAGAGTAGGACGATTGAGCGACTAAATGGATTTGACTATTTCGGAGAAGCAAAATATTGTATCGGGAATCAGAAAAAGGTTAGTTTAATTTTGTCAATTTCTTGTTTTATGTTTCAAATTTAGTTCTGTTAAAGTTGATTCTATGAAAATTTTTAAATTCATTCCGCTACGCTTAGATTTGATCTTGCGTTAATTCTCTAACAATTCCCACTGTGATAACAAGAAACACAACTGTCAGAGCAATTGATAAGGCAGATGTCTCTTAAAGAATCTGCAAATAAAAGTCAGAAGAGTCAATCTCAGTGTTAGAGAACCAAATAACAAAAGATGTACAAGATAATCAACAACATAAGGCATTATATTGCATATGCAGCAGAAGTACTACGATCCGTGTTAAATGTGCTGTATGCGACAAGCGTCACCTTCATGTAGAAGAACCAAATATAGAAATCAACAAGGAAATACTATACCAAACCTTATAAGATAGATGAACTCATGAACTAAGAAAGCGATATGCTTTGACAGTTAATACCGCTCCTGAAGGATATACAAATTCAAAGTTGCAAATAAAGGGGGTCAAGCGCTGTGGCTGTGTACCATCAGAAGCAGCAAAAGAAATCAATATGATATCAAGTGAGATCTCTCAAACAAGAAAAGGTAGAATAATCTGTTTATGTGAAAACCCCCTAAGCACTCGACAACAAAGGGAGTACTGCAAAAACAAAAACCCCAAAACCCTCTATTTAGTACCCAAACCAATCATCTCGTACGCTTAACTGAAAAGGAAGAGTACGAAAAGGGCATTTACCTTTTTTTATTCGAATTCATCGAAATAGAAAAGGAAGGGATATTCAATCTCTGTTGTACCCAGCAGATAAGAAAACAGAGAGTAAAAGCAAAGAGCAAAAATAGAAGCAATGGATTTGGTCGAGGAAAATACTAAAAGCCAGAGCTGCAGAGCCCCAATTATACCCAAATGATCAAAACCAACCGTCATAAATCCACGCCTAAAACACAAAAGAAGAACAAAGCTCGAACAGTTAGCTCTCTCGCTTCCTTGGAAAAAATAACAAGTATTGTTACAAGAAGAACAAAGAAACGTCCATTCCACCAATATTCTCTAAACCACGCTTCAAGCACCCCGGCATGGTGAACTCCATTTGAAGATGTTCCAGACAATACATCACCTTCAATAAGCAAGAATGAGAGCAAAAAACAGATTTTGAGCTCTTTCACTAACAACGACGAGTAGAACTTTAAATTGGAGTAGATATTAGAAACAGGAATAAACTAAACGTAGCTTCATAGGAAGATAGACTCAGATTATAGAAACATCAAACAGCAAGAAATTTAAGATGAGATTAATCTATAAGATTAAACCTGTGATACATCAAATCAAGTAGCACTCCAATTCAAAGATACAACAAATAATCATAAATGAAGAGAGCACTAACCTGCAGAATTGAACAGCCCCGTTCTTAGTGGTTAATTAAAAAGGATTAATATCTCAAAAATGGTACCAAAACGATTGCGAACGAACACATCCACCACAGCAACTTTGAAAAGCGTAAGATATCGTTTGTGTAATATTTTCAATGATTGTCTTATTGAATGAGTCAAGTATATGTACACAATAAATGATTCTAATCTAGCCATTGAATACAATTTGTTATGATCTAATGGTCTCAATAATGACAGCATATTGTTTTGCCAGTAGCTACAGATGGAGGGCAATTATCGCTAGAGCTAATCGTCTAGTGTATATGTGCAGATCTGTTATTGTGAGCTGCAGATGATGATTTATCCAACCTCAAATCAATGGGCCTGGAATCTTTGGTGGACTTATCAGTATTGTAGACTGGACTTGGGTTGAGGTCCTAATCCATCATTCTAACATTCCCTGTCAAGCGAAAACGTGGATGAACATCGACGTTGAGCTTGGAGATGAGCTTCGACGATCAGACCACCGTGAGAGGTTTTGTAAGTAAATCTGCTAATTGATTTTCAGTGTTGACATATCTCACATCTAATTCTTCTTTTTCGATTTTATCTCGTATGAAATGAACGTCAACTTCAATGTGTTTCGTTCAAGTATGAAACAATGGATTTAAGGCAAGAGACCTAGCGCCATTGTTGTCACACCAGATAATTGGTGTTTGTTTGAGAGTAAAACCCAACTCTTTAAGTAGAGAGTGAAGCCATAGGACTTTTGTAGAAATTTGAGCAAGTGCTCTGTACTCAGCTTCGGTGCTTAAACGAGAGACAGTGAATTGCTTCTTTGAAATCCAGAATATCATATTACCCCCTAGGAAGACACAACCACCAGTAGTGGACTTCTTATCGTCTGGATTTCTTACCCAATCAGAGTCACTGTAAGCTTCGAGAGAGAAAGGATTTGATGATGGACGAAATAAGAGAGCAAATCCTAAGGTTCCTTTTAGGTATCGTAAGACACGCTTGCAGGCAACCCAGTGAGAGTCGAGAGGGTTGGAGAGAAATTGACTTAAGTGATTGACTGTATAATTGATATCTGTTCTGGTATGACATAGGTATTGTAACGCTCCAATGACGCTTCTGTACAGGATTGGATGTGCAAAAGGAGAACCCTCAAGAGCCGACAGCTTGGAACCAAGAGCCATGGGAGTGGAGCATGGTGTACAGTCGGAAATATTGGTGCGAGCAAGGAGATCCACGGTATACTGTCATTGTGACAGGTACAAACCATCTTTATTTCTGTAAGCTTCAAAACCAAGGAAGTGATGTATACTGCCTAGGGTTTTGAGAGCAAATTTGTTGTTGAGTTGCTTGATGATTGATTGAATATCTGAATGTGAATTCCCTGTTATTAAGATGTCATCAACGTTGATTAGAAGTAGTAATAGGGAGCCATGGCGTTTTCTGTAGAAAAGGGAAGTGTCGGATTTGGAGTTGTGAAATCCCCAATGTAGAAGAGTAGACTTTAAGGTAGTATACCAAGCTCGTGGAGCTTGTTTAAGGCCATAGAGTGCCTTATCTAATCTGTAAACATGATGAGGAAATTGGTGATCCTCATAGCCTTCGGGTTGATGGATATAGATTTCCTCATGGAGATGGCCATTGAGAAAGACGTGATTGACGTCTACTTGTTGGATGTCCCAATTTTGTAAAACAGCTAGAGATAACACCACCTTAATAGTTGAAGATTTTATCAAATGACTGAAAGTCTCTGTAAAATCAAGGCCTGGAGTTTGGTTGAATCCTTTAGCCACAAACCGAGCCTTGTATTTTGCAATTGCACCATGAGAATCATACTTGATGCGAAACACCCATTTAGTGCCCAAAATTTTCATAGAGGACTGAAAAGGAATTAGAGACCATGTTTTATTGCATTGGAGAGCCTGAATTTCTGATTGCATCGCTTCTTTCCATATGGGATCTATGAGAGCAGTGGTAGTTGATGTTGGTTCAGAGGTTGAGGAAGATGTGAGAGATGAGTGATAGATCTTTGGTTTAAAAATACCATTTTTAGCTCTTGTCTACATGGGATGAAGATTTCGGAGACATTGTGGTGTAGGAGGATGAGGAAAATCAGATAATGGTGAAGAAGAAATAGGATTAGAGTTGTGTACCTAAGTTGTTGTCCCTAAAGAAGAAGAATGCAGGAGAGGTTCCATACTTGGAGATTGCCCAGTAATTGCCTGTAAAGTGTCAGTCCATGTAGAAATAGGAAGACTAGGTTGGCTTGTATGGGGAGTAGGTAGCTTGTGGAATAAGGATAAGTAGGGAAACTCATATTCATTGAATGTGAAGTGTCAAGAGATGTATATATGGCCAGATGGGTGCAAGAATTTATAGCCTTTATGATAAGGACTAGCCAAGGAACACACATTTGCTGGTGTAGAAGTCTAGCTTATGTTTGTTGTAGAACCGTAAGAAGGGAAAACATGTGCATCCAAAAATTCTTAGGTGATCATACGTGGGTTGTTTATGAAATAATTTTTGGAATGGTGAGAGATTTTGGAGAACTGGAGTAGGATGATTATTTATCAGATAGGTTGCGGTTTGGAAAGCTTCAAGCCAAAAGGTTAGAGGTAATTTAGCATGGGAAAAAAGTGTAAGACCAATCTCAGTTATATGGCGATGCTTCCTTTCAAAAGTCCCATTTTGTTGATGCGTATATGGACAACTGAATCTGGATTTAATCCCATGTTGATTAAGAAATGGTAACAACGTCGTTGTGTAGAGATTTGATTTTGTGGTTAAGTTGTAATTCAAGAAGAGATTTAAATTGTTTAAAAATTCTCTTTTCTGATTTATATTTCATAGGGTAGAGCCATATGAACCGAGATAAAGCATCAACAAATACTAAATAATATCTATGACCATGTGTTGAAGGATAGGGACTTGGACCCCAAACATCAGTGTAGATTATTTCCAAAGGAGCAGAAACAGATATAGGGTGTGTTTGAAATGGTAATTTGTGGTGTTTTCCATATTGGCAAGATTCACAAAGACTGATGGATTTAGGACTAAATTTGAGCTTCATTGACTGTAAAATGTGTTGTAATATAGTAGTATTAGGATGTCCTAAACGAGCATACCACACATTAACATTTGATTCATAAAGAAAAACAGCATATGGATTAAAGGCAGAATAGGAATTGTTGTTGATGGAAGATCGTGTTGTGTTGGATAGATGATTGACAGAAGACTATGGAGTAGTTGGTTTTGAACTAAGACTATACAAACCATTCCTGAGAAGCCCCTTGAGCATAATCCTCCCTGTAAACTTGTCTTTAAAAACACAACCAGAGTCATTAAATTCAAAATTAATCCTATTATCTTTGGTAAGTTGAGAGATACTAATTAAATTCTTTGTGATTTGTGGGACGTGTAGAATATTGTGCAGTTTGAGAAGTGTAATGGAAGTTGTAGGTAAAAGAGAAGAACCAATATTAGAGATAGGTAATTTGTTACCATTACCAACTGCAAGTTGCTCTCGACCAGTGTATGATTCTTGAATATTTAGATTTGACAAATCTGTAGTGACATGATTAGTTGCTCTACTATCCACAAACCAATTAGGTTCAGAAGAAGAGTTGGGAGAAGTAGTAGCTGAATGATGAGCTAGATATGCCTATTAAGGAATGTTATTTATTTGCTGGGAAGGTTGATTTGATCAATTGCCTTGCCAGTGAATGTCAAAACGCTTGTAGCATTTTAACGCCTCATGTCCTGTTTTCTGACATAATTGACAATGGAACTTGTTTCTACCCCCTCGCCCTCTATAGGATCCACGACTATGATTGGTAGTGCGAGTAGGTTGTGTAGAATAGGTTGCTAAATTAGCAGATGCAGAAGATACAACAATATGGGAGATGGCGTGTTGTTGTTCAAGCTTAGTTTCATGCATCATTAAGGTGTAAAGAACATCTTGTTGCTGCAGATGGACATGTGGGTTTTATGTTGGGTGCCCTCCGAATTGATTCTGTTGCACCATTTGCACAAGGCCAGGTTTCAACTCAAAATTATTTGCTTGCACAGGAGGCCTTGTAATGCTTGGGCGAAATTCCCCAAAATCTAGGACCGCATGATCCCTCATAGTTCTCTGATTCTGTTCGGCCATGTCCGACTCGACTGCCTCTTCTGGTGAAAAAGTTGTAGTAAATTCGGGTTTGATCTGGCGTTCCTTCATAGACTGTGCGTTAGATGCTCTTGCCCGTGCTTTTCTTGCTTTTGCTTCCTTCCTTACTGCCTTAGCTGTCTTCTCGATTTCATAATCGAATAATAATTCTTCAGCACTAAGGACCCTTCGCATAGACTAAAACAAAACACAAGGCAAAATCAAATGCAAGGTGCAGAAAATGCAAAATAAAAAGTAGATAGTAAAAAGAAAAAAATAAAAGAAAACAAAACAAAAATCAATTTTAACAAAATTTATTAACACAAAACACAAAAGAAATAAATAAAAAAAAGAAAAGAAAAAATGTCCAATTTAACCAAACAATCAGTCGCCTAATATTACTCAGGGATTACTCCCCGACAACAACGCCAAGAAACTTGATGTGGTTCCGCAAGTTCATGGGTCTCAAGTAGTACAGTATAATATCGTCCCACAGGGAGTAATTGTGTAAGTACCAGGCTTGGATCACTCAATTAATTGGACTTAATCACTCGTGTAGGATTGGTAAATTAAATTAAGAAATTAACTATATAAAAATAACAAAATCAAGCTAAAGAAAATTTGCGAATATTTCTAGCGTTAATTGAATGGAATGTGGTAAGCTTCAGGATGGTTCCACTTTTAGCTATTGGACTTTACAGGTCAATTTATGAGGCGAATTTTGGTTGATAGAAGGTTGAGCCTAGAGTTTCTTAGATCCTTTTTCAAGGTATCAAAGGAGTGTTATGCAATAATCCTAATCTACTATCGTAAACTAGCAATCAAGCATAACCCATTAAGTTCTTTGCTAACCTGGTTTTCTCTCATAAATTTAGTTTATGTCTAAATCTGAAATTTATAAGTTTTCTGTTTTGGAGTTCCATTATTAATTTTCACCTATCGGTTCTTCAATTAACAACTAAGGCTTAATTGTGGTTGGCCAAACACAATACCAGCAAAATTAATATCAAAACAGAAAGTCAAACTTATAAATCCACACTCATAAATCAACCGAAATGCAGTCCACAAAAATTAGCTAAAAGCTTCAGCCCAACCTTGAAGCTTTAAGGAAACTACTCAGTCATGATAGGATAAAAACCACAAACATTAAAGTCAACAAACATCATATGAGACACTAAATAATAAACAGAGAATAAATGAGTTTTCGGGTCTCCCTTTCTGCGTTTAATATTTTGCGCCCCTCCCTGATGTTGCGTCCCTCACTGTTGGTGCATCTCCTGGATGCGTGGTGCTCCTCTTGTCTCTAACAGCTCCTAGCCACCACCAACTTTCAACGTTTTCCTCTACTGGTGTAGTCGTGGTGTGGTCTGCTGGTTGCTCCTAGTGTTTAATGTTATGTTGGTGGTCTCGTAGCTTCAACGTTTTTTCTGCTAACGTCCTCCTCAGTGGTGTAACATTCATGCCTCTATGTTGGTGGTCTCGTGGGTGAGGGCTGTAACGTTAGTGTTGTGTGTAGTGTCACATTGAAGAGCAGTTCACGTTGAGAGCCTTCTTCCTTGTGTAAGGTTGAGAACTGGTTAGTAAATGGAGTAACGTTGAGAGCTCCAAAATGTCAAGTGAGTGGAGAGTTTTGTGATTAAAAAAAATGTGGAGTCTCCTTGGTTCATGCACAGCTCATCTATATTTTTCAGACTTCACGCTCCTTCCTTCAGTCCACTCAATCTCCAGACTTTACTCACACACAACAAGTCACTTGTTCACTCACAACACTCTTCACCTTAGTTCTCCAGACCACACACTCCACGCTACTATTCTTCTCTTGGTTTCTCGATTCTTGCCTTCCTTACTCACTCTCACACGGATCACTCACACACTCTCTTCTCTTATTTTCTCGATTAACGCACCTTCCTTACTCACTCTCACAAAGATCACTCACACACTTCCCACTGCAGTTTACGCACACACTCTCCCTCACAAACCTAACAGTTCACTCCCTTTTCTCTCCAGTTCACGCACACACCTTTCTTTTTAACGCTACTCACTCTCCTCTTGTAATTCCCTCCTCACGTTACTCCCATCCTCAGCCCATGTAGCACACTGCCCTCCAGCTCTTCTTCTTCTCCTTTCCAGCTATCCTCTTCTGCTTTGGCATGGGTTGCGGGTCTCTTGGTCAGCTGTAACCTTGGTCCCTCTTGTGTTGTTCTCCTTGTCTTTGCTGCCACCTTCTTGTCCTTTTGCCAACCGCTTGTAACGTAAGTGGAAAGAGTGTGTATGTGTGATCAGTGTAGCATGAGTGTGTCTCTACTGGGTCCCCTCTTGATGGGACAATTTATCTTGATGTCTCTCTAAGCCTCTCTGTTGCGTCCCTTTGTATTAAATTGTGGCTTCATGTCTTTGTTACTTTTTACGCCCCTCATTTTTTTAATTTGTTCTCCTCTTGTAGTTAATTCATAGGACCCTTTAGTGTAGCCTCTTACGTTGATTTAAATTTAGGAGCAAAATCCCTTGGTCCACGTCTGTTGTATGGCTCCCCTTTTATCTCAACCTACTGCTAACGTCTTCTAATGTATGTCCACCAGCAGCTAGATGTCACCGCATGCAACATTGTAAGTGGAGAATTTTTTAGTAAAAGTGCAACGTGAATGGAGAGGAGTATCCTCCGAATCAATGTGGCTGTGCGTGAGTGTTTTTTTTTTCTTCTTTTCTCCAATGCTTCCCTCTATGACAACGTTTCGCCTTGGACTGTTGTGGTCCTTTACAACTAAAACTAAGTGCAATTCCTACAAATTAAACATGAGTAATTATAAATGCAAATTTTGGTAAACTAAACAATTTAGCAGGAAAAATATGTATGACGTCCAATAATTAATCCAAAAATTTAGGAAAAAATGTCACTCATTCTAATGATAAAAATGCCTTTAACAAATGCCCCCAAACTCAAACTTTTGCTTGTCCCTAAGCAAAATTAAGAAAAATTGTTCAAAATAGATTAAGGAGCACTTAACAATTGGAATTTTCATAATTACAGTAACCAATTAAATTTTACCTTTATCCACTTATCAAACCATACCCACCTTCACAGTGCAAGGATGTCAATGCTCGCTTAAGCGCACACTCCTTGATTCAAGTCTAATTAGAAACCAACTAAGTCACAAGAGTATAGAAAAGACAAATAAACTCAAAGGCAATTTACAACCCAATAGACTCTAAAGATATTATCAAATTAACCAATCCCATAGGCAAAAATTCTCCATCCCATCTCCACTAATTTTTAGCACACATTTTCAAAGGATCAAAAGGTCTTATTAGGGTTGTAATGGGGTCGTTGGGGTTTAAACTTAGCTTAGACCAAGGAAAATGGTAATAAAAGCTCAAATAAAATAGAAATAATTATTCAAGAAATAGGAAAATGTAAGGGATCTCTCCTTTTTTTTATGAGCAAGTAAAACTGTGGAAATAAGGAAGATTTTTTTTTATAGAATGACAAAACTCAAACACGACAACATGTTATTGAAAATGGTAACAATTACAAGACTTAACTCAATTTCAATGAGTTCCTAAGTTTCAAATAATTGACTTTCTCCCAAACTCAGTTTTTTGTATACTGCGGGCAATAACCTACAAAATCCTCACTTGCTTGCTCTTTTTTCTTTTTTTCCCTTTTTTTGCTTTCTTTTTTTTCTTTGTATTCTTTTTTTCTTTTTTCTTTTTTTTCAACCCCCCACATAACCTACTCCTAAATAATCATTTCCACATGAAAGGTAGGGAATGCTTGGCTTATGGCTTGGTTAAATGAGGGTGCCAAAGAAATAGGAATTTTACTTAGGCTCAACTTGGCTCCAAAGGGAATATAGGATTATTTTAAGTCAAAATTGGAATGTGGTTCATAATTCAAAGAAATTTGCCTTAATCACTTCCTTATCAAATTTGTTCTCACATTTCGCCTCGATAAGACTAGAGAACTTGTTCTAGGATTGGTGAGATCTCACTAGGTTCCAACTTGCCTAAAAATTTAATGGATAATCAAAACTCAAATAAAATGGATGGAAAGACTCAAATCAAAGAATATGAGTATGATTAAACAATTAGAAACCGAGCACTAATCCGGAACAATCTATCCACAAACCTTCTAAAGGTAAAGCCAATTAGGTTCCAAGCAATTCTCAATTTCCCAAAAGTGAGGCCAAAATCAAAACCTTTAAAGATCAAATTTTCTTAATAAGGTTTAACTATGCAAGAAAAATAACTTAAAAAAAATGAAAAGTAATGTCAATTTTTTGTATTTTGTAATTTTATTATTTTTTGTTTTGAATTTTTTGAAAATTTTGAAAAAATTGATGATGATTTTTTGAAAAATTGATGAAATTAATGCATTTTTGAAATTTTTGAAAAATTGATAAAATAAATGCTCACCCCCAAACTTAGATAGGACATTGTCCTCAATGTCAAAATGCAGTACAATTTGAAGTAGGTAATCAAGCATGGATATGCATAGTTAGGGACAAAAAGAATGTCAGCAATAATGCATGCGAATTAAGAAATTTCTGCAGATCATACTCAAACACAAACAGTCACAAAATTCAACAATATGCTAAGACATGAGTAAGAGGCACAAAGAACTTCCCTGTAATGAGCTGGAATCATTTTCTTCAGAAGTGTAATTCTCCCTATCAAAAGTAGTTTGTAAGGTCCAATTTCCTGCAAATAACACAAAGAGGAACGTGAATTTAAGGTACAGGAAAAAAACATAATAAAACAAAACAACGAGGGTGTGAAACTTGGGTTGCCTCCCAAGAAGCGCTAATTTAAAGTCCTTAGCTTGACTTGTCCAAATGGTTGCTTAAGGGTCGACGTTAGAAAGGGATTGAGTGATCCCTATTTCTATTGGAAATCCAGTCACATAAGGCTTTAACCTTTGCTCATTAACCTTAAATACTCCAATTTTGGGATCCTCAACTTCTACAGCACCATGAGTATAAACCTTAACAAATTTGAACAGTCCCGACCACCTCGACTTCAACTTTCCAGGAAATAGCTTGAGTCGTGAATTAAATAACAAGACCAAATCTCCTTCCTTGAACTCTCTTTGGATAATATGTTGATCATGCCATCTCTTCGTTCTTTCCTTGTAGATTCGGGCATTCTCATAAGCATCTAAGCAAAGCTCCTCCAACTCATTCAAGCAAGAAAATGCCTTTCTCCACCGCTTTGAAGTCAAATTAGGCTTCGAACATTGATATGCTTTCTTATGCTCTCTAGCACTCTTAAAAGATTATCAACCTACATGGGCTTAAAAAGCATTATCAATATTTGGATAGGTCGAATTAGGGTCCAGAAATTCATACCTGAGGTTAGGAGGCAACGGTTTCAATTCCATATTTGGAGGTTCTTCTTTGTTCGGATCAGGTGATAGTGTCAGTTCAGGTTGCACAGGTTGTGTAGATTTTTGCACAGGTTGTGCATCGAGCATCTACGCAATTCAAAATTTCTGATTCCTTCTCTGTAAATTCAGATGACCCATGTTGTTATTCTGACCTTCACTAAGCGATGTTCAGCGAATCCTTCGGATGAGATTTTCTGAATTCAACATCAACCAACTTGTCAATAATGTCCACTCTTAAACAAGAATCCTTGTCATCCATAGCCTTCATTGTCTTTCCCAAAGTAAACTCGATTTCTTCCTCCCCTACTCTCAGAGTCATTTTTTCATTCTTAACATCTATGATTGCTCCAGCTGTTGCTAAAAACGGTCTCCTAAGTATAATAGGTATGTTCATATCCTCCTCCATTTCTAGCACAACGAAGTCTACTGGGATAAAAAGACTTTCAACCTTGAGGGGCACATTTTCCAATATCCCAATGGGAAATTTTATGGACCTTTCGGCTAGCTGCAATGATATGGTGGTTGGTTTAAGTTCTTTGATGTCCAATTTCTGACAAATAGATAATGGCAGTAAGCTCACACTTGCCCCTAAATCACATAAAGCTCTTCCAATTGTTGTAGTTCCAATTTGGCAAGGTATCGAAAAACTTCCCGGATCTTGAAGCTTGGGAGGGAGTTTGTTATGAAGAATGACACTTGATTCCTCCATAAGAGCCACAGTCGCATATTCCTCTAGCCTTCTTTTATTGGACAAGATTTCCTTTAAGAACTTGGCATAAGTAGGCAATTGGGTAAGGGCTTCTGTAAAGGGGATGTTGACATAGAGCTTCTTCAGAATGTCAACAAATTTTTCAAACTGCTGGTCTAGCTTAGCTCTATGAAATCTCTGAGGGAATGGAATGGGTGGCTTATATGGTGGTGGTGGTATGTATTTTTTCGGCTCAGGTGATTGTTGCACAGCCTGTGCATCAGATTGCATAGGTTGTGCATCCTGGCCTGTTGTTAATAGATATTTTGAGTGGCTATTTAGAACTTAATTCAAAGTCATTCACATTCATTTTATGTTCATCTATGGCTAGTTTATTATGTTTAAGCATTATTCGAGATTCGTTGACGTAAAATATGTAAATGAAACAGATAGACTCGAATTGCATTGTTTTTCGGTTTCTCACAGCTTTGACTTTTAATCGTTATGGGATTTTTATATCAAGATTGGTTTATCCAAAAATTCTGAAATTTCATACTTAAATTCTTGACTCATTGACGGATTTTTTGAGACCAATTTCATATTTTTATGAGCTGGAATTTAGGAGAAATTAATTCATGAAATTTGTGTTATATTTTGGATGGGTAGAATGACCTTTCGATGATGTTTTGATCATAACTTTTGGCTTGAATGGAGAAATCTTGTTATTCAAGTCTCGTATTGAAGATGACTCAAAGAGAAAGACACTGATAAAATTTCAGCCCCTAAATCATCACCATTTATTTTTTATGCACTGTCGAATTTGACCTTTGGAAAATTTATTCTGACCAGCCAAGGATCAACATCAACTCCCATCTTTTAATTATTTTAGTCCATGTGTAACTCACTCTCCAATACAAAATCAGCCTCAATTACAAGACAAATCAGCCAGCATTTTATTCAAAGAAGCAGCCTTCCTTGAAGTTTAGAAAAGAATTAGCCTGCAATTTTTGACTACCACTCCATGCCAATATTCAGCAGCCATCCTTCACGCCACTTCTTTTCACCAAGACCTTCAATTATGGACAAAAGACAGCCAACATTTCACTAATGACAAGATTGGCAGCTGGACTTGATGGAGAGGACATTGAATTGATGGTTTTGGGAGACAACTTGGCAAGTTGAACAAGGCAAGGAGGAGCTGGCGAAAAAGAGGAGAAAGACATGTTGAGTGGGTGGAAAAAAATGTAGCTGCATGGTGGACTTTCAAGCAGCTGCGTGAAGAATAAAGCGACGGTGTGAATGAGAATAGAAAGGTGACTAGTGGTGGAAATAAATCAAGCAGCAACAGGTGGCGTGAATCAAGCAACTGGTGGTGAAGACAAAAAAGACATTGAAGACAGATGGTGGAGACAGAATAAAAAGAAGGGAAGTAGCTAGGTGGAGGTCTCTCTACTCCTGGAACCACCGAGCATACATTCAATATCCTTCCACATTTCCACAAAAAAAACAAGAGCCACTACTCAAGTTACAATCATCACTCACAAAAAATAACCACTGAAGAGATTCCAATAAGACGTTGGTAGATGGTTGGGAAATAACGTGAGCTGGCTGATTGTGAAGAGGAAGAACGTGGGGGCTGGAGAAATAATTTAAGCTGGTGGTGTGAAGATATCCAAGCAGCTGGTCGAGATATTAAAATAAAGGAGGAGGACAGGTGGAAGCAATCACATAAAACCTTCATTCACCTCTCCAACAAGTGACAGCTGGGATTTTTAAGAAGACGTGGGATACAACAATGAAAAGAAAAGGAGACAAAGGGGGACGCACCTGGTGAATACCTCTTCAGCAAAAATTCTTAACATACACTCTCCACAAAGACGTTGGCAGCTAGGAACTCTCTCATACACATGTTGAAGCAGCATAGGTGCATGAGAGTGGACAATAACTATTGAAGTAAGAGGATTTATGCGTGGTTGAGAAAAAAATACATTGAAGAGACCAAGGTGAAGCAGTTGCATGGAAACACAAAATTAAAGCAGGAGGAGGAGCAACCACGTTGAAAGGAAAAAGGGGGTGTTTTAATTTGTTTTCTTAATTTATTTTTAATTCTGTATTTATTTTAATTGTGTGGTTTTAATCAATGCAAACATATATTATGACCATGATTTATGTTACATTGATAAATATGTGTGAGTAAATTTTTCTTTTCGGTTAAGGTTAAGATTGATATTGGATTAGGATAATTTTTGTGGTATTGATTTTTGCTTGATTAAATGCATATTTAGTCTTAATTTAGCTTGATCACCTAGATTAAAAACCTTAGACGATTAAATGCCACAACCAATGGGATTTAATTTGTCGAAAAATTAATCAGGCGACATACTTGAGACTAAAGTGTAGACCAACCTTAGGATCTTGTGTAAGGATATCTAGAATTAACGAACTTAATTTTAGGCTTCTTGTATTTAACGCCTTTTATTCCGAATTATCTATGGATCAAGTAGTGACTCAGATTTAGAAGAGAAGGGAACACCATGAACATTGGGTTTGACTTGCTTAAGTGAAGTATTTCCTAAATCAATCCACTTTTACAATTTTGTTTTAAATGTCCAATCCAATTGAAATCTGATACCTTAACCGAACTTTTTTCATTTGATTAAATCTAGTCGTTTTAATTCATACCTTGCAATTTTCATATTTCCTTGATTTACTTATTTTATTTTATTTTATTTTATTTTCAAATCAATCAATTCGTGATCGTCTAAGTAATTTTTCATCGTTTAATTTAATTGTCTTATGTGTTGGAAAATTTTCCCTTGGGTACGATATCCAGTTCTCACCGATTTATATTACTTGTCGACGGGGTGCGCTTGCCTCTAATTGGTCTAGATAGAATTTAATTTATATCGCTTTGTTTAGACCGCAACATCTGTTCCTGCGGATTCCTTTTCAGCTTTGTTCTTTTGCACCATAGGTTCTAAAACCTTTCCACTCCTTAGTACCACTGCCTTGGTTTCCTTAGGAGCCTCTGATTCTGCTGGTAGCTTACCCTTGTCTAGCCTTAGTGATGCGACATGTGCATGCTAATCTGAGTCTCAAGCATCTTATTATGGACTGTCAGTTGGTCCATTCGGGTAGTAAGTTGCTGGATCAAGTCTCCTTGCTTTTGCATAAAAGTTCCCATCATTGATTCAAGGTTAGACTTAGGTTCAGGTGGAGTTTGTTGTCTCAAGCTTGGGAAACCTGGGGGGCCACGATTTTGTTGTTGCTGGGTCTGTTGGTAATGCGGTTGATTTTGTGGGTAATGGGTTTGGTTAGGGAAATTTTGGGGTGGCTTGGGTTGTTGAGACTAGGAGAAATTTGGGTGGTTTTGCCATTCAGGGTTATAAGTGTTTGCAAAAACTCCACTTTGGTTCTTCTACCCATAATTTGCCACAAAATTCATATGTTCAGCCCCAAATTCTTGCCTAATGTTCTGAAATTCTGTTCCCATATTCGACCCAAAATTCTGATCCTGTAAGGTATTCACATTACTCACAGCAGCTGCAGCAAACTTATCCACTTTCCTTGAAAGAGCTTTAAATTTCGAATTCAACAAGGTAAAGGCATCCAATTCGAAGACTCCTTGAGGTTTCTTCCCTTCCTGCTTAGCCTCTTTCCGATCATTATTCCACTGATAGTTGTTGTAGGTAATTTTCTCTAATAACATAAATACCTCATCTTCATTCTTGTCCATTAAGTCACCTCCAACTGCAGCATCTATTGCACTTCGCATAACCGGAGAGACTCCATTGTAGAATATCTGCACAATCATCCACTTCGGGACACAGTGATGTGGACATTTGCGTTGAAGCTCCTGGTACCTCTCCCATGCTTCATACAACGACTCATCTTCTTTGGGCTGAAATGAGGTCCGCTCACTTATGAGTTTTGCCGTCTTTCCGGGTGGAAAATACTGAGCTATAAAGGCCTTGGACAATTCTTGCCAATTATTTATCGAACCGGGTGGTAATGAATGGAGCCAATCCTTAGCCCGGTCTCTCATAGAAACAGGAAACAATCGAAGCTTTATTACATCCTCAGGTACCCCGTTCTGTTTCAACATTTCACAAATCTCCAAAAATTGTTGCAGATGGACATGTGGATTTTCTGTTGGGTGCCCTCCGAACTGATTCTGTTGCACCATTTGCACAAGGCCAAGTTTCAACTCAAAATTATTTGCTTACACAGGAGGCCTTGTAATGCTTGGGCGAAATTCCCCAAAATCTGGGACCGCTTGATCCCTCATAGTTCTCTGATTTTGTTCGGCCATGTCCAACTCGACTGCGGCTTCTGCTGGAAAAGTTGTAGTAAATTCGGGTTCGATCTGGCGTTCCTGCACAGACTATACGTTAGATGCTCTTGTCCGTGCTTTTCTAGCTTTTGCTTCCTTCCTTAGTGCCTTAGCTGTCTTCTCGATTTCATAATCGAATAATAATTCTTCAGCACTAAGGACCCTTCGCATAGACTAAAACAAAACACAAGGCAAAATCAAATGCAAGGTGCAGAAAATGCAAAATAAAAATTAGATAGTAAAAAGAAAAAAAATAAAAGAAAACAAAACAAAAATCAGTTTTAACAAAATTTATTAACACAAAACACAAAAGAAATAAATAAAAAAAGAAAAGAAAAAAATGTCCAATTTAACCAAACAATCAGTCGCCTAATATTACTCAGGGATTACTCCCAGGCAACGGCGCCAAGAAACTTGATGCGGTTCCACAAGTTTACGGGTCTCAAGTAGTACAGTATAATATCGTCCCACAGGGAGTAATTGTGTAAGTACTAGGCTTGGATCACTCAATTAATTGGACTTAATCACTCGTGTAGGATTGGTAAATTAAATTAAGAAATTAACTATATAAAAAAATAACAAAATCAAGCTAAAGAAAATTTGCGAATATTTCTAGGCGTTAATTCGAATGGAATGTGGTAAGCTTCAAGGATGGTTCCACTTTTAGCACTTTTTATGGACTTTACCTGGGTCAATTTATGAGGCGAATTTTGGTTGATAGAAGGTTGAGCCTAGAGTTTCTTAGATCCTTTTTCAAGGTATCAAAGGAGTGTTATGCAATAATCCTAATCTACTATCGTAAACTAGCAATAAAGCATAACCCATTAAGTTCTTTGCTTACCTGGTTTTCGCTCATAAATTCAATTTATGTCTAAATCTGAAATTTATAGGTTTCCTGTTTTGGAGTTCCGTTTTAATTTTCACCTATCGGTTCTTTAATTAACAATTAAGGCTTAATTGTGGTTGGCCAAACACAATACCAGCAAAATTAATATCAAAACAAAAAAATCAAACTTATAAATCCACACTCATAAATCAACCGAAATGCAGTCCACAAAAATTAGCTAAAAGCTTCAGCCCAACCTTGAAGCTTTAAGGAAACTACTCAGTCATGGTAGGATAAAAACCACAAACATTAAAGTCAACAAACATCATATGAGACACTAAATAATAAACAGAGAATAAATGAGTTTTCGGGTCTCCCTTTTTGCGTTTATTATTTTGCGCCCCTCCCTGCTGTTGCGTCCCTCACTATTGGTGCATCTCCTGGCTGCGTGGTGCTCCTCTTGTCTCTAATAGCTCCTAGCCACCACCAACTTTCAACGTTTTCCTCTGCTGGTGTGGTCGTGGTGGTCTGCTGGTTACTCCTAGTGTTTAACGTTATGTTGGTGGTCTCGTAGCTTCAACATTTTTTCTGCTAACTTCCTCCTCAGTGGTGTAACATTCATGCCTCTATGTTGGTGGTCTCGTGGGTGAGGGCCGTAACGTTAGTGTTATGTGTGGTGTCACATTGAAGAGCAGTTCATGTTGAGAGCCTTCTTCCTTGTGTAAGGTTGAGAACTGGTTGGTAAATGGAGTAACGTTGAGAGCTCCAAAATGTCATGTGAGTGGAGAGTTTTGTGAGTAAAAAAAAAGTGGAGTCTCCTTGGTTCACGCACAGCTCATCTATATTTTTCAGACTTCACGCTCCTTCCTTCATTCCACTCACTCTCCAGACTTTACTCACACACAACGAGTCACTTGTTCACTCACAACACTCTTCACCTTAGTTCTCTAGACCACACACTCCACGTTACTATTCTTCTCTTGGTTTCTCAGTTAACGCACCTTCCTTACTCACTCTCACACAGGTCACTCACACACTCTCTTCTCTTGGTTTCTCAGTTAACGCACCTTCCTTACTCACTCTCACACAGATCACTCACACACTTCCCACTGTAGTTTACGCACACACTCTCCCTCACTCACCTAACAGTTCACTCCCTCTTCTCTCCAGTTCACGCACACACCTTTCTTTTTAACGCTACTCACTCTCCTCATGTAATTCCCTCCTCACGTTACTCCCATCCTCAGCCCATGTAGCACAATGCCCTCCAGCTCTTCTTCTTCTCCTTTCCAGCTATCCTCTTCTGCTTTGGCATGGGTTGCGGGTCTCTTGGTCAGCTGTAACCTTGGTCCCTCTTGTGTTGTTCTCCTTGTCTTTGCTGCCACCTTCTTGTCCTTTTGCCAACCGCTTGTAACGTAAGTGGAAAGAGTGTGTGTGTGTGATCAGTGTAGCATGAGTGTGTCTCTACTAAGTCCCCTCTTGATGGGACAATTTATCTTGTTGTCTCCCTAAGCCTCTCTGTTGCGTCCCTTTGTATTAAATTGTGGCTTCATGTCTTTGTTGCTTTTTACGCCCCTCATTATTTTTAATTTGTTCTCCTCTTGTAGTTAATTCATAGGACCCTCTAGTGTAGCCTCTTACGTTGATTTAATTTTAGGAGCAAAATCCCTTGGTCCACGTCTGTTGTATGGCTCCCCTTTTATCTCAACCTACTGCTAACGTCTTCTAATATATGTCCTCCAGCAGCTAGATGTCACCGCATGCAACATTGTAAGTGGAGAATTTTTTAGTAAAAGTGCAATGTGAATGGAGAGGAGTATCCCCCGAATCAGTGTGGCTGTGCGTGAGTGTTTTTTTTCTTCTTTTCTCCAATGCTTCCCTCTGTGACAATGTTTCACCTTAGACTGTTGTGGTCCTTTACAACTAAAACTAAGTGTAATTCCTACAAATTAAACATGAATAATTATAAATGCAAATTTTGGTAAACTAAACAATTTAGCAGGAAAAATATGTATGACGTCCAATAATTAATCCAAAAATTAAGGGAAAAATGTCACTCATTCTAATGATAAAAATGCCTTCAACATAGTAGCTGAATGATGAGCTAGATATGGCTGTTGAGGAGTGTTATTTATTTGCTGGAAAGGTTGATTTGATCAATTGCCTTGCCAGTGAATGTCAAAACGCTTATAGTATTTTAACGCCTCATGTCCTGTTTTCTGACATAATTGACAATGGAACTTGTTTCTACCCCCTCGCCCTCTATAGGATCCACGACTGTGATTGGTAGTGTGAGTAGGTTGAGTAGAATTGGTTGCTAAATTAGCAGATGCAGAAGATACAACAATATGGGAGATGGCGTGTTGTTGTTCAAGCTTAGTTTCATGCATCATTAAGGTGTAAAGAACATCTTAAAGAGAAGAGACACCCATAGATCCAGTGAGGAGTACCACCGCTGAGTCATATTCACTGCCTAAACCACTAAGAGCGCTAAGAATTAATTCTTGCTCTGTCACAACATGACCAACAATATTAAGTGAGTCACCAATGGACTTTACCTTCTGTATATAATCAGAGATAGTTGAAGCGCCCTTTTGAAGGGATGATAATTTTTGCTTGAGTTGCAAGACTTTAACAAGTGAAGTCTGCGCATATAAGCTAACAAGGATCTGCCAAAGCTCCCTGGAAGAGCTAGCATGATTAACTTGGCCAATAATAGTGTCACCGATAGTGGTGAGAAGCCAGCAAAGAAGAAGTTGATCTACTTGGACCCAAGCTTTATAAGCTGGATTAGGGGTAGAAATAGGATCAGCAATGTTTTCTGAAGACATAACAAATGGAGGCGGAGAAGCATGATCTGATGAGATGTAAGCTTCGGATCCAATGCGCGTCTGACAAACGAAGAATCGAGGGCCAATTGAGATAATTGTGTTGATCGAGTTTCAAAGGAAGGTTAAAATTTAGTGTTTTGGCTAGGGTAGAAAATTCAATGGAGGAAGCGTTTAGGATAGTGCTGGAATCATGGTCATTGGAAGAAGAAGAAGACCTAGTAGCCATGGCGATAACGATTTGATGACGATGAGTTAGTGAAGCTCTGATGCCATGAAAAGCGTAAGATATCATTTGTGTAATATTTTCAATGATTGTCTTATTGAATGAGTAAATTATTGAATGAGACAGAAAAAGAACAGTCCAAAACGCAGTGAACTAGAGAGGTTTTAAAAGATAGAAACATGTTTTTTATGGTACGTAGGTTTTTAACGTATGAGGGTTTTTTGTTTTAAAAAAATAAGGAGAGAAAGAATAGAAAGCATGTAAGCGGCAGATGCAGGTCATTTTTTTGGGAGAAAAGTGAGACGTCTTTTGACAGTAGACGTGGGTGGGCCTTCAATCTAGATTTTTTGTCTCTCCCATGTTGGGTTTCTTCTCCCAACTTCTTTCATAAGAATTATTCTTTTCTTTCGAATAATATTCATGTGTTATTTAGTTCTTATGGCTTGTAACTAAATTTTTATTTCTAGGAGTATTGAAGCCTTAATTCCATGAAATTGTGAGATCTAATTGTTTATATCTGTCATATATATTTATGATTATTTATTTATTCTCTATATTTAGTGTTTATGATTATTTTAGGATTTATTAAATAAAAGGCCTATATTTGATAATTTTGGAATAGTTAACAACTAATTAGAACTGCACTTCCGTAAGTATGTGTTTGGACTAACAAAGTGGCAATTGATATAATTTTATTGCTCGTAAGTGGTTTAATCTATGTCGTGGGAATGAATAATCTAATCTGAATGAACCCAATTGTAAGTTTATTGGTTAAAATTGGGTCTCTTTAGATCTTAATATTGTTGAAGCATTAAATCATACTGGGTAATTTTTGGGGGTTGTCTTTCGATTAGAGATGTAATTAATGGGTACCTCTTAATTACCAAAAAATTACAGAGAGATTGGTTATTTAGAATGTTCGTCGATAACTATAACCAGTTTATTTATGAATATATGAGTTGATTCTTGCATCGATGATCAAGTAACGGACTTAAAGTGGAAATACATCCTTTGACTAGAAACTTTCTCCCTTGTTTAGTTTCTTAAATTTGCTTATATCTTTGTTTTCTTTTGAATTGAATTACTGTTTATTTATTTTCATCAGTCAAAACTCTCCAATTTTACTATTTGTTTTTATGAAAGAGATAAATCCACCATTCCCAAACGATCCTTACTCACTCTATACTCGTATTTAATGAATTAAAGTAATTTATTTTTGTTAGTTTGACAAATAACTAAATTAGCTTTAAGGGTGGCATTTGGGTATTAACAAGCTAGGCCTAGGTTGATAGGGCCTCGAGCTTAAATGATGAGATGATGTTGGGCCTCAGGTTAAAGCAAATGACATTCTTAAGCACGAGGCCAACTTGAGGCTTAACATTTAAAAGCAAAATGACGTTATTTTCATTAATCAATTTCTCTTTTTAAACGAAGTAAAACAAAACGATGTTATTTTATGTTTTCGTTTCTCACAAAATAAAACAATGTTTATTTTGTTTTAAAAGAAAAATGATATCATTTTATGCTTTTGATTTTCACAAAATAAAATAACATCAATTTATACTAAGTTTACTGTTAAACCTTTCTTCATCAAACTTCATTTTATCTCTCTCTCTCTCACCATCAGTCGCCACTTGCACCCCTAAACCTCTATATCGCCCCTTCGTCGTCCCAATCACCACCCCTTTGAGCTCCTGGTGTGGTCGACCCTTTGCCTTACTGCCCCTCCAACCACCCTTTCACCTTATTGCCTCACTACCCTGCTTCCCCCTCCCCAATACCACTTTTATAATAAATTTTGCACCATTTTAAATAATAATACCATAATTGGTAAAATATGTTATGAATTTCTGACATGTGAAATAATATAAACTAAATTTTAAAATTCAAAATAATTAATTAAATTAGAATGTTAAATGATGAAATTAAAATTTTAAATAAGGTTTTATATACACTATTTCATAAGAAAAACAAGGTTTTGTTACTTATAATTTCCTTTGGATAGTTCATCGGAAAATTTTAAATTAATCCTCTAATTTAACTCAAAAGTTTAGTTAGTTCCTTTTTTACTTCAACTTTAATTTTGAAATTAAATTAATTTAAAATTTATAAAAAAGTTAAAAAATATAAGTAAATATAACACTTTTATGTATTCCGGCAATTACACAATTTATTGCATTACTTGATTTTAGTGTTTATCTAAAAGTCAAAATTGAATTTATTTGTAATAAAATTAAAATTGAACAGCATATGTTGGCAACGAAGCTGGAGAATCACCCAGCCTAGAGGGTACCTATGAGAGAAGGATAATCAACAAAGGGAGTTTTATTTATAGTAGAATGTTTGGTCCAATAAAGTATAGACTGACATTAACACTGCAAGCAACCTTTCGTTTAATGGACAGAAGAAATGTTATGGATAATTCTAGCACGGGTTGAAGCGTGGTTTGGCAATGGCATGGAGAGGTACTTTCCTCCCGACAGAAAGCCCAAAATATTCTGTATTATCTATGTCCTCAGGCTTCACGCCAGGAGGGAGATCCCAGTCAAAGCTGTGCAGAAGTTGAGCGAGACCAAGTTCCAGAATAGTAGTTCCGAAAATTATTCCTGGACAGCCTCTTCTACCTGATCCAAAAGGAAGCAGCTCGAAACTCTGGCCCCTAAAGTCAATGCTACTACCCACAAATCTTTCTGGTTCAAATGTCTCGGGATTTTCCCATATTTTTGGGTCCCTTCCTATAGCCCAGACATTGATGTAAATTCTTGTCTTAGCTGGAATATTGTAGCCATCAATGACAACATTTTCTATTGATTCTCTTGGCATTATGAAAGGACCAGCAGGATGTAAGCGGAAGGTTTCTTTGATAACAGCTCTCATGAAGTGCAGATGTTCCAGATCTCTCTCTTCCACCTTCTTTTTTCCTCCAACCACAGCCCTAACTTCAGCTTGTGCCTTTCTCATAACGTTAGGACTCATGATCAACTCTGTCATCGCCCAATCGAATGTTATGAAAGTTGTATCGGTTCCACCAGCAAACATATCCTACACATATATTAGTTAGTTAGCGAAAAAAATAACAAATCAGTAATTTGTGGTGTTCAATTCCAAGTTTTGAAACTACAAATAGAGTGCTCTAAACGGACCAACAGGACGGCTTTAATGTTATTCATATTAAGAGGTATTTCAGCAGATTCACTCTTCTGTAAATCGAGCAAAGTGTCCACCATGTCCTTGTGCTCCTCTTTTTTTGTTGCATAATTTAGGTGTTCACTG
Organism: Erythroxylum novogranatense; assembly: GCA_029891385.1. NCBI lineage: Eukaryota > Viridiplantae > Streptophyta > Magnoliopsida > Malpighiales > Erythroxylaceae > Erythroxylum > Erythroxylum novogranatense. The sequence goes on along the minus strand of JAIWQS010000034.1, from coordinate 106,606 downwards.
ATTACTTCATCGAAGAATTGGTCAAATCGCCTGAATGTCCTCTGAAGTTCTGATTTCATGCTTGTTAAGTTTTGAACAAATCCTATAGAAGGAAAATAGTCTCCAAGATTGAAGCCTCCAAGCAAAGTTTGGAAATTGTGAAGCATGTCATGGAACCCATGCCTTTCATGTTCTCCTGCTTCTGAAAAATTCTTGCCAAGTGTACAGTTCTGCAGACAACGTCATTTATATATTGCTCAAGCAACTTGCTCAGATTTACAATTCCAGGATAGGGCTTTGCAACTCGATTCACCAAACGGGCTACTTCTTCTCTAATAAAATTGAACGACTCAACTCTCTTGGCACTAAGTAACTCAAGAATGCAGATTTTTCTTAAAGTTCTCCAGTAAGCACCGTAAGGAGCAAATCCCATATCTGTGCAGCCATACATTAGGGTTTTGGCAGCGACAAGCTGGGGACGACTAGCGAAAGCAATATCGTGAGTTTTCAATGCTTCCTTTGCTAGTCTAGCGGAAGACAACACCAAAGTTGGGATTTCACCAAGTCGTAAGAACATTATTGGACCATGCTTCCCTGCCAGGCGGTGAAGAGATATATGAGGCATTTCACTAAGCTGATGCAGATGGCCAATGATTGGTAACATTGGAGGGCTTGGTGGGAGATTCAACTTTGTTTTCCTAAACCTATTCTGCAATACAAACTTCAACATGATTGCTAGTAAAACTGATGTGAGAAGGAAGAAAATAGTCAAGCTTTGGTTCAGCCATTGAAGGAGAGCCATTCCGAGTTTCCACTAAAATGTTTTTACAAGGAATTGGTTACTGAGTGATGCCACATTTGTTTAATCAACCATTCCATGTTTCCACACAATATATAGGAAATCATTATGATAAAAAATTAAATATTATAATTTTTTGATGTGATGATTGAAAATTATTTCTTATTTAATTTTTTATTATGAATGAAATTTTGGTGCGACAATTGAACTTCATTTTTTATTCAATTTTTTTATTATGAATCGAATTACCAAACTTATTCTTCCTATAGTGTAGGTGGTGCACTTAAAAACGTGTAGCTAGCCATTTATCCCACTTGGAATTGAATCGTCACATTAGCAAGATCAGAAAATTCAATTGTATTGTACCTCACAAAATGCATAAAACTTCACAAGATTTGTACTTTACTAGGGTAGATCTCCTTAATCTTCCAAGCCAACAACTTATACTTGTTAATTTGAAGGTTGGAGTCAAGCTATTGGAGCAAAAGGCTAACGATGTCATTAAACAAAGACCATAATGATTCTTAAGTCTATGCCGTGCTTGGGAAGCGAAATATTATGTTATCTTTAGAATTAAAGGAATAACATTATGTGCAGATTTTGACCCTATTCTTATCAAAAGAAGAAAAACCTTGTTCCTACCTGTTACAGATTTTGATCACACTCTTATTGAAAATAGAAGAACATCACATTATTTTATATTCCACATGTTTTCAGGAGTTTGATGGAACTTCAACTATAAATATTTTAAGATAGTTTTAGTCGATTATAATTAATTTGCAATCTTTTTAAAATAGTAACAACGCAAGTAAATAGTCATTAAATAAATTGATAAAACTGATAACAATCTTTTGAATAAACAAAGAGAATTATGTATAATAGAAACAGACATAACTTCTAAAATAATTACGCAAATAACTGTAATATTAATATTACAATTTGTCTATTATATTCTCCGTCGTCATAATATAATCACAGGCATATTTGAAGATCGCTTTCTAATAATCCTGAGAAATCTGCTTTTACCGGACGTCCATCTGCCATTTGGGCTCAAAAGTTTTCAGTTTTTTTTCCCAATAAATGCATTACATTTCCCATTATCGTACGTTATACCCCCTGATGAAAACAAATTTGGCTCCTTTCATCCATAGAATACTAGAACACAAATCACTTGAGACTGTTTACATTCGTTGCAACTCCTGTCATTTCGAAGCTATAGCATGTCACTCAAGTTTCAACCCATTACCAATTATGTTGTCATTTCTTACCAGCGATATCCACTACAGTTTTTAGGGATTTGATAATAAGATAGTGAGGAATCACAAAATTTTTAGAATTATATGATTTATTGGAGAAAAAAAGGGATCTGGTGGCATTTGTAGTAAGATGAGAATTATGGATGGCATTTATAATTTTTATAATTAATGTAACTGCAAATGGACAAATCACCCGATCATGTTGGTGTAGCTTCTAAGCACTAGATTTGTTCAATAACTTATAGTATTTCAGGGAAGTTATTAAATAAAACACAAAATAACATATTGTGATGAAAGTATGACGCAGAAAAATCAAATGAAAAGGGACATAATATTTACAATGAATGGGCTTGATGACTTCGTCTCCCTATCATATTTCCTTCTTAGATCATTGTAATCTCGACGAATCTACTTTTAAAATAAAATAATATTGTACACCATTCCTCTCCATTAGTTAACTATAATTACAATACAATTATTATGTTATCATTTTGGGCCAAGTCACTTTCTTCCATACAATGGATGGACCGAATGAAACTCCCAGTTAATACATAGCTAAACTAACATAACAAAATCTTAACCTTAGTCATAAAAGCTTAATTGTAACTAATGACTCATGTTATTCATTTATTTAGTATTTCATTGATCAAACCGAACGTGATACTTTTATTAATCAAACATTTTAAGTTGATAGTGTTAACTCAGGTCTATCATTAATAATTTTGATGATAACTATGTAATCAAAATTTAAATTAGATTTATTTCCTTATATAGGCAACGATAGAATCCTTAAAAGGAATAAAATCATGGAATAATTTCTTTCTTTCTTGCATCAACCTTATTTATAAACTTACTTTTCTAAAAATGATTCCATGACATCTGAAAGGATTATACTAATTCAAATAATCAACTCTAGAAACCTTGACAGAATATTCTTCGTAAGGTCTAAATATCAAAGATTTCAGTAGAGATGATTTCGAAGATTAAGCAACAACTAGTTTAAGAAATTGTCTACTGATACACTCATATTTTCATATATCTTTAGGACTTAATTTGGAGTCATTTACGTTCATTTTATATTCATATGCAGCTAGTTTATCATGTTTTAGCATTATTCGAGGTTCTTTGACATAAAATATTAAATGAAACAAATAGTATGCAGTAAAACTTAAAATTGATTTCCATCTCCTTAGGTTATTTCATAATCGAAGAAGGGCTGCTTTCAAAATCAACTTATGGAAAGTAAATTTCACAAATCAAACACATCTAGGAATTGAAACAAACACATAAATTAAATTAATAGGTTTCTAGAAGTCACTTGTAGTGTTTAGGAATTTAATTCTTCAACATTAAGCTTGAATCTTTCTTGGTAATTATTTGTTTTCCCAATAAGCTTTATCTTAATTGACATTTTCTTGTTGTCTTTCAAGTGAACAGTCAAATATATTTGGTTTTGAATAACTTCTTCTCATTGTTGAATTGTTGATAAATGACTACAAACAATGAAACTCTTTTGCAAACATATGTGGACAAATAAAGAGCTTAGTTCACTTACAAACAAGGATTCAGTAAAAAGTAAAAGAAAAAAGAAATCAAGGTACAGAGGAGAGTAGACACATTATTTGTATCTGTTGACTGTCCTAACTTGCGTTGAGTATGCCATTGTGTCCATTCTCTACGCTTTTACATATATAACTGGCATCGTGCTACTGTCTAAATCAAAATAACTCTATTGGTATATCAAATTAATTAAAAGGAAGCAAACAATGAAACTATTGACCGGACTTGCTTTGTTAGCTATTTGATTCTTTAATTTATAGTGTGAATGACCCATTGTTTTTTTTTCATTTTGATAAAAGTTAACTTTTTCCCTTTACTCAATACTCAACCAAGTATCACTAGAAAAGCATGATGAGCTTACATAATGGGATTTGGATTTATGTTTATTTGCATAGAACATTGATTGTCCCCTATCGAAAGAGATCTTAACCTTCCTTCTTTGGGGATCCTGACAAAATCTTCCATAACCAGTATTATGAATTTAGCCATAATTTAATCATACCCAATTGCCATATGAACCTTCAACAACTATAACTACTATACTTTGTTGGATTTGAACTAATTGATCGGGGAGGAGAAATAAGAATTTTGAATTATTTATTGAGAGCATGTCAGTTTTTGCTATTTTCTTTAAATATAGTTGATGCATATTACTTTGAAATCTAATGCCAAATTGAACGCAAGTGATTCACATAAGATCTGGTCTACCCAAGAAGAAGAATAAGGCTACAATAAATAAGTTAGTACTGTCAAAAGATCAGACACCTGCACCTTGTAAGCCTACTCCAACACCAAAAGATGTCACATCTATGCCTATTACTCATCTTAGAGATAAGTATGAACAAATTTTGAATAAGCAGCGCAATATTAGTTCTCCATCCACTTCTCAAGAGATGGTTCCAGCTTCTGATTATCAGACACCAGTAAATTAGACCATTATACACACTATAGGTTCTTGTTTTGTAAGCACTACAAGTATAATCTTTCACATCACATTGTTGAAATTTATTAAGCTTAATTATTTTGCTTATCTAATCAACTAAGATTATGCTATATGCTAATTATAAATTATTCCTTTGCTATTTTAGGATCCACAACTGATCCAAAAAAATAAGAGGTATCACAAATGGACACAGATTGGTAAAGATTAACAAGGCGATAGGTAAGAGATTGGAGATAGAGATCTCCCGTGCTGAAGGACGACCAACAAACTCCATATAGTCTGCCAAATTCTCGAGTGAGATTGGTATGGTATCCCAAACTTCCTTACCTGTAAGAATAAAATGGAAAAATATTACTAATGAGGAGTTGGACATTGCATTTGATAAGCTAGACGTAAGTATTATAAACCTATCTAATTTGTACATGTTTTCCATATGCCTAAAGCTTTGACCAATAATTTATAATTTTTTGCAGCAAAAGTTGGAAGTTAAGGGAATGATGACTGACAACGAAGTAAATGCTGCTATGAAGATGTTTTTACTTTAAAGTCTAAAGATAAAAAATATAATTTAAAAAGTATTTTACCAAGCATGGAAATGATGTTAAGCCGCATAATGTCACAGACAGAGTGGATAGATTTATGCGAATATTGGGAGCAATCAGCTACAAAGGTTAGTTTATTTGATAAAAAACTTAATTTCACAACTTTTTTGACAACTGATTATATTTTAGTATTTATTAATTGTGATTTATAAATGTTATAATAGATTTCGTTACGTGTATGATTAGGAAAAAAGTTAAAAAAAACAAAATTGGCTAAGAGTCAGGTCAAATGTCAACCAAACTCCGACTCCATGGATTTTATAGCGATATGATATAAGATTGTGAGTTATTATCTTTTTAATTATATTTTTCTTTGATTGACATTTTAAAATTTGTAGTAAATATTAATAGTAATATATTTCTATACATAAGAGTGACAGAGATGGAGAAAAGTGTGACTGGATGAAGCTATAGTACCGCACTCATTATGATGAAAGTAAAAGTCAATGGACAACTATCGAATGCAAAGAAAAATGGGTGAGTACATAGTTTATTTACAAATATTTCTTAAATGAGATTGTATATGTAATTAATTCTTACTTTTTCATGAATTAAAGTGTCATAAATTGACACATTCAATAGAATAAGGTCATCCGATGATAGTGAATGAAGTGTATGACAAAGTCTTGGGCACTAGATCAGATTACGTTGTTAGAATGAGAATTAGGTCTCGACCATAAAGGAAGACTTCAGTTAGAAATAGACTTCGAGAAGAATTAGAAGAGTCAAAAAAGCTTAATCAGGGGTTACAGTCTCAAGTCGATAAATTAACCATAAAATTTGAAGAAATGTAGGATAAATTAACTACCAAAGTCGAACAATAAAAAAATTCTTGAAACTTTTATGTGCTACACATAATAATAGTTTATATTAGATAAGTACTGATATTGAAATATTAAACGCTTATGATATATTGTTTATATTAATTACTATATTATGAAATGTTTGGGAATTACAATTAAATAATAAATTGTCTGTATGTATTAAATTCTTGTTATATATGATTAATCATTCCCAAATTAATGATATATTCAACAAATTGAAGAATTATTAAATAAATAAATTTCATAAATAATATTGAATAGTTATTAAAAATAAGATTTAAAATTTGTTTTAAAATAATTATTAAATTAGAGTATAATTAAATTAAAATTATTTTCAGAATATTGAAACAAAATAAAAGAAAATAATTATTAAATTGAAAATCATTTTCGTTTTTATCAAAAAAAAATAATATTTAAAATTTAATAATTATTAAATTAAAATTATTTTCTAATAAATAAAAATTCAAATTCAAATTTAATAATTATCAAAATTAAATTTATTTTGAATGAATAAAAATTTAATTATTTAAAATTGAAAATGTATTAAAATAGAATTATTCTCAGATATTTACAAAATTATATTACTAACAATCCGTGGCGTTTTTACTCAAACGTCATGGATTGTCACTATATTCTGCTTGATGGAAACCATTGCAATCCACAACGTTTTCTTAAAATGTCACAGATTACCCGACCTTTTGCTGATGTTTTCTAAAGCAATGTGGAATGTCAAGGTTTTTATAACATTTTCTATAAAACGTCGCGAAATCCTTTTCTCTACACCACCTTTGATGACATTTTTTGTAACGTTTTTTAAAACGTCACAAATGAGTTTTTGCAACGTTTATTGATCTTTTGTGATATTTTTAAAATGTCACAGAAGAGACATTTTTCTTGTAATGAGATACGTGTCATATTGATGTGGTCTACCTTTTTGTAGTTTTTTCCCCTCATCTGTAATAGATTTTAATAGCCTTGAACTCATTGTAACGGTGTATTAGATCCACCTATAGTCAGTGTAATTCTTTCACTTAAAAAAAGTATTTTGATAATTACATAATTTTCTTAGGTTTAATTGATTTTAGTGTCAATCTAACAAATTTATTTTAAATAGAATTAGTGACCTAAATAGACTTTTTAATAAAATATTAAGATTAATTTGAACATTATTCTGAATTATCAAAGAAGCTTTCTCACTCGTACAGGTAAGGAATCACCAAATGTGTATTGCGAACACTTTTAACAGCATTTAATAACAACGAAAGTGGAGAATCTCCCAACCTATAACGATACTTGTAAGGAGGAATAATGAACGACGAGGCGAAGTAATTTCTAGTTTTATCCCATAACCTATGCACCGATTTTATTTTATTTTACCAAGCAAACATCATATATTTTATTGAACACTGTGGGCAACCTTTACCTAACGGACAGGAACAGGACAAGCGTTACGGAGAACAGATCACTGGTGCAAGATTTCTGCCTTTCTCGTCCCAAAGTAAGACGACGTCGTTTTCTTAAAAATTTAAACCATTTCTTGCTTCACAGGGAAAAGCGAAAGTAAACAAGCGAAGAGTAAAATAAAGCTGACATTTACTTGGAATCGTCTAGGAAAGCCATGTATCAAAATATATTATATTTTCTTCTTCACCTTAGTTAGATGTACAGAGTTATTATTAATAATATATTTATTATAATTCATAGACTTGATTAATTTTGTTGTTGATATTAAGTGTATACTTTTGTATTATATTAATAATTATTTAAAATAATTATAAATATTAATTAAAAGCGTAAATTTTATTATTAAATTTATTGTAAGTATTTATTAAATTTATTATTAATAATATTAAATCCCTTATTAATACTATAATAAATTATTTATTATGAAGTACAATAATAATAATAATAATAATAATAATAATAATAATAACTATAAACTTCTAGTATTAATAAGGATTTAATATTATTAATAATAAATTTAACAAATACTCTACAATAAATTTAATAATAAAATTTAAGTTTTAATAAATATTTATAATTATTTTAAATAATTATTAATATAATACAAAAGTATACACTTAATATCAACAACAAAATTAATCAAGTCTATGAATTATAATAAACATATTATTAATAATAACTCTGTACATCTAACCGAAGGTGAAGAAGAAAATACAATACATTTTGATACATGACTTTCCTGGCACGATTCCAAGTAAACAAGCCAGTTTTGTTTTACTCTTGGCTTGTTTACTTTCACCTTTTCCCTGTCAAGCCGCAAATGTGGTTTAAAATTTTTAGAAAAAATGAAGTTGAACAGCGTAAGACAAGGAAATCTTGGACAGGTGATCTGTTCTTAACGTTATGATGAATTCCGGCGGAAGTTGAAGCGCGGTTTGGCAATGACGTGCAGAGGAACTGTCCTCCCTACACCGAGCCCAAAAAATTCTCTATTATCTATATCTTTAGGGGTCACACCAGGAGGGAGCTCCCAATCAAAGCTGTGCAGAAGTTGAGCAAGACCAAGTTCCATAACAGCTGTTCCGAAACTTATTCCAGGACAGCCTCTTCTTCCTGCTCCAAAAGGTAGGAGCTCAAAATTCCGCCCCGTAAAGTCAATACTACTACCCATAAATCTCTCTGGTTCGAATGTCTCGGGATTTTCCCATATCTTTGGGTCTCTTCCTATTGCCCAGACATTGAGATAAACCCTTGTCTTAGCAGGAATGTTGTACCCATCAATAACAGAATCTTCCATGGATTCTCTGGGAATTAACAAAGGACCAGCAGGATGTAAACGGAAAGTCTCTTTGAGAATAGCTTTCATGAAATGCAGATGTTGTAAATCACTATCTTCCACTTTTCTTTTTTCTCCAACAACAGTGCTTAGTTCGGCTTGTGCTTTTCTCATGATGCTAGGATGCATAATCAACTCTGTCATCGCCCAATCAAGTGTTACGAAAGTTGTATCGGTACCACCAGCAAACGCATCCTGCACGTGCAATTAACTTAGTCAGTGAGAGAAGTGATGAATCGGTAATTTTTAGTGTTCAATTCCAAGTTCTAAAATTGAAAATGAAGGTCTCTAAACTGACCAACATGATGGGTTTAATGTTGTTCATATTAAGGGGCATTTCAGAAGATCCACTCTTCTGTATATCGAGTAAAATATCCACCAGGTCCTTTTGCTCCTCACTCTTTGTGGCAGAATATAGGTGTTCACTGATTACTTCATCAAAGAATTGGTCAAACGGCTCGAATGTGGTTTGAAGTTTTGATTTCATGCTTGTTAAGTTTTGAACATACCCTAAAGAAGGAAAATAGTCTCCAAGACTGAAGCCTCCAAGCAACGTTAGGAAATTGTGAAGCATGTCATGGAAGCCATGCCTGTCATATTCTCCGGCTTCCGAAAAATTCTTGCCAAGCACAACTCTACATATGACGTCATTGGCATATAGTCCAAGCAATTTGCTCAGATTTACAGGTCCAGGATAGGGCTCCGCAATCCGACTCCCCAAACGGGCTACTTCTCCTTCTCTTACAAAGCTAAATGACTTAACTCTTTTGGCACTAAGTAGCTCAAGATTGCAGATTTTCTTTATGCTTCTCCAGTAAGCATCAGGAGGAGCAAATGCTATATCTGTGCAACCATAGAATAGGCTTCTGGCGGAGACAAGTTTGGGACGATTAGAAAAAGCAATATCGTGGGTTGTAAGTAGTTCCTTTGCCAATCTAGGGGAAGACAACACCAAAGTTGGGATTTCACCAAGTCGTAAAAACATTATTGGACCATGCTTCGCCGCCAGGCGGCGGAGAGATATGTGGGGCATGGTGCCAAGCTGATGGAGATTACCGATGATTGGTAACTTCGGAGGGCTTGGTGGGAGATTTAGTTTTCTTTTTCTGAACCTATCCTGCAATACAAACTTCAGCGTGACTGCTAGTAAAACTGACGCGAAAAGGTACAAAATCTTCGTGCTGTGGATGTGGATCAGCCATTGAAGGAGAGCCATTCTGAGTCTCCACTAAAAAGTTTTGCAAGTGAATTGGTGATTGAATGATGCCACGTTTGTTTATAAGCCACCTCCAATGTCCTTACAGTATCAACGAAAAGGAAAAGGTGCGTAAGGCAGCGATTTGAGAGTATTAGTGAATATTAATACTATAAAAATTAAAATATATTAATAGTATAAAATTAAAAGATTACTTTTATAAAATAAAAATTTACTTATTTAATAATAAAGAAGATTAATGATAACTAAAATTTTAAAAGTACTAAAGATAACTGAATGAAAATTATGTAATTGGTGTTAAGAAAAATATTATAACGATAAAATTCCATATTTATAGATTTTAGGTTGACAATTTTAAATTATTTTATTTAACTTTAAAATATAGATACAATTACTTTTCTTGCTCTGTATATACTACACAAATGTTTACTTTTTCAAAAACAACATAAGATGTTATGTAAAGAGAGTAATCACATGATTAAGATTTGTTACGTTTTGTAAGAATAATGAACTGAATTAAAAGTTTTAAAAGAATTGATATTTATATAAAAATTTAAAATTAGCATTAAATTATTCATTATTCATTTGAAGAATTACCTACTTTTATCCTTCTAAAATTTGAATTGTCACATTAACCTAACTAGCAAATTCGCTAAAAAAAAAACATGTACATTTTCATAATATTTGAATTTAATTGGAATAGATCCCTTAACATTTCAAAGGAACAACTTATTATTCTTAGTATGAAAGTCAGTATAAAGTTATTGGAACAAGAGACATCCACGATGGTTGAATTAAGAATACAATATATTATGGTAGAATTTAAATCTGGCTAGAGAGGAGAAATATTATTCTATTATCATTTGACTATGAACTTTTCTCGACAAAAAAAAGTCATGTTCTAATAGTTGGGTTATTCACTCAATTTTCATGTTGATGTATCGTCTTATATGTTTTAAACGTTTTCAACAGACTACCATCCAACAGTTGCATTATTCATGCAATTTTCATACTGATGTAGCATCTAAGTATTTTTTTAATTGTTTTCAACAAACTACAATTGAAAATCCTTTTCAAATAAGTAAGAAGCACAAATAAACGGCCATTATACGACTTAATGAAATTAACAAGAATCTTTTATAAACAAACATGAGATAAATAAATAATGAATAATGAATAATTTTATTACTGTCAACATGTTAATATGCCAAAATTGAGTCTAAATAGTTATGATATATCTTATTATCAACTTGTTAATATCCCTAATATTATAATTGGTAATGCTTCTCTCAAATAATATTTTGAGAATTATCTTTATTTAATTATTTGAATGTGTCCATTTCATTTTCTAAGATATGATATTGAACATAATGGTTGTTATTTTCAGATCTTCATTTCTGAGATATCATATTGAACATAATAACAATTATGTTGAATTTTCTCATTCACGTTATATTTCGAGAAAATAAATTATTTTTAATTATAGTTTTAAATTGACAAATCTATTGCATCTTTTCTCTCTAATTCTTATATTTCTAATTTTGAATTTAAATTTCTTTAAGCAGAAGTTCTCTTTCTGCAAACCAATCTTTTCTCTCATGAAAAATCTCTAAAAGCTCCTAAAGTTTTTATCTCTAAGAGCACTAGTTCTCTTAGTGCCAATATGATCTAGTCTTCCTAAAGTTTTGAGCGTAGATTATAGCAAGATTAACTTGTTTGTGGTAATGAGCAAAAATGCAAGAGATGTGTAGATATTGATCAATCTAGTAAAGGCCTATATTTGGTAATCTTGGAATAGTTAACAACGAATTAGAATTGCACATCCGTAATTATGTTTTTGGACTAATAAAGTGGCAATCTATATAATTTTATCGCCTCGCAAATGGTTTAATCTATGTCATGGGAATGAATAATCTAATCTAAATGAACCCGATTGTGAGTTTGCTGGTTAGAATTGGGTCTTTATAGATCTTAATGTTGTTCGAATATTAAATCGAGCTGGGCAATTTCTAGGGGTTGTCTTTCGATTAGAGAAGTAATTAATGGGAACCTCTTTATTGCCAAAAATTAAGGAGGGATTGGTCATTTAGAGCATTCGCCAATAATTATAACCAGTTTATTTATGAATATATGAGTTGATTTTTGCATCGATGATCAAGTAATGGAATTAAAGTAGAAATACATCATTTGACTAGAAGCTTTCTCCCTTGTTTAGTTTCTTAAATTTATTTACATCTTTGTTTTCTTTTGAATTGAATTATTGTTGACTTATTTTTATCAATTAAAACTTTCTAATTTTACTGTTTGTTTTTGTAAAAGAGATAAATCTATCGTTCCATGTGTAGACGAACCTTACTCACTCCATACTTGTATATAGTGAATTAAGTTGATTTATTTTTATTAGTTTGACAACCACCACATTTCAATAACTAAGTTAGCTTTAAGGATGGCATTTGGGCCTAAGCCTAGGCCCGGGCCCTGGTTAACAGGCTAGAACTAGGTTAATAGGGCCTTGTGTTGGTTTATACCTTATAGTCAATCGCTTTGGTTGTAATTTAGTGACAAATTATTTAAAGGCATTCTTTATCTTGTACATGTTTAGATGTATATAATAAAGTCCATGGGATAATTATACATTGCAAATGAAATTATAATGAGATTCATATCGTATTTATGTATTATTCCTAAAATGTTCCTAGTCATTGTTCTATTAAGATTGGACATTAATAGAATGAAAAAAGACTAGCACACGTTTTATTTTTCCTTATGAAGGAAGTAGTTGATCTCATAGGCTAAAGTATAGAGATACTTAAACAAACGTGTAGGTGCTTGCTAGAGAACAAGTTCACTGAACAGACCCGATATAAGAAATCTATTTAAAATATTACTTGTATGTCTATGGAATTCTCATGGTGATGACTGTATAAGTGATCCTTTGACTTGAGATCATCAAAGTTATATTGCATAGGGATTGTTATGTTTTAATACTACTCGTGATCTATTTTATCAAAGGTCGTTAAACGGTAGTTATTGGATATAGCATGGATTATATGGAGATAGTTGAATGACCAAGATAGGATTCATCACCCTAAAGTAATTTGAGAGAATGTTCCGTTGTTCTCGATTAATATTGGTTCAGAAAATCCTTGGCCAAGGTGGAATGATATTTTGTAAACAGTTTACAAATATCATTAATTGAATCAATAGCTAATAGCAGAGAACTAATATAATTGGACTCAAACTAGAGTAGACATTAATTCCATGCTCTATGTCTAATTGGAACATTGGTTGATGAAATGATTGAATTATACGAAAAAATCATGCACGAAAAGGTTAGTCAAAACCACTTTGACATTCCTGAATATTTGGGTGGTCATGATACGTTGTTAGACGTCAATCTTGATCTATGATTATAAATTGTTTAATTAGAGAATTAAAGATAAATTAAAAGGAGTTTTAATTTATCTAATTCTAATTATAAATTAGAATTATAATTTATAATCATTGCCAACATATTTGGAAACCTAATGGGTCATACATATAGAATGGGTTGGAGAGAGCAAAGTTAATTTAATCAAGTTGGACTTGATTATAAAGTTTGAGAAACTTTATGATTAAATATGAGATATTTAATAAATAAGGATCCATATAAGATATTGAATCTTATTTGGGAATACTTGGAATTTAATTAGAATTATTTGTAATTATAATTAAAGTTTAATTGAAATTAGTGTTTAATTTCAATTAAATTACTAAAACGTCCTAAGCTTATTATAAATAGGCTTGAGCTCTATGGAGCTAGCACTTCATGCTTAAACCTCTCAACCTGTTCTGTGGATACCGTTAGAGGCTGGACACTTGTACAGCTACGGTAGTTGAGAAGGATCGGTTTCAGTAACGGTTTGAGGGATGCATCAAGATAAAGATTAAGCTTTGGAATAAGGTACGAATTAAATTCTGCTTTATTATGATTCTGTTAATCATTTTATATAATTAAATAGATCTTGGTTTTTGGGAAATCAAAAATCACGAAAAAAATTTGTGATTATTCACGAACTACAGACACGACTTGTGAAATATCTTAGAGTATCAATATTCTTGAAAGTTATATCAAACTCTTTATGTTTTAGAAGGTGATAACACTGTGTTAAGAGATATTGTTAAATTATTCATACATTTTTTGTTGAGAGCTTATGGAGGCTAATAAAATATTACTAGTGTGGAAGGTTGAAGAACCTTAAAAAATATACCCTTGTGACCTTCGAGAGGCACGTCAAATTACTACTTAGTTTTTATAGTGAAATACTCAAGTTGGATACTTGAGAGTGAACATAAGCTTCGTTATAAGCCAAACCAGTATAAATCTCCTTCAGTTTTTCGTTAGGCTCCTTTTTTTATATTGCAAGAGGATTCTTTTAAAAGTTAGCAGGCTCCTATCGATTAAACAGGCTCCTTTCTTTTGGAAAGCTAACAGGCTCTTATCAATTAAAAAAGGCTCATATCATTTTGAGCGTTAGCAGGCTCCTTTTGAATAATTGGCTTCTTTCTATTTGAGCTTTAAAGGGATCCTTTCAAAAGTTTATAGGATCCTTTTATTTATAAATTTATTTTGTTTAGTATGATCTTATTGATTTATCAAAAGAGATATGGTGTGGAATAGGGTAGTGAGAGATAGGCTACAGGTGGCTAGTATTGTTGACAAGTTGAGAGAGAAAAGGCCTAGGTGGTTTGGGCATGTGAGCAGGATGCCCTCTGATGCTCCGGTTCGATGCAGTGAGAGAATAAACCTTAGTGAATACAAGAGGAGTAAAGGGAGGCCTTACAAGTACAGGAGGGAGGTGATTAAGAGAGATATGTTAGAGTTGGCCCTCATCGGTGCCGTGGCTAGAATTAGAAAAGTCTGGCATGATTGGATAAGGGTAAATGACATACAATAGAGCCCTCACGCCTCATCCTTATCGCCTAGGGAGTTTTTTTCAAGTGTAGGGGAAGATTCCCGCGATGGACGTATAAAACCGTAGGATTGCCATATTCTCTGGGCACTGATCAGGGAAGACTCATAGCACGACTAGCAATGAGAAAAGCTGGTCTTTTCAAGGTGAAAGGTAATAGAAGATTATGGTTACCATCATGTATATATATGGATTTATTGCCAGTCTTTAGGTATTTACTCTTTTTAAACTAGATCACTATTATCCTGTCACATATGCATGTGGGCCTACTGGAAACAACCTTCCTACAATGCAGGGGTAAGGCTACATACTACCAGGCGCCCCAGACCCTAATTCATTCCTGGACTTCGAGGTATGAGATGATGATGATGATGGTCTTATTGATTTAAAAATACTTAAGCATTTTTCATTACAAACAATTCACCCCCCACTTGTGTATGTTTGCTTTATCATTTGGTATTAGAGCTAGGTTTCACATTTATTGTGTTTTATAGCAGTGATAGATTATGGCAAACAATTTGTGAAGCCTCAAAGGACAATCTGTCTCAAAGCCTCCTTACTTTAATGGAAACAACTACTTATACTAGAAAGAGAGAATGACAATCTATCTCCAATATGTGGATATTGAAGTCTGGAAAGCCATCAGAGTTGGGGCTGCACTTCCCGTTACAAAAAACATAGAAGTATGGTCTGATGTTGACAGAAGAAACGCTTAAGTAAATGCTAAAGCAAAACATGATCTGATTTGTACACTATCTTCAGAAGAATATGAGAAGATATTCTACTGCTCTATAGAAAAGGAAATGTGGGATAAACTACAAGTTACCTTTAAAGGAACAAATGAGGTAAAGAAACATTGAATAAGCCTTTTAGTTCATTAATATGAAACTATTAGCATGAAATAGGGAGAAACCATAGAAAAAGATCTTGCAAAGTTCGTTGATGGGAGGAACAACCTTGATGCATTACTTGGTGGTGATAAATGCATTTTTGATAAGGCTAGAATAGGTTACAATGAAAACAATAATATTAGGTCATATAAGAATATCTTTGTTAAATCCAGCAATAGCTGTAATCAAAACAACAAGAATCTGATATATGGTAGAAATTATAGAAATTCTCACTCATCTATTTTATGTTTCTACTGTGGTAAACATGGTCACATTTGTCATTCTTGTAATTTTAATAAAATGGAGAAATTATCTTAAATGTATGTTTGGAGACTGAAAGGTTAAACTACTAACCTGAAAGGACCTAAAAAAATTTAAGTACCTAAAATGAGATAATATTTTTCTGTAGATATGCTTCAAAACAGAGATAAGAGAAAATCAATAGATAGTCAATAGTGGCTATTCTAGACACATAATGGGTGAAATATCACATTTAATTATATTGAAACAAAAGACAGAGGTAATGTTGTCTTCATTAACAAAAATAAAGCAAAGGTCACCATAATTGGTAAAATTGGTGACTCTGACTCCACCTCCATTGATAATGTCTTTCGTATTGATGGTTTGAAATATATCCTATTAAATGTAAGTCAGTTACATGACAAAGGTTATATAGTCAATTTTTATGCATCTCATTATGAAATAGTCAATAATCATAATGATAATATTGTGTTTGTTGGTCCTAAAAATTAGAACATATATTGTGCTCAACTGGAAGACATGTCTTCACAAAGTGTTGTGTTTTTTGTTTCTATAGAAAAGTACTCATTTATCTGGCATAGAAGATTTAGACATGCTAGTATGAGCATGCTATCAAAATTGTCTAAGAATGAATTAGTAAGAGGACTGCCTACTATAAACTTTGAAAGCAATCAAGTTTGTGAGGCTTTTTAGAAGGGTAAACGAGTTAGAAGCATCTTTCCTCCCAAACATAATGTGTCTACTAAACAACAGCTTGAACTTATGCATATCGATTTATTTGGTCCCACTAGAACTCAAAGTTTTATTAGTAAACATTATGGTTTTGTTATAGTAGATGATTATTTTAGATTTACATGGGTTTACTTTATATCAAATCAAGATGATGCTTTTGAAGTTTTTAAGAAGTTTTGCAGAAAAATTAAAATACAAAAGGATACTGATTACTTCAATTAATAGTGATCATGGAGGAAAATTTGGTAATAGAAAGTTTGAAGATTTTTGTGATAGTAACGGTATGACTCACAATTTTTCTTGCCGCACCACTCCTCAACAAAATGGTGTTGTTGAGAGAAAGAATAGGACCCCTAGTTGATATGGCCAGGATAATGCTATGTAAAAGTGGCCTATCCCATGGTTACTGGGCAGAAACAGTATCCACTGTTTTTTATATACTCAATAGGTATCTTATAAGGCCTATTAGGAAAAAGAGCCCTTATGAGCTGTGGAAATGAAGAAAACCGTATGTAGCTTATTTTCAAACATTTGGTTGGAAATGCTTCGTTCTAAATAACGGGAAAAACATCCTTGGAAATTTCGATGTGAGATCAGATAAAGCTATCTTTCTGGGTTACAGTACTACTAGAAAAGGATTTAGGGTTTATAACAAAAGAACAAAGAAGATAAAAGAATCTATACATGTAGAATCTATACATGTAGAATCTATACATGTAGTATTTGATGAACAACAACATCTTATTCAGATGATGAAGAACATCCTTTGTTTCCTAAAAATACATTGACTACACCTGCAATACCCTTGGAATCATAAGATTAAAAAGGTCCTTCTGAAGCCAAGACAGAGCAGGCTCCTTCCTTTCAGCAGCAGTCTAGGCAACGAAGATCACCAAGAGAATGAAGAGGTCAAGATACACATCAATAGATTCTAGGAGACCCCTCTAAAAGTATAAGAACCAAATCTTCCTTCAAGAACAATTTTTTTTACCCTCATCTCATAATTAGAACTAAAGATCGTTGAAGAGGCTCTTACTGATGAAAATTGAGTTTCAGTTGTAAAAGATGAACTGAATCAGTTTGAAAAAACAAAGTTCGGAATATAATACCTCGTCTATAAAATAATTCAATCATTGCAACTCGTTGGGTATTTCAAAATAAACTTGACAAAAATGGTAAGGTGGTAATAAATAAAGCTAGACTTGTAGATTAAGGAAGTAATTAACATGAAGGTATTGATTTTGATGAAACTTATACGTCTGTTGCTAGACTAGAATCAATTAGAATTTTACTTGCCTTCACTGTTATAGAAACTTGAGATTGTTCTAAATGGACATAAAAAAATTCCTTCTTAAATGGATATATTAATGAAGAAGTGTTTGTTAAGCAACCTCCAGGTTTTGAAGATGAAAACCATCCTGATTATGTGATGAAGTTGATTAAAGCCCTGTATAGTCTAAAATAGGCCCCTCAAGCAAGGTATGAAAGGTTAAGTAATTTTTTGCTTGAGAATAACTTTGAAAGAGGAAAGGTAGATAAACCCTATTCACTAATAAAAAGGAAAATGATTTACTAATAGTAAAAATATATGTTGATGGCATAATATTTGGTGCTACTAATCAGTCCTTTGTGAATAATTTTCAGTGTTGATGCAGAGAGAGTTTGAAATAAACATGATAAGAGAACTATCCTTCTTTTTTGGATTACAAATCAGGAAAATAGGAAAAGGAATCTTCATTATCCAAAACAAATACACAAGTAACTCATCAAGAAGTATTACTTTGAGAATGCGAAACCTATAGGTACTCCTATGTATATTGGAACCAAACATGATAAGGATGAAGATGAAAAGGCTACATATGAAACAAAGTATAGAAGAATGATTGGGTTACTATAATATCTTACAAGCTCAATATTAGACATTATTCTTAGTGTACGTCTTTGCGCATGCTTTCAATCAAATCTAAAAGAAAGCCACCTTTAAGTAGTCAAGAGGATCTTTTGATATCTTTAAAGAACTATAGATTTTGGATTATGGAATCTAAAAAATAATTCTCTTAATATGATGGCTACTGTGATGCAGATTATGTAGATGATAAAGTTGATTAGAAAAACATAAGTGGTCATTATCAATTTCTTAGAGGATGTCTAGTTTTTTACTCTTGCAAGAAAAAAAATTGTATAGCGCTTTCAGCAACTGAATTGAAATGTATAACTGCTAGCTGTTGTCCACAAGTTTTATAGACGAAACATTAACTCCAAGATTTCTCTCTAAACTTTAATCATATTCCCATGTTATGTGATAATACTAGTGCAATAAATCTTTCAAAAAACAATGTGCATCATTTTAGGATAAAGCATATATAAATCAAGAATCATTTTATTAGAAATCATGTTTTAGAAGGAACCATTTATCTTTTGCATATTAATATTGAAAATCAAATAGCTGATATTTTCACTAAGCCACTCTCTGAAGACAAATTTTGTGTATTAAGAAAAGAGATTGGTATGTGCAAACTATTTTATGTTATATTTGTACGAATTTCTATACTACTTCTCTATGTATAAATTAGCAGGATCCTTCAACTTTAGAAGGCTCCTCTCGGTTTAACAAGAGCAGTATACATATATCCTAAAAAGGAAGTCATTCATGGCATCGTTTCAGTATTTAATGAAATGTGCGCATAGTTATGATAAGTAGCTGTATGGGACTAATAGAATATATTTAGACAATCCACTTCCTTTTTTAGTGTGTACGACTATCCTTCTTTATAATGAGATCAATGCTTAAAAATCGCTTAATATACCAAAAACAGACCTTTCTCTTCTACTCATTATGTTCTTTTTCAGAAGCATAGCTCTTTCCCTCTTTGCACCCTCACTTTCTGCCTTCTCTTTGTTCTTTCCTCCAAAACACTCTTTACCTATAATGACCATAACAAAATCAAAGGGATAGAAGAAACCCTTAATTTCCACTTCTAGCTTTGGTGAAGTTCACGTTTCTGATTACGTTCCAACTGAACCTATCTCTTTCAAGCCTGGATCTACTACTCCTTGACCTAGTTTTAAAGATATGAAAGTGTTTGGAGCACATTATATCATTAATGATATTGATTCAGATGAAGAACCAACTCAAGTCATAAGACATTCGCAAACCAGAGGAAGTTTTGCAAAGTAAGCTGAGAAAATTTCTGAACAAAAAGAAAACACTGATGTTAAAAAGAAAGATGAAGAAGAATCCAGAAAAAGAAAAAGGGAAGAAGTAAAGAAAGGCAAAGTGCCTATGACTGAAGATACCATTAATAAGAATGAGTTCTTTCATGAAGAGATGATTCTTAAAGAAAAAAGGGGAAAGAAGATAAAGATAGTCGCACTAAACGGAAAGACATCAACACCACCAAAACTGTTTCAATCAATAGAAGCTGAAGTCCGCTATAAAAAGAAGTATAAGAAAAGAAAGGTGGTTATTGGATGAATTTAGCCTACCATGATGTTGATAACATAGGTATACCTATCTTTTTATCATCTGTTTGGAAAATTTTCTAAAATTAGATGAGAAAATATATGATAAGCTAGTCAGGACATTCTACACACACATGAGAAAAGAAGAAATTGATGGAAAGCTAGCCATTGTCTCATGGGTATATGAATGTGAAACTTTAATTTCTGAAGATATTTTAGGAGACATACTAGACATAACTCCTATAGGAAGAATTGATTTATCCTGTCATAAGTGGGATGTTGATGATCTAGATTTGGGAGAAGTTATTAATTCCATATGCCTTCATGCTGAAAACACCCAAGATGGGAGGCCCTGGAGCAAGCAATTAGATTTACTTCCTTAACGCCTCGCATTGTTATCAGCTACCTCAATCTTTCCAAGGAGTAGCTCCATTGAATGATACATTTTGCTGGACACTTATGTAATGTACAAATTTCTAAAAGGGATCAGAGTGAATCTTCCAGCAATGACCTTGAGATTCATGATGGATAAGGGGAATCACAAGAATACAACTAGTTGTTTGCCTTATGGAATACTTCTCACCAAGATTTATACCCATTATGGAGTACCTTTTCATAATCTAAATTTGTCTACACTAGCTAAGTTTCATCCTTCCATTTCCTACCAATTTGTAAAATAATGTCTAGGTTGACAAAAGATCTGAAAGAGTAGAAGAAAACTTATATCCTACCTTAGACCAACAAACTTTTGTTCCTCTTTATGATGAAATTAATGCAAATCTCCATCAATAGCTGAAGGACATTCAAGCCAATCAAGAACAAATGTGAGACACTAATTTTTCTTAGAAGGATCTTTGAATCTCTTCAATAAATATGTTGCTATCTCTTTTCTATTTGGCTTTTACTCTTTCTCTATATTTTTTATAATAACAAAAGGGAGAAAATTAATGATATACTTTTCCTTGATGATATATTTTAATTAATGCTTTGATGATATATTTGTTATTTATTCAATATTACTTTGATGATATATGTGCTATTACTGAAATATGTTTAAATCTGTGATAAAAAAACAATAAGTTCCTTCTTACTATGAGTAAAGTTTACGGGTATCTTTCAAAACCCTTTATTCTTTATTTGAATCTTGAAAATATATCTATTATTGTTTTCATCATCAAAAGGGGGACATTATTGTCTCAAGGTTTATGATTAACAATTTTGATGATAACTATATAATATTTCAAAATTCAAAATGAATTTATTTCCTTATATAATTCTTAAAAGGAAATAAAATCATAGAATAATTGCTTTCTTTCTTGCAAGAACCTTGTTTATAAACTTACTTTTAGAAAATGATTCCGTGACATCTGAAGGATCATACTAATTCGAATAATCAACTTCGGAATCCTTAACAAAATGTTCTTCTTAACGTCTAAATGTCAAAGATTTCAATATAGATGATTTCAAAGATTAAGCAGCGACTAATTGAAGAAATTGTCTACTTAAAAAATAGCCACTGCATTTGCCAACCATACATGAGACTTGCAAAATATCTTAGAGCATCAATATTCTTGAAAGTTATATCAAACTCTTTGTGTTTAGAAAGTGATATCACTTTATTAAGAGAGTCTGTTAAATTATTTATACATTTTTTGTTGAGAGCTTATAGAGGCTAACAAAATACTAATAGTGTGGAAGGTTGAAGAACCTTAAAAAATGTACCCTTGTGAGCTTGAAGATGCTCATATTAATTGGTTTTTATAGTTAAATACTCAAGTTGGATACTTGGGGACTGTACGTAGGCTTCGTTATAAGCCAAACCATTATAAATATACTTTGTCATTTTCTCTCTCTTCCTTACTTTTAAATTTCTACATTATTAGTTTTCAAAAGGCTCCTTCAATTTTTCAATAGGCTCCTTCTATTTTTATATCGCATGAGGATTCTTTTAAAAGTTACCAGGCTCTTATCGCTTAAGCAAGCTCCTTTCTTTTTGAATGCTAACAAACTCTTATCGATTAAAAAATGCTCTTATCATTTTAAACATTTATAACATCCCGTTACCCATGTTAAGGCTAAAATAGTAAATGTGAGGGATTTACCGAGAGATTAGAAATGTGTTTCACGCTCATGGATTATGTGATATGCACATACAAATAAATATTGAATCTATGCATATGAAAATAATTGTACATGCATTCATTGAAAATTTTCGGGTATAATTGTTTATATATGAGTATATTGAGCAATGTGGTTTTATGTGTTGAAAAGTTGATTTGGAGAGTGTATTTGTTGATTTATAATTTTTGGAATTTTTGGAGAAATTTTCTGAAAATTGTTGGGTATTTTAGCTAGGAAAAATTGCCAAGTGGCAAAACAATTGCGAAATGGTAGTATAAATTACTATCCAATGGCAATGGAAATTTTAATAAATGACTTTAGGAATTATTGACAAGTGCTATTGAAAATTGGGAAACAATTAGAGTAGAAATTGAAATTGACGGGACTAGCTAAATGAAAGAACTAATTAAATGTTTTAGAAATTGGGCATGTGGCAAGTGACAAACATCACTTGCCAAACAATGACTTAAGCCCACTACTCTTTTTAATATTAAAAGCCCCTTTTTTGTTGCCTTTCATGATGCTTCTCTCTACAAAGGGGAAATTGATGCTTTATTTTGGTTTCCTCCATCATTTGTGTGGCTCTCTTCTCTTCTCTTTCATCATTTTCGTTTTCTTCAATCACTACCACATTAACTTTGAAGATCACACTTTCCTCCATTTGCTACTAGCATTCTTACTATCTTCTTCCTCATTGTCACTAAAAACCTATCTCTACATCCTTTAGAAGATGATGAACATGTGATGCTTGGGCTAGTGTTGTTTTTGAAGAATCTGAAGTGAAACCAAGTAAGTTATGTTTTAAATGTTATGGGTATTGTTAAATGGAACTAGAATGATGAGAAATGTGGGATTGATGACTTGATTTTGTGAGTTGAAAGTGTGTGATGTGGATGGTGAAAAATCTATGTAAATTTCTTGTTTTTGTAATTTTGAATGATCATTAATGACCCATGATTTGTTATAGAGATGTTTTGGAAGTTGGATGATCCATATAATGGTGTTAGGATAAACGTAGAAAATCAATTATGAATGGGTTAATGAATTTGTTATGTTTTTGGTTAATGATCAAATATAGATCATGAATTGATTTGTGAATGTTTTGGATTTGAAATGGGGTTTAGAATGAGGAGTGTTGGGATAGAAGAGGTGATCTTGGTATGAATTATGTTAGGGTAAGATTTGGAAACAAAATTTGGTAGTTGAGTTGGAAAATATTGCAGCAACGTGACCTATGAGTATGCTTCAATCTTTTAGCCATAACTTCTTCTATACTTGTTGAATTGAGAGGATTCTTAATTTATATTAAATTAGAAAGATATGGCTACATTTTTCATGAAGATATTGAATTTAAATTCTATCTTTAAGAGTCCCCAAATTTGACATGAAATTAGGAATTGAGTGCAACAAAATTTGTGGATGAATGTATATGTAGTGTTTTGTTTTGAATGTATGAGAATGTGTTATACTTTGGGTGTTTATGATCAAGTGGGGAATATGAAATGTTTATGGATGATGTTCAGTTGAAATTGGATATATTTGAAGAATTTATCCATTTGAGATGATGAATCAAAAGAGATGAGAATTGAGAGTGAATGAAATTTGATTAGTGTTTGAATGGTTATAAAGTGACATTGCATTAGAAAAGGTGAATTTGGGAAGATTATGAGTAGAAGTGATGTTAAAATGGGTGTAGGATCCATTGAAGGGGTTTTAGAGAAGGGAAATTCAGTAAACCCAAAGATTACAAAGTCAGACCGTGTAAATTGACACGATCATGTGTTTTTGATACAAAAACACCACTAGGCCCGAAAGAAACACGGGCTACCCATATGAATTCACACGACTGTGTTTTTTGGCAAAATCTCATTTCAAAGTATTCATAAAATTTGTATAACTAGAAGTTCTCTTCAAAATCTTCTAAGGATGATATTAATCCGAGATCTACAGCAAAGGTTATGGCGTTTTTCCTAAGAGACGTTTGTTTATGAATGATTAACTTATTAATGTTGTTCAATGAGACATTTAGGCTTGTTAGTGATATTAAATGAGTCCAATCGAAGTAGGATTGAATTATTAAAGTAAGAAGAGCGTTCTAAGTGTTAAGGAATGATTTAAAGATCTTGATAATTGGTTATGAGATATGTATTAAGGATATACACCTGGGAATGTCATTGAACATGCATTGTACATATTTAATATACATATGTGTGCATCAATAGACACTTATACAATTGTTCAAATATGCGATATATGTATGTTTTGCATGATATAGAGGAACATATATAGTGCCATCATCCAGGCGTTTCTAGACCCTGGAAGCAAATGCAAATCTGGAGCATATTGTGATTCGACCTAGATGGTCTCATTTTATTGTTTAGTCTATTTTGAATTTTTGTTTTGATTGACTATTGAAAGATCATATAAATGTGATTGATTGTGTTAATTTTTTGAAAAAAAGTCCAATGATGGTGAGGTATGAAAGAGATATTGTAGTGCTCCTTGTATGTGAATTTGATGAAATATATGATACATGACTTGATTGCTAAATGTCGGACCTGGTTCCAAAGAAAAATGTGAATATGCATGATAATGTATTCATGATAATGAAAAAGTGATACTCAATTTAAATGTTGAATGCCATACTTAGATCCAATGAAATGTGTAAACTGAAAGAAAGTCACTGATTGAGTATATGTGATTGATGAATTCCATTACACGAATGAATGAAAGATAAAGGCAGTTGTGACCAGAGTAGCTACCGAAAAAGAGCTTAAAGATTATAATGTGAAAAAGAACCTCGAGCTCAGAAATTGAATAAGATTTAAAGGCTCACTATGTAAAATGAGCCCAGTATCCCCAACGGATACGAGATAGTTATTAATGAGCCTGGTATCTATAATGGATACGGGACAGTTATAGGCACTCGGTCATAACAAGGTAATTAATGAATGTGCGTCTCACGTGCATTGCATGTAAAATTGATATGTATGTTTCAAATGAAAAAAATGAATTGTGTGATTGCTCTAAATGTGAATTGTCAAATAAGTGATCAAAATGATGTATGATTCTATTTGATTATGATCGAAACGATGTGAATTAAGTGATTACATGATCTGTATGTATTTTGTGATTGAGTGAGCCATCAAGAATGATCACTCACTGAGTTCGCAAAACTCACCCAAAATTTGCAATTATTTTTCAGGCTCAAAAGTGTACCCCGTTAGGAAAATGGAAGTACACCTACTACATTCAAGTAAAAGGTAGAGGTCGGGATCAGTTTACGCCTGCATTGTATTTCTTTATTTTTGTACCAAATTAGGTCTTCCACAATTATTATATCATGTGTATTTGAATATATTGGTTGTGTATAACTTTCCAATTGGAAAGTGATTGAGCCCAAGTTTATTATATAAATTATCCATATTTTCATGATTTTTACTACACTTTTTGACTCCTATTTCTGGATTTTATGCCTAAATTGACTCTTAAGTGTGTACCTTTATTTTATGTAGTTTGATAGTAAAAATTGTCACAAATCAGCATTAATTGCACCAATTAATTTTTTGAGAACAATTGATACTGCAAACTATCATTGTTCATTGTAGGAGACTTAAGGAGATGGGACTCAAGAAGAAGGTGTAGAGTCAAGGACGGTTGAAGGGAAGTCAATAGGAGAACAGGCGCAATAGGAAGTTTTCTACAGCGAAATACGAAGGAATCCAAGCTAAACTTCAGGGAAAAATTCGCCGCGGTGAAGATTAATTCTTTCACCGTGGCTAAGGGACCAACAATGAAGAAAAATCTTTCGGGAAAAGTTCACTGCAGTGAATCTTCAAAAACCCGAACCATTTTTGAAAAAATTACCCACTGTGCAACCTGACCCACATTATCTTTCATTTAAAAACCTACTAACTTAGGTTAAGAGTAGACATAAGACAACAAAGTAAGACCTACACAACAATATTCACCACACTCGGCTCTCTCTCTCAACTTCGACCATCATCCATCACTCTCCTCCATTTTTCATCGTCAGTTTCTTCATCAACAACTACTACCATTGATGCTTCTGGTGGGTTTTGGTTGTGAGTTCTCCTGAAGCAATGCTTGGCAAGCACCTTTTCCTCTTAAAGATGTAGCAATGGTTTGAGTTCAATGGGCTTCAAAAGGGAAGTAGTTTAATCATGTTTAGCTACATTGATATGAACTCCTTAGTTATGATTTATGCTTTGTAGTTGGATTTTTTTATTATAGTTTAATCAAGTGTTGAACATTTATTACGTTATTGGGTTTGTTGATGTAGAACTTGGAGCTTGAATATATGAAGTCTCATATATGTCTCTTTGTGATTTTATTAATTCTCTCTTATCTACGTAGTTGTGTTTGATATTGAGATGATGTTTGATCCCAAATTGACTAATTGCATTTATCTTATCCATTGCACACACTAAGATGCATTCAACAAGGTTTTAAGAAATGGAGTTCATTAATTAAAACCTTGGACTTAAAGAGTTCTTTAACGTTTATCATTTGAAACTTAGTGATTTTTACCCCCAACAAGATTTATTTTGAACAATGATAGCTAAAGCTCAATTTTCAAGAGGATTTTATCACATTTGATCATTGGTTCTAACTTACAAATTTCTTATTCCCAAAATCCAAAATACTTTTTTCACATTTCTTTTACAATTAGTTCAATTTTGTTAGTTTTCTTAAAAAAGCAACCCCCTAACCAGTTTAGTTTGCATTTCATGACATTTAGGCTAGTTTAGGTCCATTGCATTAGTTTCCAATTAAGTGAGAGGACCTAAGGTTGCATTCTATATTGCAATCCTTGGAATTAAATTTGTGATTCGACCTCTAAGGGTAAGGACAAAAAACATCGCGAATTAGAAAGGTTTTGCAAAAGAGATTGATCAAGGTGTAATAAATAATTGTGATTACGAGTTTTATGAAATATAATTATGGGCCCAAATGGCTATTGAAATTTTGATGACTGTATTACTACGATTGAAAATGAATCTGAATAAAAGTAGGCCCGATTCAATTGCTGATTTTCGCATATATTTGTTGTTTTGACAAAAACAAAAAAATTTGTAATGTGATTTTATTGACTGACTGTGCTAGCATGCCACCATCATGGGGTAAGTTCTTGGACATCATTTAGGATGTCCAGTACGTGTCTTACGAAAGTGGGGTGCTACAGCATTAGCAGGCTCATTTCGATTAACTGGCTCCTTTCCATAAGAGTGTTACGAAGATCCTTTCAAAAGTTTATAGGACCCTTCTATTTATAAATTTATTTTGTTTAGTAGGATTTTACCGATTTCAGAGTACTTTAAACTTTTTTATTACACATAATTCACCCTCGTCTTGTATGTGTTTTCTTTATCAGATAGCAACCTTCCATTTAATTAGCTTACAAAAACATAGCAGCAATTAGGATATACAAGAATAAAAACCATAAAAGTTGTTTTTAGTTAAAGTTTGATTTGTTCTTAAGTTGAAGACATAATGTCATTTTTTAGCTCCATATTATTAATGTCTAATGTTTGACACCAAAAGGAAACCTCTTAATCAAAGGTTTTTTTTCGAAATGAAATAATGTTTATTAAAAATAGCGAAAGCTAGTAAACATTACAATGTTTTTCGAGTTATAAGCATCCTATAGCTTTTGAAAAAATCAAAGAAAATTTCATTACATAATAAACTGATGAGATAAACAAAGTAGATTTATTAAAAGAGAGGTACGACATGTTGATCATAAGTTCCATTTACTCTTCATTCTTGTGTGAAAAAGTTGATAAGCTTTTTTAGCAACTAAAGCAGCCCTAATCTAGTTCATTATTTTTTCAGCTAGTAGGTAGTTATCTTCTTCGACTTGTTTATAAAGTCTACAGTTTCACTCTTTCCAAATTGCGTTGATGGTAGTGGCAAAAGCAACTTTATTTAGAATTTTATTCTCTTTCCTTAGACTGGAGAGATTGATAAACTTGTTCAATGTTGTCTCCCATTCATATGTATATGTTGCAACATCCAACATAACTTGAATTCTACTTTAAGTGGCTCTGGAGTAACTAAAAGAGATGAATAAATGGTGCCAATTTTCTTTTCTGTTGTCTCGCATAGAACACAAGTTGACTTATTAAGTGTAAACCATCCATATTTGGTTCTATGCCTATTTTTAATCACAAGTCGAGTGATTATTGAGGCTTTTAGGTTAAGAGGATTCTTCCAAAGGAGATTATACCATAACATTACTACTTGTCTACTATTAAATAGTCTACCATATGTTTCACTCAAGAAAAATCCTTGCAGGTTGGGAGTCTAATCGATAACATCTTTGGTACTTCTAACATTCATTTAGGATAAACATTCATTCAAAGTTGTGAAACCCATGAAGTTTCCTTTCCAGCTTCCTCCTTGGATTAGAGATGGTGAAACTTGTGAATTAGAGGACTTGCATCCATCCAATTGTTAAAACACATCCAAATGTTTTGTCCATTTCCAACCTTATGTTTAATGTATGAATAAAGTAGGCTTCTTAAACGTAACAATTTATTAAAGATTCAAGAATATTGACTATATGTTGTCATTTGTCAAAAGTTCTGATTTCCAAGGTGCTATTCATGGACCCATTTGGTCTATAGAGCTTTTTTGTTCGTAAGTAGCCTCCAAACTCTCTTACTTAAAAGAACCTTTTGTATAGTTGAAATAGAAATTATTCCAAACCTACCTTGTTTCTTAGAAATTGTTATCTCGCTTCATTTGACCTTTAAATTTTTGGAATTTTCAATTTTGCCCACTCTATAGAAAAGCTTTCACAATTTTATCAGTCTCTTTAGTAACCTTCTTTGGATGTACAATGTATGTGTAAACTGCTAAGTATTGAAATCATAAGGGTAAGTTGAGCTGTATAAGACAGAAATCTATTTTGTCATGTGTTCACTCTCGATTTTATCCATTTCCAAGAGAGGGTGTAACGCCCCAACATATACCCTGGAAGTATTATAGCATGTCTAGGGTGTATTAAGAAGTGAATATAATGAATCAAGTGCATCTAAGTATAGTAAGAAATATAATGGTACTTAATGTAAAAGACAAGTGTAAATGGATAATTTGTTCACTTCGGTATGGACATACATACTTAGACGTGGAATATATATGGAAAATTTTGATATGCTTTCTTGGGTTTATGAATGTGTTGTGAGGAGAATTGATAAAAAAAGTATTCCATAAGTGAATGGTTGTTTTTGGTTAAATCAGATGTATTTTTATGTTGCTCTTGTATGATAAGATCGAAGTTAGTTGATTTAGGCTATGTACCGTATTAAATGGAAAGGTTCTACTGAACAAATTTTATAATTTGGCCATTTCTTTGCATGTAAATCTTTAAATTGGATAATTTTAATTTTAGATTAAACTAGAGACATAGGTGTAAAACTTTCATGAAGGAACCAAAATCTGATTCTGCCTCTAAGAGGTTTGGATTTTTTTTTAAATTGAGTTATGACTATTGTCCTTGTTTTCGAATAGCCTATAAGTTTTAGGGTATAACTACTGGAATAATTAATCAAATTTCATGAAAATTTTCCATTAGAAACTTAAGACATATGGGAATAAAATTGATTGATAAGATCATAGGCCAATATGGGAATTAAAGGGAGAAGAAGGACCAATATGTAATTTTCCTAAAGTCAAGTCATGGACTAATAAGAGTAAAACATGTGTGTCCAGTAGAATTGTAAAACATGGTCCAATAGAATTGTTATACATTGTCTAATATAAATTTAATACATGGTCTAATAGAATTGTAACATGTGGTCTAATGGGATTGTAACACATGGTATAATCATGCACATGTATATGTGTCATTTTCAATGCAAGCTCAATTGACTTTCTACATATGTATTCTTATGTATAGATTTTGATTATTCAATTTGTGCTTATACAACCTAAGACCAATCAAACATTATAGCTTGTATACTACCATTTTGCAATTAGGTTTATACATTTAAGTAAGCTTAATTTACTCAAATTCATTAACCATACATTACGCTTATCCTTGTACCTTTTTATGATCAAAATGCTTTTTATAACACACACATAATTGTTACTTTAAATATGGAATTTTAGTAAGCTAGATTTATACATTCACCGAACTTTTTTTTCCAGCAATATATAGTTATACATTTCCTCAATTCTCATTCACCATCTTTAATGATCATTCATCCATACCTTATACACATTACTATGTCCTTAAGATCATGTTCGCATTAAAAGAATTTATTTATTCCTTTAACAAGTCATAATTTCTAGCTTTGAACACAACCACATCAAAACAGTCCATTCTTTACGCTATGACATCAATTAACTACATAAACTTATCAAGCTCTTAAGAAATTAATCAAGCAACAATCTGAGATCATTCCTAGCCTTAATCAGGTCCAATTATACAAATTTAGAGTGATTTTTCTTGGCTGATTTGATGTGTACACAAAGCTGAAATTAAAATTTTTGAATTTGTCATTAACATCACTAATATGTGTAACTTTACTACCTTCAATACTTCACGAATTTTACAAACTGAGAGACATCACTAACACCTAAAATTTTCCATATTTCATATTCTTTAAGGTTACTTCATTTTAGGTTAATTTAACATTCATATTGGTTGCACTAAGGTATAAAATTTTGCTCACTTATGTCATTAACGGTCACTTTTTATGAACACACTAACAGCTCTAATTTTCTAGATTCGAAAAAACTCCTTAATAACACATATCTTTAGCATGAATTGCTCATCAATCATACTTCATATCCCAACTTAAATCATCCATACAACAGCCCATAACTTACTACTTTTGAACATACGAAAATAGAATAGAAAACACCCATTCATTCTTCATTTTTCAGCACATCTTCAACACCAACACCACATTCAATCCATTCCTACTAAGCCATAATAAAAATCTGCTAACATATACCATAATAGGTCAGTGTTTCACTTCCTTGATTAGCTTGAATGCCACCTCAAATTTCAAGCTTACTTTGTAGCACCCCACTCCCGACGAGACCCGAACCCGATATCCATGGTGATATCCGAGCCCGTGACCATGAGGGTGGCGATTAGAACAGCCATTACCTTGTTAACCAAAATCGTATGACATTTTTTTTTCTTTGAAAACATTAGAGTGCGATGACCTTATCTCTTTCTTTCAAAAACAGAGAGTCATAAAGCAATCATTGACTTGGCCCAATTATAACAAAACATTTTCAAATATTAAACCATTTCACCGATAAAACAATTTCACTCATTATTAGCACTCATTAGTGCTCGGTTACTCTATATAATTACATGTAAACAATTGGGCCTACTAAATACCAAATGAATACACTAATGCAGATACGGACGACAATCGATCCCGACCGACATCTGCCTTGCTAGCAAGATATCGCACTCCCGTGTGTCCAACGGGTACTCTCCATTTCTGAAAAATAGATGCAATGTTGGGTGAGTTTATGAACTCGGAGAAACCATCATCGATGGTTCACCCAATTCATGCATAAACACACAATTTACCAATTATCACATACAATCACAATTCACAAATGTAAGGCGACGCTTTTCATACGATCCACATTTAATCATACCATATATGCAATGCACATGAGACCCTTTCCATTTTCATTACGTTGTTGTGACCGTGCGCTCAAATCGCCCCAAAGATGGGCACATTGCGTTGAGCCGATGGCTCGAAAACATTGGGCTTGAAGCCTCGATACATCGAGCCCGAGGCTCAATACGCTGGACTCGAGGTCCATGCGCTGAAATAAAGCTCATATACGTTAGGCGTGATATGCCTCGATACGGTCTTTCCCGGCCACAATCGCTTTTATCGATCATGCCATTATGCATGAATGCATATGCTCTAATTCCCATTTACAGTCAGTTATAGTTCAGTGACCAATTTTCGTTTCTTCGGACCTTCGGTCCGGTGTTTCAGTCCTATACATTTACAATTTATTGCATCCTACCATATCATATTAAAAGTCACATCCAATGTATCAAAACAGACAATTTTAACACTTCAATATTTATTTCATTCCCTCGGACCTTTAGTCCGAGATCTCCAATGTACTTATTCACAAACAGTACACACAAATAGCACTTCAATAACAGTTTCCAAAGATTTCGCACACCTATGGTCCAAATCAATCAAAATCAAACACACATAAACCCCCATTATCTCCACATGGCATAATTGCAAAATCTTAAACACATAAAGGTTGAGGAACCAACTAGGTTACTCACCTATTACTCCGAGCTAATGCCGGAAGTTTCGCCTGTCGGTCCGACGACGCCCACTTGGGCCTCTATAAGAAACAGAGAAAGAACGAGTCACTACAGATACAATTTGTGCACATGTAGGTGAAATATGCATGTTCATGAATTTTCCGCCCTAAATCCAAATTTCCCATAATAAAATCCGCCTAAAAATTAGAAACCTATTGGCGCCGACGGTCAGCAATTCGGACCTCTATAGGTCCCCAATTAAACAAAACAAAGGATTAAAGGCTCCATTACCCGGGTCCCGCTCAATTTTCCGTCCAAAATTCCCAATTTTTCACAAATGAAATTAAATATTCAACTAATCCGATGCCTCAAGAACCAGGTCAATCGGACGTCGGACGGAAAAGAAATTGACAAAAGAAACAATTAGGGCCAACTAATAAAAAAATAAAATATAGATATATATAGCGCCACCGCATGGCAGCGATATGTCGCCTCATGAGGTCGACTCACTTTCTTCGTCGAGGCGAGGAGTCGCCTCGCGATCGACTAACCTATCTCGCCATGAGGCGAGGCGTCGCCTCGCGATTCGGCGAGGTTCAACCTCACTTCATTCCCCTTTTTTTTTTTCAATTTCCAATCCAATTTTTCAACACCCATAATGCATTGCACACAATTCAGAAAATTACAAACCATAGCTTGTTGGAAAGATCATGAAACCGTCTACAATTCTCAAGAAGACCATAAAAATCAATTTCACCCCTAAGGGTGTCAAAAATCCCTTCAAAGCTACTGCCTACTCAAATCCCATTAAAACAGAGCAGTACATTGAAATTTCTATAACTCTCAGATTCTTCAGCCAACAAATTACCACATAAATATGCTCAATAAGTTCACAATGTCATCTACAACTTTCATGAACAACCCAAAATCAAATTCCATTGCTAAACAAGTCAATTAATTCACTCAATGCTGCTGTCCCTGAAATCATTCAATTTGAGCAATAAACTTATAACAAGCATAACTCCCTGTACACAAGTCAGAAAAATCTGAACTTTATACTCATGAAAAGATAAATCCTCAAACTTCAATTTTCATGAAGAACTCAATTTCCAATTTAATTTCTAACCATTTCAAAACTGTCATGCAAGTTACTGCCATGATCAGCAATTCCTAACCTAATGTAGGATCAGTTTTTGCAAAATCATAACTCCCAACTCTGACCTCTAAAAATTATATGCCATATCTCATTTTCAAGATAATTTCTTCCTCTTCAACTTTGCAGAAGATCTCTCACACCAATTCAGTCCACAAAAAATGGCTAAAATTGCTTCCAAGCAGAATACTCACAAGTCAGACACTTAAGCTAGGTTTCATCAACATGCCCAAAACCAGTCCATAGGAATCAGTTCATATCTCCCAATATACAACTCGAAAATTAGCAAGATCAGTGGAAATGGAAAGCTAACTCAATATGCTACAACTTCCATGAAGACCATTTTTCCTAGTTCCATACCAATTAATTTAGAAAAATCAACAAAGTAATAAGGTCATAACTTCGGGTACTGTTCACAGACCCTACAAACAGAAACTTCTCATGCAAAAATTCACCCTTCTAACATTACAATTTAACAACACCTATTTCACACAAAGTTGAAGCCAACATCCCAAAGTTTCATTGGACACAAACCTCACCTCATTTGCTCACTTACACAATTAGTTATGATCAACACATTACAATAGGTCAAAGATTCATTTTCCAGCTTTCAACATTAACCTAACTCCTATCACTTCTAACACCAATAACACATCACTAAGCATCCATTTATACCTCTCATTCAACCACAAATTCAACACAACATATACTTATATGATTATACAAAAGTTGGCAGCACCCTCACAACACCACTTCCATACTTTATTTACATTTATCTAACATCATAACATCATTAACAACATGTAAATTCACAAGCTTCCACTACTCTATCCTCTTCCCTCACTCAAGCATGCATTAAACCCATTCAAACCTACCACTTTCATGATCAAATAAATGCTCAAAGGATTCCCATGCATGCTTCTAACTACCAAAAGAAGGAAAGCAAATATAACTCTTACCTTAATCAAGTTGCAAGTTCTCAATTTTTCAAGTATCTACTTCAAGTTCACACTTCTTCTTCTTCAATCCTCACCCACGATTTTTATAAGCATCTTAACAATATCATCAATTCAAGGTCTAAGCTTGGTCTTGGCTGTGACTAGTGAGGAAGCAAGCAAATAACAAGAGGAACTTAGATGAGAGGAGAAGGAACTAGTCGAAGGAGGAGAAACACAAATGAAGGGATGCAAGTTTTTGGATGAGAGGTGAATGCTTGCCTTCCAAGTGAATGTTTAGTCGTGAATGAGTTAATGGGATAAGACAAGTTGAATAAGTAGCCCTTAAATGAAGGGAATGGTGACAAATATGATTTGTTGATGGATTTAAGGAAAAGTCAAAGAAAACTTATCAATGTACTTTAATCAAAGCTAATTTTCGGTCATAGACAAACAAAAATTCATGCATTCATCTTCTTTAGGCAACATCACCGAACAACAAGGATAAGAGGCATTTAATGAAGGTTTATGTTGGCAAAATCTCATTGGTCAAATATTTAAAGAAAAGTCAACTAATTATTTCTTTAATCCAGATCAAAACTAACTCAATCAACTCAATTGACCCCAATTCAATCCTAAAATAATATACCCAATAGTACAAGTGCTATTGGGTAGAAATTTCGCTAGAAAATCGAATTTGTTCGCTAATTTGGCAATTTTTCCGTCCGGGAATTTCCCCGAATCATTTTTTTGAAAATTACCTAAATTGCCCAAAATTGTAAAACATATGACAGTCCACTCCCAATAATTGTTCAAACACGAAAATCACATTTTTCACAACAAAAACACATTTAGGCCATTTACCGGCGATTTTGCCGGTCCGGGAATTTTCTCCGGAAAATTCCAGAAAAATTCCTATAAATCCCTAAAAATGTAAAACACTCAATGGCGTACTCCAAATAATTTTTCAAATACAATTATCCCATAAATTTCACAAAAGATCTCAATTTGAAACCTAAGCCGGAAAATATCATGAATGCATGTTTACCATGTGCAAGTGCAACAAACCGTCAATCATAGAGGCTATATGCTGTATGTGCATGCCGAGATGTAATTCAATACTCCTAGCCCGTCCCAATTTACCAAAATACCCTTCCCATCGGTGATGGGATGTTACAATTCTCCCCTCCTAATAAAAATTTCGTCCTCGAAATTTCATATACGATTTATCAGGAAGGCAGGGGAATCTTTTTGATTAATACCCTCAGTTTTCCACTGATTTCACTACACTACCAAATTCTGTCAATGAACGGAGATCAAAACAATCAATTACTCTCTTTCCCTTTTCAAACTTTCCATGATTTTACTGCTTTCTCATGATTACGCGCAATTCATCTCTTTCAATATCAATAACATATATATCGGATCCTAACAATATTTCCAATTCTATCTATGAAACACTTTGTGAATCTGAAACATCTTTTAGGTTTTAGCCTAACTTACCAATCCATAATTCTATTCACACCACAATCACATAGAGGCCCCTCATCACGAATTTAATTTCTCTTAACTACACCTCTATTTCCATCTAAGTACCTTTTGGCCGAGGCCATACCCTTCAAAATATTTCATTTATCGCTTATCAGATTTCGTTATTATCAAAACACAAATCTCATGAGATTTATAACCTCGGTGTGAATCAATTCGATTTAATGTCACCATCAGAATTATCGAACCTATCCCTTTATTGCCCTGATCACATAATAAAGACCTCAGTATACACTTTTCGCATGGTGACACCAATATAATGATTGTCATGCCATAATCCCTTTGCACTATACATTAATCCAAAAATACCTGTTGGTTAATCACACATGTCATCGTTCACTTTGATAGACTATACCATCAATTGCTTTTCCACAATACTTTTACTAGAACATAACACTTCGATTGTTTCTTGTGCTTTCTCGAACCATTCACTTATAATCATTTAATTTCTCATTCTAACCTTTCAATTACTCTTTCAATACACTCTTGCTAGAACATAAAGCTTCAATCATTCCTTACGTTTTCACT
This sequence comes from Erythroxylum novogranatense, assembly GCA_029891385.1. Lineage (NCBI taxonomy): Eukaryota > Viridiplantae > Streptophyta > Magnoliopsida > Malpighiales > Erythroxylaceae > Erythroxylum > Erythroxylum novogranatense. The sequence continues at coordinate 69,748 of JAIWQS010000034.1, read as the reverse complement.
AATAGCCCCGTAATGAGTTTCACCCATATTTCTTAATTTGAACTATACCTATCACTTTCCTCAACAGCTTCTTTGATACGGTTTACAATTTCTACATCCTCACTTGGGTTTTGCCAATCCGCTTTGATGCACACCACCTTTGAAATTCCATAGCTAATAATACTTTCTTTTGCCCCTTTTTGTCAGTTCGACTATTACCACGCAATAATACACCAGATTTGATCACTTTATTGCCCAACCTTTGATTTTTTTTTTTTTTGCAATTGAATTTTTTTTGTTCAATTCCTTGAATTGCACCATTAGCTTAGTTTGGAGTAATCAACCACCTAATCCTTTTCACGTCATTCAATCTGCACGACATAACTCAATAGTTATCGATTTGCATATTCATAGACATCTCCAAACTATTTCTGCATTTATTTATGTCTCCAAGCTTTTAGGCCACACTCAATATAACAAATTTCAAATCATCAATCATAATACCGCCTATGGAATCATATTTGTCCCAAAGTGCATAACATCACTTTATCCAATTTCCATAAATCACATTAGAACCTTTATCGAACACTTCAATCTAGATAGTAAATTCTTCACATGTCTCCTTTATGATCATTAGTCCTAACATTCACATGTTTTCCTCAATTATTCTCGTTGATTTGCTAAAACTAGAAAATCTTTAACAATTTATGAACGCATCCAGCATTCCATTAGTTCTCATTAATTCCAAATTCCGCATACACATATCTTTTGAACTTTCACATTTTATCAATACCTATATCTTAATTAATTCTCCCAATATCCCATGTTCGCATACTCATTCATCCCTTATTTCACTCTTATGAAACTTGCATGATAACCAATCTCCTCACCTATACCAATGTATCTATTTCTTATGCTTATATCTATTATCCAATGCAACACAATTGAGACATGTTCCTTTTCAGTAATACAATAAACTTCTTATACCCATATTCGATTTAAATAACTCTTTAATTATCGAACGTTTCCAATGAGGAACAATTTTCTTATAATTTTCTCAGCATAACACATTCTGCCATATGTTCCTTACCTTAATTTCTCCACATAACTTCATTTATTCGTGATAAATCACTCACTGACTTGAATAAACAATCGTTATATCGATCTCTTACTTTCAGAACATAATTATACAAAGTATACACGAACTTTTAATCCCCTCAAATTCGCAATTAATATTTCCTTAATATTCGGTACTTCTCTTACATAATCGAGTCATCTCATTAACGTAATGTACACTTTTTCAGAGTATATTTTATCTCTTACGATTAAGTCTCTGCTAGATTTAATACAGCTCATAAAACTTTATCAATCAACTATTTTCATCACTATATAGATATACATATCGATTACTCTTGATACTTCACGAAGATCAATCTCTGAAGAGCACTTAAACAATTTCTTTTCCTCTACTATCTTGCCATCCACCACCATAATCATCACATCTTATTTGACAATATATCTCTATATTCCCATCAATTTGCCCATTAATAGCCCATACTGCTAAAAACACCTTAATTGCATTTAATTCTCGATAACCATTCTCTTTTTGGTACCAATTCTCGATCATGGGGACCTTACTCTATTCATGTCCCTCATTTTCTTCTCTCAAGCTCATTACCGATGCTAACATCTTTAACTGTATCACTTCTTTCTCAATTGATCATTCCGAGCATTCTCATGCCTTACTCTTACTCATTTTGCACTTGAGCTACTGGCATTATAATCGGAGCTTACGTAATAAGCCACCGATTTCTTCCTATATCATAATCACACAAATTATTCATTTATGCTTAATCATTTCACCCGTGATAGTAATCCACTATCGATAGACACTTACTCAAAGAACCTTCCTGTTTACACCGTCCTCGCCGTGAGGATCATATACAATCTCTATTCCTATACAACTGATCAAGATAAGCACTTTCGCTTTCTTATTCTAACTCGTAAAAATTATTATTATTTTACAAGAATTCTGGCTAGCAATTATCCATTAACTCAGCAATTGTAACTGAACATTTTCACTTACCATAGGGCTCCCATAAGCAGGTGTGCATTTACTTAGGCAGATCAATTAAACCCGAACAACTTTTTCATCTATCAATTTCATTATCTGACATTTCAATTTTTTCATTATGGCATTATACCCATATATTTCCACACTCAAATCAAGATCACAGATGTGAAATCATTCTTGATTTTGCCCTTAATATACTTTGACTCCAAATCACCAATCCTTATTTTTTTTCTATTTTCTATTCATTCCCAACTATAATCTTTATTCAAATTCATATTCAAGGATATACCCAATCTAACTCCAATATTGTACTTCACAATATACCCATCAATACCAGCACACTAAATTTTCGTCATTCGATCGAATCCATACACTTTTTCCTATTTTATGATATCCATCTCTTCTTTTTTTCACACTCTAACACATATCCTTTTTTCACTTTTCTAACCGCTTAAACGATAGAGACATATTTATACATACGACTCATATACGACATCGGGGATCGCTTGTCACTATCTCGCCGTGACACATCTTAAATGCGATAACTAGACACACCCATTTTTTGCTCGAAAGCCCATGTAAGATTGTACTTCCGGCTCGATACCATTAAATGTAGCACCCACTCCGACGAGACCCGAACCCGATATCCATGGTGATATCCGAGCCGTGACCAGCGAGGGTGGCGATTAGAACGATCATTACCTTGTTAACCAAAAATCGTATGACATTTTTTTTCTTTGAAAAACATTAGAGTGCGCATGACCTTATCTTTTTCTTTCAAAAGCAGAGAGTCAGTAAAGCAATCATTGACTTGGCCCAATTATAACAAAACATTTTCAAATATTAAACCATTTCACCGATAAAACAATTTCACTCATTATTAGCACTCATTAGTGCTCGCCATTCTATATAATTACATGTAAACAATTGGGCCTACTAAATACCAAATGAATACACTAATGCAGATCTGACGACGACATCGATCCCGACCGATACGACACTGCTCTTGCTAGCGATATCGTACTCCGTGTGTCCAACGGGTACTCTCCATTTCTGAAAAATAGATGCAATGTTGGGTGAGTTTGCGAACTCGGTGAGAAACCATCATCGATGGTTCACCCAATTCATGCATAAACACACAATTTACCAATTATCACATACAATCACAATTCCACAAATGTAAGGCGACGCTTTCATACGATCCACATTTAATCATACCATATATGCAATGCACATGAGACCCTTTCCATTTTCATTACGTTGTTGTGACCGTGCTTACCAAATCGTCCCATGATGGGCACATTGCGTTGAGCCGTTGGCTCGAAAACATGGGCTTGAAGCCTCGATACATTGAGCCCGAGGCTCAATACGTTGGACCCGAGGTCCATGCGTTGAGTGAAAGCTCTCATATACGTTAGGCGTGATATGCCCCGATATTTGATCGCTCCGGTCCTGTTCGCTTTTATCTCGATCATGCCATTATGCATGAATGCATATGCTCTAATTCCCATTTACATCCGTTATAGTTCATTGACCAATTTTTGTTTCTTCGACCTTCGTCCGTGTTTCATCTATACATTTACAATTTATTGCATCCTACCATATCATATTAAAAGTCACATCCAATGTATCAAAATGATAATTTTAACACTTCAATATTTATTTCCCATTCCTCGGACCTTTAGTCCGAGATCTCCAATGTACTTATTCACAAACAGTACACACAAATAGCACTTCAATAACAAGTTTCCAAATATTTCGACACCTATGGTCCAAATCAATCAAAATCAAACACCCATAAACCCCCATTATCTCCACATGGCATAATTGCAAAATCTTAAACACATAAAGGTTGAGGAACCAACTAGGTTACTCACCTATTACTCCGAGCTAATGCCGGAAGTTTCCGCCTGTCGGTCCGACGACGCCCACTTGGGCCTCTATAAGAAACAGAGAAAGAACGAGTCACTACAGATGCAATTTGTGCACATGTAGGTGAAATATGCATGTTCATGAATTTTCCGCCCTAAATCCAAATTTCCCATAATAAAATCCGTCTAAAATTAGAAACCTATTGGCGACGGTGCAATTCGGACCTCTATAGGTCCCCAATTAAACAAAATAAGTGATTAAAGGCTCCCACCGGGGTCCCGCCAATTTTCCGTCCAAAAATTCCCAATTTTTCACAAAATGAAATTAAATATTCAACGAATCCGATGCCTCAAGAACCAGGTCAATCGGACGTCGGACGGAAAAGAAATTGACAAAAGAAACAATTAGGGCCAACTAATAAAAAAATAAAAATATAGATATATATAGCGCTTTGCCTCATGAGGCGACATGTCGCCTCAAGCGAGGCCGACTTCACTTTCTTCGTCATGGGCGAGGAGTCGCCTCATGACGACCAACCTATCTCGCCTCGCGAGGGCGAGGCGTCGCCCTCGCGATTCGGCGAGGTTCAACCTCACTTCATTCCCTTTTTTTTTTCAATTTCCAATCCAATTTTTCAACACCCATAATGCATTGCACACAATTCAGAAAATTACAAACCATAGCTTGTTGGAAAGATCATGAAACCGTCTACAATTCTCAAGAAGACCATAAAAATCAATTTCACCCCTAAGGGTGTCAAAAATCCCTTCAAAGCTACTGCCTACTCAAATCCCATTAAAACAGAGCAGTACATTGAAATTTCTATAACTCTCAGATTCTTCAGCCAAAAATTACCACATAAACATGCTCAATAAGTTCACAATGTCATCTACAACTTTCATGAACAACCCAAAATCAAATTCCATTGCTAAACAAGTCAATTAATTCACTCAATGCTGCTGTCCCTGAAATCATTCAATTTGAGCAATAAACTTATAACAAGCATAACTCCCTGTACACAAGTCAGAAAAATCTGAACTTTATACTCATGAAAAGATAAATCCTCAAACTTCAATTTTCATGAAGAACTCAATTTCCAATTTAATTTCTAACCATTTCAAAACTGTCATGCAAGTTACTGCCATGATCAGCAATTCCTAACCTAATGCAGGATCAGTTTTTGCAAAATCATAACTCCCAACTCTGACCTCTAAAAATTATATGCCATATCTCATTTTCAAGATAATTTCTTCCTCTTCAACTTTGCAGAAGATCACTCACACCAATTCAGTCCACAAAAAATGGCTAAAATTGCTTCCAAGCAGAATACTCACAAGTCAGACACTTAAGCTAGGTTTCATCAACATGCCCAAAACCAGTCCATAGGAATCAGTTCATATCTCCCAATATACAACTCGAAAATTAGCAAGATCAGTGGAAATGGAAAGCTAACTCAATATGCTACAACTTCCATGAAGACCATTTTTCCTAGTTCCATACCAATTAATTTAGAAAAATCAACAAAGTAATAAGGTCATAACTTCGGGTACTGTTCACAGACCCTACAAACAGAAACTTCTCATGCAAAAATTCACCCTTCTAACATTACAATTTAACAACACCTATTTCACACAAAGTTGAAGCCAACATCCCAAAGTTTCATTGGACACAAACCTCACCTCATTTGCTCACTTACACAATTAGTTATGATCAACACATTACAATAGGTCAAAGATTCATTTTCCAGCTTTCAACATTAACCTAACTCCTATCACTTCTAACACCAATAACACATCACTAAGCATCCATTTATACCTCTCATTCAACCACAAATTCAACACAACATATACTTATATGATTATACAAAAGTTGGCAGCACCTCACAACACCACTTCCATACTTTATTTACATTTATCTAACATCATAACATCATTAACAACATGTAAATTCACAAGCTTCCACTACTCTATCCTCTTCCCTCACTCAAGCATGCATTAAACCCATTCAAACCTACCACTTTCATGATCAAATAAATGCTCAAAGGATTCCCATGCATGCTTCTAACTACCAAAAGAAGGAAAGCAAATATAACTCTTACCTTAATCAAGTTGCAAGTTCTCAATTTTTCAAGTATCTACTTCAAGTTCACACTTCTTCTTCTTCAATCCTCACCCACGATTTTTATAAGCATCTTAACAATATCATCAATTCAAGGTCTAAGCTTGGTCTTGGCTGTGACTAGTGAGGAAGCAAGCAAATAACAAGAGGAACTTAGATGAGAGGAGAAGGAACTAGTCGAAGGAGGAGAAACACAAATGAAGGGGATGCAAGTTTTTCGGATGAGAGGTGAATGCTTGCCTTCCAAGTGAATGTTTAGTCGTGAATGAGTTAATGGGATAAGACAAGTTGAATAAGTAGCCCTTAAATGAAGGGAATGGTGACAAAATATGATTTGTTGATGGATTTAAGGAAAAGTCAAAGAAAACTTATCAATGTACTTTAATCAAAGCTAATTTTCGGTCATAGACAAACAAAAATTCATGCATTCATCTTCTTTTAGGCAACATCACCGAACAACAAGGATAAGAGGCATTTAATGAAGGTTTATGTTGGCAAAATCTCATTGGTCAAATATTTAAAGAAAAGTCAACTAATTATTTCTTTAATCCAGATCAAAAACTAACTCAATCAACTCAATTGACCCCCAATTCAATCCCAAAATAATATACCCAATAGTACAGTGCTATTGGGTAGAAATTTCGCACTAGAAAATCGAATTTGTTCGCTAATTTGGCGATTTTTCCGGTCCGGGAATTTCCCCGAATCATTTTTTTGAAAATTACCTAAATTGCCCAAAATTGTAAAACATATGACAGTCCACTCCCAATAATTGTTCAAACACGAAAATCACATTTTTCACAACAAAAACACATTTAGGCCATTTACCGGCGATTTTGCCGGTCCGGGAATTTTCTCCGGAAAATTCCAGAAAAATTCCTATAAATCCCTAAAATGTAAAACACTCAATGGCGTACTCAAATAATTTTTCAAATACAATTATCCCATAAATTTCACAAAGATCTCAATTTGAAACTAAGTTTAAAAATATCATGAATGCATGTTTACCATGTGCAAGTGCAACAAACCGTCAATCATAGAGGCTATATGCTGTATGTGCATGCCGAGATGTAATTCAATACTCCTAGCCCGTCCCAATTTACCAAAATACCCTTCCTATCGGTGATGGGATGTTACATACTTAGCCTCACATGCAAGAACATTGAGGGGGGTGTGATGGTTCGGCCATGACTAGAAAATGAAGACAACACTATATGTCACAATGTCCTACCTCTATAGCTATCATTATGAAGGATTTTGCATGGGTTTTGGGTTGTGATATATGGAACTAAGGCAGAAACTCAAAGATGTAGGTTATGGGTGGGTTTCTATAGTGAGAGGGAGGAGAAGGAGAGAGTATAAGGTAGAAATAGCAAAGAAGATGACCATGCGATGCTTTTATGGTGTAGGATAAGTGTTCTTTCTTTAAGGACACTTATCGTGTAATTAAGAAAGATACATGTCCTCCTTTTTGGCTGCCAAATGTCACTTAATTACTAAGCCATTTGTCACTTAATTCTCCAAGCCATTTGTCACTCATTTTATAGGCTTAGTCATCCTAAATTTCCATATGTCAACTTGTCTTGCTACTTAAAATTTTTTTAGGCTAAATGTACATATTAGTCCATCAATCTTACAAATATGAAAAATAAACTCCAAATTCCTAATTGTAATCCATCAATATTTTTTATTGGTAAACCAAAACACAAAGCATTAGAAATGCATAATCATGTCACAATCATTTTGAAACTTTCATACCCCATAACATGTCAATTGAGTGCAGATAAAATCTTTGCATTTTTTTCTAAATCATAATTCATATTTGTATGCTCATATTATGCATGCGAATGAATTCATAAAATTATCTCCTAAATGCACCAAATTAATTCTATAATGATGTAACTCAAGTGATTCAATATTCTAACACTCTAACCCTCAGTAGTTTTTGAAACCAACTATTAAAAGATAGGTTCAACAACTAAGGGGGAATCAATACGGCTTAGACCAAGGTTGTTCTTAAGTAGATGAGAGGAGGACAACTCTAAGCTAGGGGTGTTCTTGTCATGTTTCACTTGAGGAGTATTACTGGCATTTATGTAGCATCCACTCCTGCTAGACATATACCTGACATCTATGGGTGACATTCGAGTCCGTGTCCCACGAGGGTGGCGTGTTAGAGCACTAAATTAGTCAAACCTCAGTACAAATTTTTTTTAACAACATACACACATTTTTTGAAAATCCATAATCTATTTGGGCCCACTTTATTAGTAAACTTTGTTTCAATCATAACAATTCAATCAACAGAATTTTCAATAGTCATTTGGGCCCTTTCATAAAAACAAAACACTTTTGTCATAAATTCTTTACATTACAACTTAAATCATATACATATTTCTCAAAACTTTCGGAATACATAATTTGATACAAAAGTTGCGGAATATACAATTTCATACAAAAAGAAATAAATAAAATACAGACGTAAATTGATCTCGACCTCTATCCCTTACTTATATGTCGTAGGGATACTCTTGTTTGCCTAACGGAGTATTCTTCTGATCCTGAAAAATATTTGCAAATTTTGGGTGAGTTTTGTGAACTCAATGAGTGACTATCATCAGTGGCTTACCCATTCACATAACACATAAATCACATTCACATCATTTCACATTTCACATTTAATACAATTTAATCATTCATATTATGCATATGCAGTGCGCATGAGACCCACTTTCCATTTATTACTTTATTATGATCGAGTGCTTAAACTACCCCGTATCCATTAAATACTGGGCTCATTGATAACCTTCCCATATAGGGCCCATTGATAACTGACTCGTATCTATTAGGGATACCGGGATCATTAAACATTGAGTCTAAGGCTCTAAATCACTTTTTGAGCTCGAGGCTTTTTTCACACTTTGAGTTTTAAATTCTGATCGGTGGCTACTTTGGTCAAAACTCCCATTATTTGATCGTGCATTCATATATGGAATGCATCTCATAGTTTTAATCAATCATATCATAAAACATTTAGTTCGTCACATTCATACGTAAGTAGCACTTCAATATCTCATCTACATTTCACAATCATCGGACCTTCTGTCCGAAATTCATCACAATTAATCACATTCATATGAGCATTCAATAGTCAATTAATACAAAATTTCAAACAAAACAAACAATGAAATGAGACCATTTAGGACTACTCACAATACCCTCCAAATTAGCATTTTTTTTCCAATTTCTGGAAACTCCTGAATGCGAACTTTTAACCTGCACAACTCATTTATACAAGACACACATTGCACTCACATTAAAAATTGCACACTTATAAGCATTTATTTATGCACAATTGTATAGATAGACTAGGTACAATGCATGCTCAATGACAATCCCGGTTCTTTATCAATCTTCTTATCTTATGCTCATTCTCATTTTATAACTCAATTAGTTGTCATTTCATTTTAGCATTATTTTCTCTAATTAAAATGAAATTCTCATTCACTTTTACTAGGTACACTTTACTCCTCTTCTTGAATAACAACTTCAATTGTATGAACCCCTTTATCTCCATTATACACATGGCTTTGGCACTTTAATACCAACAATTCATTCACTATTCTTATTCCAACATTATATGATCTAACAGCATCTAAACTCTCATTCTTTCTTATAAATTCTCCAAAATTTTAGACCTTCAGGTCGATTTTTCCTATTCAATTAGAAAATGCAAATGAGATAATTTAGCAAATTTTTTTTAATAATATGTTCCCTATTGTCTTAAGTTTCTAATAACACCAAGATTATTCAATGTGGTTCAATATTCCAAAAGTTATACTCCAAATAATCCAGACCATTCCTTAACTGTAATAGTATTCTATACCTAACTTTAAGTCAGATTATGGAACCATGGAGAAAGAATTGGAATTTGATTTCTTCATAAAAATTATAGACCTAAATCTCTATTTTAATCTAGATTGATAATAATTCCATTTGGATAACTACATAACAAGTTATGCCTAAAATACGTAAGTATGTTCAATTGATAATACTACGTTATCATTTTCTTAGACTCCTCATTAATTCTGTCCCAATTATATCAATCAATCTCTTACAAATCATTTAAGATAGTTATAATTTTCTGTAGATGAAGATAAATTTTTTAAGAATCCAATGGTTTAAGTTTCATGTCATTTGGAGGTCGGAAGAAGAAGTTATCGCCAACTGAGTTAAGGATGTTCACATCACTCCACTTTCATTGCTCCTTCATTATGCGCGATCGTGCAAATTCCAATTGCTTCTCCATTGTCACCCTCGTGCTTGTGCACGATGTTGAGATCCTTTATGAATCTTAAGAGTCACGATTGTGCTTGTGCATGATTGTGCACTCCTATCTTTTCAAACTTCATTCTGCCCCTTATGAAAATAGACCTTCAGGTCAATGTTTGATGGCAATTTTGACAAGACAAATGAAAGATTTAGGCAAAACACTCTTCTAAAAAGTTGTTCCTTTATGTCGTAATTTTCAAATGAAATTGAATTTCATTCAATATGGTTCGATATTCTGCAAGTTATGTTAAAAACACTAACAACAGTTCTAAACCAAGACAGAATCCACAAACTCAACTTCGAGCTAAATTTTGAAACTCTTAGAGACGAAATTAAATTTCAATTCCTTCATAAAAAATATATTCATACATATGTAGTTTAATATTAAAGCAAAAGCATCCCATTTCGATATCTATATGCCGAGATATGGCAAAAATACAGATGCATGTTCAATGGAAACACTACACCTGTACATGTCCAGTACACTTCAACATCATTTTAATTTTAATTCATCTATTTAGCACACTTCAACATCTTTATTTCCTCAATATTTCCTCTTCATCCTATTTCATTTTAGCTCAACTTACCAAGCCAAATCAAAATCTATCATTTTTTTTCATAATCATTAAAAAAACAGAAAATTACACTCACTCAGTTTACCTTCACATTTTCTGCATTTTTCAACTTCTGCATTTTCTTCACTTCTTCCTTAAACTTTCATTTTTAATCATTCATTCTCATCTCAGAACATCATCTTACAACTATTCCTCCATACTAAACTCATTCTTTTTTTCATCTCTAAAATGCTCAAAACTCACGTATATGCGTATATATATATACACAGTGAAAACAGAGTCCTCATTACTGTTTTCTTCAAAAGGTTTTTTGCACCTAGGTATACATTTTTTCTAAGATATTTCAACTCCAAAAATCATATTAACACTATCTTATAACATTTTTATCATCAAATAAAAAAAATCAACATGTACGGCACACTCAAAATCTCCTCACTCATTTTCCAACAAATATGAATATCACTATTTCCTAACCATTTTATAGTGAACTCACGATGCATGCTTTAGTTCATACAAAAATACATAATCATAACAAGTTACTTGTTTGAATCCCTAACATCTGCAAAAATCTCGTGAACCCTAATTCCTCAAGCAACCACATATAACATCTTGAAAATTGACAGGGGTTCGGTCTTTCTTGGGATAGAAGAAAGAAATAACAAAATAAGAGTGGTATTAGATAGCATAAACTAAGATTTTATTCTGGTCAATATTCGACAAAAAACTCTGTGTTTAAGAAAAACTAGGGAAAGAAGCTTTAAGAAGGATAAAGATAAGGATAGTAGCTTGTCTTTCAACGTTATTAAAACCTAACATTAAAACTTAGACACTTGTCCATTTCATAGCCTCTTATCCTCCTCCATATATTAAAGCTCACTTAAGTGTAATCTATACTTAAGTTTATGACTTAATAAAACCACCGAAATAAAAAGTCATAACTCCTTGAATCACTAACAGATTTTTCCATAAAAACATCATTTCGGGTCAACTTTTCATGTTCTTTTACCCCTAATGCTGAAGTCATTTTACAATACTTTCTTATAGAAACACGTTCCCCTATGTCTTATGTTTCTATTGATACCAAAATCATTCAATTTGATTCAGTGGTTTGAAAGATATATTTCAAATATTTTCGTACTACTCTTGTCCAAAATAGTATACTATACAGAACTTCCATCTAGAATTTTAAAATCTTAAAGACTGAATCACAATTCGACTTCTTTAGATGATTTCTATTGCTATGTCTCTAGTTTATTCAAATAAAAAATAATCTCATTTGGATATCTAGAGAAGAAGTTATGGTTGAAAGAAGCAAGACGGTTTAGCTTGCACACGAGTAAACTATTAAGGAGCACTGTAGCATAACAAGACAATTAAACATTCCTCTTGCAATTAACTCATGAGCCTGAGTGAAGAAAGTCATGCCTGTGCAGGAGTCATGCTCTTGAAAATAAATCATGGGTGTGAGAAAAGTGATGAGTGTGAGAATAATTCACGGGGGTGAGAGATAATAAGACATTGAATTGTTTAATAGCACACTCACTCCACCCGTCAATATAAAAATCAATAATTTTTGAAACTAACTTTTTCCTCATTTCATTCATCAAAATCAAGGAGTTTATATATCTGTCATTCTGTACTGTCTGTACATAAATCCCAAAAATCCTAAGACAAAATGCTACATGAAAGAGGAAAACAACAGATCTATCTAGGTCATCCCAAAAGTCCCAGCTGACTGACCTGTGAGCCATGACTTCTCTCGCCAACACAATCTACACGGCAGGAAAAGTCCCTCTAGAGCTAGGAGTCTACTCTCGATCTTAAAAAATATGTTGCAATTTTAGGTGAGTTTGAGAACTCAGTGAGGTAACCATCATCGATGGTTCACTCAATTTATGCAACACTCAAGCATAACACAATTATTTCATAAACTCACATTCACAGTTATTTCATAAGGCATTTTGCCTTTCACTCAATCAAAGAGATTAAATCAAATGCATATGAAATGCGTATGTGACACTTTTCTAATTTATTACGATGTTGTGACCGAGCGCCTAAACTGTCCCAATATGGGCGCATTAATCATTGAGCCTAAGGCTCTAACTCACTCTGGGGCTCGAGGCCCAAATGCATTGAGCTTCTAGCTTTCGGTGGCTGCTCCGGTCACAACTGTCATTAACTGATCATGCATTTATGCATGGAATGCACATGTCACAATGAAGCAGTATATATGTCACAATCAACACATGTGTCACAAATTATCACATCTCGAGCAAGTAGTTCACAAATTCACAAACAAGTAGCACTTCTATATAATATCTCCCCAATACATCGAATCTTCTGTCCGGAATCCACAATTAGAAACAATTCACAAACCCACCATTATTCACCACAATTTTCTAAGCAAATAATAATTGAGAGAACCGTCTAGTCTAGGTCACTCAACAATAGCTTTCGAGCTAATGCCTGGAAGTTTAGGCAACGTCGGTGGATTGACGTTCCAAAAGCGCCTCTATAATAGTCAAAATATACAAATATTACCAAAGGTACAATCAGAAATATTTAAAAATGCACATGTAGCAATTAAAATGTGTATAATGCATGTTCGTGACATTCCCGGTATTATTCCATAAATATTCATCACATAAAATTTCCTCTAAATTTTATAAACTCATAGACACCAAAATCACTCAATTCGGACCTCTAAAGGTCCAATTATTGATAAAACACGGACCAGAAAAATAATTACTCGGTCCTCTAATTTTGACCGAATCAATCCACGTCAATTTCATCTCTAAAAATTCACAATTTTACATAGAAATGAAATTAAATAATTCATGAATCCGATGCCTCGAGAATCAGGTCAATCGGATGTCGGATGAAAAAGTTATGCACAAAAGAATAAAATTGGGCCATAAAGAATTAACAAAAATAATAAACGAATTAAAAAAAAGGAAATGGGCTGAGTGTGTCGCACTCAGCTCGGTGCGAGGGCGTCCTCGCCCTTGCGAGGAGCGAGCTACCGCCTTTAATCCATTTTTTTTCTCCATTTTCCACTTAATACCTTTTCTCCTTTCCCAAACCCTATCTTTTCACACAAGTAACAAAAAATGACAAAAAAAGGTCTCATTGGAAAGATCACAGAAAAACCTACATGTTTCATAAAGGGCTTGAAACTCAATTTCACCTCTAAGGGTGTCAAAAATGAAATCAAAGTTTCTGTCTAATCTCATATTTTCTAAACCAGTGCAACAGTCTTGTAAAAAAACATATCTTCCCATTCCGTTTTCCAAAAATTCCAAGATTTATATCAAACGAAAGATCAAAACATATTCTACAACTGTCATGATAACTTGGAAGCAAATTCAACCTCTAAATAGATCAATTTCTCAAACAAAGCTTCTGCCCATATAAGTGTCACCCTCAACAGTAACACAATCGACCAAAAATCATAACTTCCTATCCCATTGTCCAAAAATTTCATACTTTATCTCACTGAAAAGATCAGAAAACATGCTACAATTCTCATGAAGGACTTAAAAACAAATTTCACCTCTAACTAAATCAAATTCACAAATGATTGTGGCTGCCCTGTTAAAGAGTATTAAATCAACATATCACCTAAATCATAACCATACTTTAAAAATTCATAACTTACAATCCCTACATCCAAAATTAGCATATTATACCTCATTACAAAGCTAAGACATTCCTCTATAACTTTCCATAAGATCACTTGAGATAATTTAAACCATAACAGTCCAGAACTAGCTTTGAAGCACAGTAATCACAAAACTTATACTTAGAGACATTTCACACACAAAGCACATTCATTCTTTGAAAAACCATCTGAAAGTTCACAAGTCATAACTTTCAATCTCAAACTCTTAAAATATCATACTTATTGGCGATAGAAAACTACCCAGAAAATCTTCAACTTTCATGCAGACCAACTTCACAAATCTGTCTACTTTAGCCTAGAAAAATTCCCCAAAGTTTCAGGTCACAAATCTCTAAATGCTAGAATTACCACTATTCACCCTACACATATATCTCACTTTCAAAACAAAATTCAAAACCTTTCAAACCACAATTGAACAACACTTCCTTCATAAAAATTTTATCCAAACTTCTCAAGTTTAATTCAAGCCAAACCTCATCTCAATAGCATAACCATATAAAAAGTTATGACCCAAACATTGAAACATACTCACATTCCATTTTCCAGCTTTTACACCTAACTCTACACTAATAAGCATCCAAATTACTCAATAAATCAGCCAAAATTTCACCAAGACCTTCACTTGAACAAGTAGCCACAAAATGGCAGCACACACACATAACTTTCTTTCTTTAATAAACACTCATCTACATCATCAAACTTAATCCAAAACACTTAATTCACATACTACACATGTTATATCATTCATCTTCAATCAATCTTAAATCAATCAAGATAATAACCTACCCATATACACCAAACACAAGTTCATGCAATTAAGGCACAAGACATCCCAATAAAAGCATTTAACCACCAATTTAAGAACATTAAACATAAATCTTACCTAACAAGCTTCAAAACTTCAACTCTCCAAACTTTTCCCCAATTCTCTACCTTCCACTCACACCCACGGCAATCATCATTTTAAGGGAGGTAGAAAGCTTAAGCTTGGATTTGTGTACAAGTGAAGAGAAAGCAATTAAGCTAGAAGAGTTTTTGTGACCAAAGAACAAGTGGAGAAGACCAACGAAGGAGAGGAAGGAAGAACCCACGGATGAGAAGAAAAAAAACACTCTAAATCACCCTTTCACAAGAGAAATGTCGTAAGTGGCTTGCCAAAAGTTAGGTTAATAATATAAAAATCCAAGTTTAAGACCTAAGTAGGCAAGTGACAAGTGTCACTTGCCACTTGTCTTGTTTTTAAGCACTCTTAAGGTTCTTTCCAAATACAATTTGATTTCTACTCCAACCTCCAATGGCTCATATCAAAAACTCCTAAAGTCATGTATCTAACTTTCCAGTGCCATTGAACAATCATTTTTTTACTACCAGTAACTAGTAAGTTTGCCACTTGGCATTTTTCCTAGTCCAGAAAAGTACCCCAAAAAATTTCAGAAAAATTTCTAAAATCTCCAAAAAATGTAAAACACTCAAAAACCGACTCCAATTCAATTTTCAAGCACTAAAATCCTATTTTTCACAAAAAAATCACATTTATAGACATATAAGCCGGGAAATGTCATGAATGCATGTATAGTCATGTGCATGTGCAAAAATTTCTATTAATGTATATATGGAGGCCATATTATGCATGATCATGCAGAGATAAGTTTACACACTCATAACCCATTTCAAATTACTATTTTACCCTTCTCATTGGTGATGGGGTGTTACAATTTTTCCCTCCTAATAAAAATTTCATTCTCGAAATTCTTACCTGCTTGGTCGAACAGGTGAAGATATTGTCTCCTCATATGCTCCTTTGTCTTCCAAGTTGCTTCCTCAGTTGAGTGGTTTCTCCATAGGACTTTCACCAATGGGATAAACCTGTTCCTCAACTGCTTAACCCGTGATCCCACAATCTTGACCGACTCCTCAACATAACTCAGATTGCTAGCCACCTCAATGTCCTAAGCCGATGTCACATGTGTCGGATCTGATCGGTATCTCCGGAGCATACTCACATGAAAGACATCATGTAGCTGAGACATCTCACTCGGTAAAGCTAGCTTATAGGCCAAAGGTCCTATCCTCTCAATGATCTCATAAGGACCAATGTACCTAGGGCTCAACTTGCCTTTTTTACCGAATCTCAGCACACCTCTCCACGTTGACACACGTAGGAAAACCTTGTCTCCTACACTATACTTCATCTCCCTCCGATGCTGATCCACATAACTCTTCTGTCTATCTTGAGCCACTTTAATTCGGCTCCGGATCAATTTTACCTTATCCACTATATCCTGAATCAATTCTGGGCCCTCCACCATTCTCACACCCTCTTCATCCCAATACAAAGGCGATCGACACTTTCTTCCATATAAGGCCTTATATGGTGCCATCCTGATGCTACTGTGATAATGGTTGTTATAAGCAAATTCAATCAGAGCTAAATACTGATCCCATGCTCCTCTAAACTCCAATACACAAGCTCGAAGCATATCCTCAACAGTCTTAATCGTCCTCTCACTCTGTCCTTCTGTCTGAGGATGAAAAGCATAACCTTTCTAGCTTCTCTTCTTTATCCCAGTTACATAAATTTTTATCATTCACTATCCAAAAATCCATTTAATATAGTTATAGACCATTCTAAATTCTCAATCCACCATCTAAAATCAATTTATCACTATAACCACAATTTTTCCACATATCCCATTACAATTCAATTTTACCCATAATGTTAATGAGTGCATGTACAATTATTTTTTTATTTGCAAAAATTCAAATCCACATGCATGTATGTTGACATTTTGTTGACTATGAAATGCAAATTTTTTTAACTCTCACATTGCTATTTTCTCCATTATTGAAATCTGGGTTCTAACCTTTAATATAGGGATGGGATGTTATAATTTAGCTCTAAGCTAATATTCATTAGTTTTTATTTGGTACCTAGCTTGAAGGTTATACATATGGCTTTCCAAAATTTAGCATTTTGTTAACAGGAAGGCTTCCAAGGTTAGGAATGTGAGACTAAATCCTCCATTAGTTCTCTATCACTACTACAACATAATATTTTTAAGGGCTTTAGCAAATCCTTCCCAAGCTCTATTTTAATGCATATTTTGGTGAATTTAGTTCTTCTAATTTCAACTATGCATTCATCAAGGCATAATGGTTTACCCAAATAGATTGTTAAGTAGCTCAAGCCTTGTGTAAAACAAAATTCTAATGGTATATTGTGAAAGTTAACCCATAAAGGAATGGTCTTAAAATTTTGTTTAACTAATGATATACCTAGTTTCCAAATTTAGAGAATTAGGGGCTTACCAAAGTTGTGCCAAGGCCTTTGCTTAAGAACCTTTTTATGCTAGCTTCACATATAAATTTAAATAGTAAGTAATCCTCTTCAATTACTAATACCTATAAAAGACTATATTCAAGCCACCTTGCTTTAATTTAGGCTTGTGTTCTTAGGTAAGGTTATTTTACCAAGAATGAACCTCAATAAAATGTTTTTTTTCAATAGACTGCATCGACTTTAAAGCACTTTGGGGGAATCATAGGTTGATAAAAGTAAATGGAGGATTAGGGGACAAAAGTGAGCATCCCAAAGGGAGCATAATTCCTAGTGACTTAGCACAAGCTTTTTTTAGTGGAGCTTGCAAAAGGTTAGGTTTAAACTTACATTTATAGTATGAGAAGATAGATTCTTAGCAGCTTTGAAGTTTTCGGAAGCTCTAAGATGGTGGCCTACATAAAATTAGGCTTATTTGAAAGGGTAGGAAGGTTTGAGCATAGGTTAGGGAGAGCTAGAGCAACTCCTATTGAAGTGAAAACTAGATCTAGTTTCCTGCTTCAAAATGTAAGAAACCAACTGGTAAAGGAGGGCATGAAAGTTTTTAAATGAAAAAAGGCAAGTCACCATAGTGAAATTATTTGTGAAATTACAAATAGATATTTAATAACTAATCGATGAAAATTTCTGAAACATATAACTTCTAAGTTTAAGATTTGAACTTGTAGTTCCTTGTAGTGCTTGAACCAATACATGTGTTTTTTTTTCTAATACTAGATATATATTATATTTTCTTTTGGAAATATATATTTATTCTTTTAAGTTCAAAAGTGTAATTTATTCTTCAATATTTTGCAAAAAATTTAAATAAGTTCTTCTTCTTCATATTATTGTTGTTTTTGTTGTTGTTGTTGTTGTAACATCCCATTACTTGTGGGAAGGTTAAAAGGGTAAATGTGAGTGACTAATGAGAGTTAGGGATGCATTCTACATGTTCATGCACAAATTGCTACATACTTATACATGGTTGTTGCACATGAAAATAATTGTGCATGCATTCATGAATAATTCCGGGTATAATTGGATTGATTTATGAAATGTTGAGGATTTTGAATGTTTTCACTTTGGAAGTGTTATGGGTTAGTGGAATTGTGATATATTTTTGAATTTTTGTGAATTTAGGAATAAATTTTGAAAATTATAGAAACTAGGAAAAAGAAATTAAATGAAGATTTGGAGATAGTTGGTTTGTAAAGATGATTATTGTATTGGAAAGAGAAGAGCTAAATGGAGTTAGTTTCAAAAGAAACTAAGAGTTTAATCATTAAGAAAGTGACCAGTGTCATGTAGGCTTTTGTACTTTTGCTAGAAGTAGGTTACTTTTCTTTGAGAGTTCACAGGGTACGTCTTGTCTAAGTCCCTTCTTCGTTATCACCTTCTTCAAACTTTCTTATGGAAAAACAGAGTTTTCTCTAAAATACCTCCTAAGAGATTTCTATGCTTTCTTCTTTCCTTCATAAAACCTACCTTGTTATTTGTGTCCTCTACCTTAAGAAAAACCAGAAGCTGGTCATTTTACTCTATGAAGTGCATAAACTGTGTGGAGTTTAAGGCCTGAAGAGTTCGGAGTTTTCAGCAGGTAAGTTAATGTCTTCTGGATGAGAAATGGCATTTACATGCTTGTTCTTAATTACTTTGCTGTTGGGGAATGAGAAATCTGGTTATATGTAAATTTAATGTGTTGAAAGATCATGAGTATTTGGGGGTGTCGTAAAATATTGAAAGGTTAAAAATCTGGAAAATGTTCACTGAGTGTACTTCGGTCTGTTAGCAATAATTTTTTCTCTAGTGATCCAAACGAAATGATTCTTGATTCGGAGTAAACTAGGAATGTATTGATACATTTATTATGAAGACGTCGAATTTCATTTTTGTCTCTAAGAGTTTCAAAATGTCACGAAGTTGGGAACTGGGTGCAGGACGTTGAGAGTTGAGCGAAAATTCATGTTCCAACTTCGGGAGGAAATATGGACCAAATTTTGATAGATTCTGGAAAAGTTGCCTCTGAAAAATTATAGAGCTTTCTTTTATATTTCCAACGGTATATAGTATGAAAATTTTGGATATCGTAGTCAAAAGTTATGATCCTCATAAGTGGAGCGTTACGGATAAAAGCGGTGAAAAAAAGTAGACGATAAAAAGCAGACGGAAAAAAGTAGACGTTAAAAAGCAGACGGAAAAAAAGTAGACGATAAAAAGCAGATGGAAAAAAGTAGACGATAAAAAGAAGACGGAAAAAAGTAGACGATAAAAAGCAGACGGAAAAGGTAGACAATAAAAAGTAGACGGAAAAAGGTAGATGATAAAAAGCAGACGGAAAAAAAGCAAACGATAAAAAATAGACGAAAAATAGTAGACGATAAAAAGCAGACGGAAAAAAGTAGACGATAAAAAACAAATGGAAGAAAGTAGACGATGGAAAAGTGAAAGATGGAAAAGTGAACGATAGAAATGAGACAGAAGAAAATGAGACGAAAGAAAGTGAGCGATACAAAAGTGAGACGATACAGAAGGTATATGATAGAATTGGCCTTTGAGGCCTCATTAAAGTTGTAGATCTCGATGTCCTCTTTTGAATAGTCTAAAAACTAGGTTAGTCCGACATTGGTAGTGAGAGTTATGGAAATTGTACCAAGGTATGTAAAATACTAGTAAAGAGTTGAACATGTCAGATTCTTTTGGCCATCACTTCTTCTCTAGACATCCAAATGACTTGGTTCTTGAACCATTAGATTCTTAAGGCATTGATTTACGTCTCCTCCAAGGATCATAGCTGTCTGAAATGAATGGAGAAACTTTGAATGAAAAGAGTGGGACGGGTGCAGTGAGCATGTTCCTAAAGGATATGAACTGGTGATAACCCACTAAGCTTACTTTAGTATTTTGATGATTTCTGGAGTTCTACTGATCCAAATGAGATTATTTTTGTTTTTTGAGAAACTAGAGACATGGGGCTACAAATGGTACGAAGAAATTGGAATCTAATTCAGTCACTAAAATATTTAAGTTTTAGATGGAAATTTTTCCGGGATTATCATGAACATGCACTGTACATAATTCATGCCATACATATGCATTATTGAATGCTTCTCATTGTGCAAATTGTGATATTATGTATATTAATTTTCATAGAGGAGCAACTAGAACATCAGCCTCTAGACGTTGCCGGATCTTCTAGGCATTAGCTTCTAGAGCAACTTGTGAGTAACCTAGGTGGTCTCACTCAATTAATTGTTTGTTGTAGAAGATGTTTTGAATGGTGATATTGATGTGGTTCGATTGTGTTGATTTCGGACAATGAAGGTCCAGTGATTCTGATGTATAGATGAGTTATTTACGTGCTCCTTGTATGTGAACATGACGAAATAAGTGCTTCAATTGTGGAGGTTTTGAATATGCATATGAATGCAAAAATTTGCTCGGCAGTTCTGTTGAATGTCGGACTAAGGTCTGACTATGAATGTGATCTAAAAGTGAATATGCATCCATGTGATTGACTGAGGTTATGTTATGTGAAACATTCATTTCATGAATGCATGAAAGATAAAGGAAGTTATGACTAGAGTCACCAGGATAAAGAGCTTAAAGCTCATAATGTGATTAGAGCCTCGGGCTCGATTGTGAATGTACCCAATATCCACTAAGGGATATGGGACAAATTATGCTACAACTGGGTATCCACTAAGGGATGTGAGGGAATGAAAAGGCACTTGGTCATAATGACAATAATAAATGAAAGTGAGTCTCACGTGCATTGTAATTCTAGTTAATATGTGCGTTTCGTATGAATGATATGATCGATATGATTATTTTGAAGGTGAGAGGTGATACATTATGATTATGCCATGCTGTGATTAATATGTTATGTGTAATGACGTGATGCATGAATTGAGTAAACCATTGATTATGGGTACCTCATTGAGTTCACAAAGCTCACCAAAATTGCAACGTTGTCTTTTCAAGAATGAGAGATGACTCTAACTACTAAAGAGGCTCTACCAGTCGGGTAGATTGTGATTGGTGAGAGAGGTCATGGCTCAAAGGTCTGTCAGCTGGGTTTTTTTTGGGTGGTTTAGATAACTTTGATGCACTTTCCTCATTCATGTAGTACTATTGTATTAGGTTTTTTATGATGTACATATGGATAATGTTGAAAGACAATGTAGACTTCGATTTTGTGAAATGCAATGAGGAAAGAGTTGGTTTTAAAATATTGTGATCTTCTTATGATGTTTTATGAGTGAATTATGCTACCATGCCATATGAAGGGAATGTAGTGATCGATCGTAGCTTGCCCTTATCGTAGGATATGTATCGGAATGAACTTCGGGGTATCCCGATGTATACCCTGCAGTAAGGAGGCGCTACAGTTGTTGGTGTTGTTGCTATTGGTGTTGTTGTTGGTGTTGTTGTTGTTGCTGTTGGTGTTGTTGTTGTTGTTGTTGTTGTTGTTATTGTTGTTATTGTTTTGTTGTTGTTGGTGTTACTGTTGTTGTTGTTGTTGTTGTTGTTGTTGTTGTTGTTGTTATTATTATTATTATTATTATTATTATTGTTATTATTATCATTATGATTATGATTATTATTACGATTATGATTATGATTATGATTATGATTATGATTATGATTATGATTATTATTATTATTATTATTATTATTATTATTATTATTATTATTATTATTATTATTATTATTATTATTATTATTATTATTATTTTATCATGGTATACACTAATGTTACTAAAATAGTACTTATTGCTTCTTAAGTAGGGTATAAAAGTAACAATAAAATAATCATAAGAGCTCACTTATATCTTCAGTCAAACATTAAGGTGAAATTTGAACATTGTGTTAATGTCTAAAAATTATTTTAAAATTATGATAGTGTCTCTAATGGGTCTAAACTATCCAACTATTAGGCTAAATTGATAACCTAGCACTAAGAACCAAAACAACTTTACTTTATTCAGGTTTAAGATGCCACTAGTACCATTTTCAAAATATTAAGGTGTAATGAGTAGTTAAGGATATAAACTTACTTAACCTTTAAAAATTGTTAGAATTAAAATTTTGACTTTCTTTTAGTAAAACTAATAGTGGTTTTATGAAATTAAAAGAAGGTATTAATAAGTAAAGGAATATTCAATGTATAATAAGGATGAAAGTCACTTTACTAATATCTAACTAGGCAAATACTAACAATATGATGAAATACAATCTAATATTTTTAGTTAAGTAACTAGCTTTGTAGCTTGTCTGTCAACTTCCTCTATTAGAATCTTGAAATTAAGAGCACCAAGGACTCGTTTGGACATCAAATGTAGTTGTGATTAGCCCAAGTGTAATCTTACTCTATGTGACTCAGAATGTGAAAGCTTGTGCTAATGGAGCTGATACACTTTCACCTTGCTAATGACAATCATAATTGAGCCTTCAGCTCTAAAACTCGTCATACATTATGTTCCCCCTGGCAAGTTCCATCTTTGTTATATTCCTTAACTTGCTTTGTCACTTCCCAACCTTGGATCATGACCGACGCTAAAGGAACAGTAAACTTATGGTTTATTAGACCCTTAATAAGCTTAACATACCATCAAATTCCTATATCCATAGTAAAGATGTCATTTCAAAATGATCAAACTCATGCTGATAATAATCAAAGAGTTTTAACAATATACAATACTCAATGTGCTACAATATTAGGATAGTTAATACAAGGGAAATCCAATATATACAAGACTACTACAACTCTATAGTCAAACGTAACCAATAAACATACATCGAATCACCAAAGAGGAAGAAGACCGACAAAGTACCCTATTAAAAGAGATTTGAAAGAAGATCCTGAAAAAATAGTTGAGGGGAGTTAGATGTTGCTAAGTGAATTAATATTATGGTTATCTTATGCTCTCCTAAGTATTTCAAATGATACACACACACACACACACACACACACACACATATTTATAACGTATTACATCTGTAATGCAATTTCATGACATGATGATTTTTTTTATAACATGCATTTCCCATAACAATATCATGTCACATAATCATCACAGTCACAAATACTAGTGGAGGACTAACGAAAGACCCTATGACAAACCCTTTACCCATAAACTATAGCCATAAGGGCTCTCTTGTTCCACACAAGTCACTTAGTCGAGTGTAGTGGACTGTCGTTCAAGAGCCACACTTGACTGAACTGCCATAACCTCACTATGACATGATTTTCATCCGAGAGCAAGCTCGATCGAATAGCCAAAATCATGCTACCTCCCATGTACCATATATCAATTGACGTCTGAGAGCTAGCTCAACCAAATCACCCTAGTCGCCTCATATCTAAATCAATAGACCTAATACTAACCAAAATATATACCCAACTAATGACTCACTGTTCGCACAACCTAGGGACACCCACTTGGTAACTCATACTATAACAATCCTCCACATTATCACATAACAAGACAAGCACAACATTGCACTATATATATATATATATATATATACACACACACACATGTGGCAATCCATATGTATAATTTCATGCGTGCATATGAAAATGATTGTGATTTCCATGATGAATATAAAATTTTAATGCGTGTTCATAACCATGAAATTTAACTCACAGGTAGAATGGGCTCCTTTGTGCTGAACCTAGTGTCTTGAAGTGGAGGGTTCAGCTCTGATTGATCTATAGAAAAAAGTTGGAATCACCATTAGGATTTTAAACCTAAACCAATTTTAGACACTCCAAAAATAAGACTATGACTCAATATTAAAGAGTTCTATTTTCTATTTAAAAATGATGATGTCATGTTTTACGAGGAGCTACTGAAAATTTCAGCAGAGTTTCTCTTTTAAAATAGACATCCCCCTTCCAAAAGAAGGGTAATTCCTGCAATGAAAAGACACTTCTATGACCTCCAATTTGGGCCTCTAAACCATATGTCCATGCAAATTGGGTCCACATTTACATCACAAAAATTCATAATAAATCTAATCATAATTCAAGTATACCAATTTATAATCCATACATACCAACTTATACTTAATATATTAAGATATTCTCAGCTCCAATCAAGAACAACTCAATTTAATCAATTTCATGCATTTTATAAGAACATAACACTTTTAAATTTTTATCTCACAAACTATGAAGAATTTCAATACTTTGTTTTTATAAAAATTGATATACATAATATTTGGTTGGAAAATAATCACCATCACCAGAGCGTAGGGTACATACGCTGGCGTCAAAGGGGCAATGATCTTCACCATATACCTAGAAATGATTAGCTTACCTATAAGAATCTAATGGCTTTAGTTTCGTGTGAAAACTCGTCCTGGTTTGTGAGAATCAATGGTTTAAAGCTCTAAGGTGACTCATTTAAGTTTATTAGCAAAATAGGCTGATTGGTGTTGGACTTCTCTTCTTTCCTAATTTTTATTGCTATTAGACATGAGGGTGGTGTTAGTTTTACCAAAAAAATGACTAAAATTGGAGATCGATGACTTATTTAAATAAACCAAAATTTCAATCGTGATTCCTCCAAATTTGGGTCATTTTTAAAGAAACAAGTTTATGGGTTTTGTAGAATGTCCTGAGAACTTTCTGTAGAGCCCTAGATTGTCAAAAATGGTTGTCAAACGATGAAGTTATGACTGTCGAAAGTTGGGAGTGAATAGTAACCTATAGGGAAAAGAGTTCAAGGAAGAGGTGAACTTAAGCATCCTTAAGCTCAACTTATACTTTTATAGGTTGTTCTCTTTATTAGTCCATTATGAGTAATTTAACAAAAATTTGGATCATTGCATGCTTCCTCTTCTATCTTGTTTGTTGCTACCATTTCCCTCATCTAGTTAAGTCCCTAAAGATAAAAACTTTAACTTGTGAGGTTATTCCCTAGTTTCTTAACATTTGTCTCACTCTATACTAAGTATACAATACAACTAAGGGATAACCTAAATATTTTGAGATCTCTCTCCTTTTTTATTAAAGGACTTATCACTATCCCATATAATTAAGTCATCCTAATTGTTAATGTTGCAAAATGCATTATCTAAGTTGAACCTGCTTCTATAGACTTTTTGAATATTAACAACCAAAAAAAAGTATGAGGCATTCTTATTTTCCAAATCACATAAGTCACACTTTAGGTTATTTTATATATGATTATGCTTCATTTTATTCTTTTCTTACTTGCAAGACATATGAAAATTATCTTGGGAACATTTGGGTATAACCAAAATAATTTGCCCAACATATTTCATCCCTATAATCTTTTAGTAATTCTACATAAGATCTGCTTCTTAAGTGTAGACTGTACTAACTTATGTCTATTCCTTTTTATGTTGTCTACTTATTCAACATTTGGCCTTACATAAGTAAATTTTCTCTTATGAAAGAAAATCCCCTTTAATTGCATGACTATTTCCCACCTTTCACTATTTATTTTTCTCTTACATTGTCTATCAATATGTCCAATAGATTAATCTTTTGGATCCGAGTTCAAGAGCTTAAAGCATACTAATCATCATACTAGAACCATGTATCCTTCATATTTCCTATAGTTAATTTCATCTCCATTTCTTATGAGGCTCCTCAATTAAGCATTTTGTTAAGAGTCCTAGAGTTATCTACTTTCTCTTGAAGATTCTAGAAAAAGTTCATCCATTTCACCCGAATGGAATCCTTTCTATTAGACAATGTCCTTTTTTTTGTATGCAAAATTTATTTATGATTTGAATTATAGTGAGTCTAAAGCCTCTTTCTAACTTAAGAACACATCTCATACCATTTTACCTTTGAGCTTCTTTCCTTGGTTGCAACACCTGAGTAAAGGAAGTTCCTATAGTATTTTTACCTCCTTAACTATCTTTTAAGTAATATAAAATGGTAACTCCAATAGTTATGCAAATAAATGAGTATTGAGATGACCAATTACCATATCCTAGTATATGATAGTGATTTGTTTTGCTAGGTTTGTATTTAACTTTTGATTATATCAAGAAGGGGTAGGAAATCCTTATATGTTGGTATTATTTAGGTTATCGAAATGCTAAGTAATTGAAAGGAGTTTACTTAAGTTGACGATCAAAGATTCGAACAATTCTTATACTAGTTCAAAAGCCCTTTTGAGACATAAAGATTAATCTTTATATAATTAATACTGAACCTCAACATCCTTTGAAGTTCCTACAAAGAACTAATTGTAATTGATGTTAAATTCTTACTAAAGAATATCAAATCATTGGTAAACATGGGATGACTAACATATAAAATATAATAGCATGAACCATAATTTGTATCTCATTCTAAATTTTGATATTTTTTTGTCATTTCCTTTAAATTATTTTGAAACCGACTAATCACAACCATTATGGTCACACACGTGTCTAACCTTTAACAATATCCACAAAAATGTTAAGAGAATTGTATAAATATTGTAGAGAAGGTTAGGTAATACATGTTACCTTCCTTAGAGTCTAAGCCTATTTATAATAGTTTTAAAACGTTTTAGTATTTTAATTAAAATAAAATTCTAATTTCAATTAAAATTAAATTAAAATTAATTGAATTATAATTAAATACCATTTAGATCCAAATCTTTATTTATTAATTTTCACATTTAATCATAAAGTTTCTTAAAATTTACAATTAAGTCCAACTTAATTAAAACACCTCTTCTTTCTTCATCCGACTCTTCATGTGTGACTTATTAGGTCCCATATTTATTGAAAATAAATATAAATTATATTTATAATTAGATAAATTAAAATCCTTTAATTCATCTTTAATTATCTAATTAAACACTTTATATCCAAAAATCAAGATTGGTTTCTAGTAATGCATCATGACCACCTAAATATTTAGGAATATTAAAATGGCTTTTGCTAGTTTTTCGTACATAATTTAGTCCTTTCATTATAAAATATTTTTAATATACAAGATGATATTAATGACTACGCTTATTTAAGTCTTATCATTAGATATTTGTAAACTATTTTATAAATTTTCATTCCACATTGGCCAAAGATTTCTTGAATTAGTACCAATCGAAAATAATATAACATTCTCCTGTTCATTTTAGGGTGATAAATCCTATATTGATCAATCATCTACATCTATATAGTTCATGTCATATCCAATGACTATTAATTGAGCTGCGCGTGACTAGAATATGTCATAAGCAGTATCGAAACGTAATAACCATTATATAAAATACTTTAGAGATCTTAAGTTAAAGGATTACATACTGCAATCATTGATATGAAAGTATTTTCTAACTAGAACCTTATATTGGGTCTATTCAGTGAACTTGTTCTCTAATAAGTACTCATATGTTTGTTTAAGTATCTCCATATTTTTTCACAAGAAAAATAATGTGTGCTAGTCTTTTATGTTTTAGTAATGTCCAATATTAATATAATAATGGCTAGAAACAATTTATGAATAATACAAAAATGTGATATAAATCTCATAATTATGATCTTATCATAATTTTATTTGTAATCTACATTTATCTCAAGGATTTTCATACATATTTGAATATGTATAAGATAAATAATGCCTTTACAAAATTATGTTACTAAACTATTATTGACCGATGAAGTGTAGAACATAAACTAATAGCCTTTACATTATATAATATAAAAGGAAATAATTCTAAAGAAGATATGGGTGTGTTTGGGCTTTAAATAGGATCCAAAGGTTATAATATGTATAACCTTTCCTTTCATAAGTTTATTGCTATAAGGAATGTCTTTTTCATGAGAATTTTTTTCACGTTCTCTGTATTATGATTCCTCATTAATACTAATTTTTGCTCCATATGTTTCATTGGTTAAGTGTATTAAGCCTATGTTTTTAGCTTTGTCATTTACAGAATGTTCTTATTATATTCAATGAGTTGTATATTGGAAGTTTATATCCAATTAAGTGATATCTTCCACTGAACTTTAAGGACTATCATGTTGTTTTGGATTGATTAAGTGCATTATTTTGGCTATAAAGGAAGATGAAAGATTTAAAATTTCAAGTAATTAATTCATTTTCACATAAATTAACAAGATTATATACATTCATACATACATAATTATATAACTTTTCAAATACTATTATATTAAACACACATTAAATACAATCTAACTCTTTAAATACATAACCAATATAACTTAAACTCAAAAGACTATAATTATTTGTATAATTATTAGAATTAAATTCAAGTATAACTCCAAACAACACTCCTTAAATTTGAATTATTTTCAAATGTATTCATTAATCATGCAAATCTTCAAATTTTAAAGGCTTTGTAAATGTATCAATATCTCTTTCACATATTTGAAATGTACCTTCTCTTGGATAATACTTCCTATACTGAAATGAAATATTGTGTTAATATGTTTACCTTTATCACAGAAAATAGGATTTTTTTCCTAATATTATAGATGATTTGTTATCCATAAAAATTTTCATAGCTTCAATATGTTGCGAAATGCATCAACTTCATTCACTTTTGTAGCCAAATAGAATGAAAAATATATAAGGTGGTAGCAACATACTCCGCTTTACAAGTTAAGAAAGTAACAATGGATTGTTTCTTTAAACTCCATGAGAATGCTTCATCTCCAATATAAAATACAAAATCTAAGGAACTTTTTCTATCATCTACATTCCTTCCCTAATTACTATCATCACTATACCATACTAAAGTAAAGTTGTTGGAAGATAAACAAAATAAGCCATAATCCATTATTCTTTTAATAAACTTCAAAATAATTTTTGTTTCCTTCTGATTTGTGATTGTAGATGCCTCTATAATGACTAATGCCAACACTATATAAAGAATATTAGACCTTGAAAATGTTAAATACCTCTAATTTCTAGCCAACTTTCAATACAATGTCTCTTCCACCTTTTCACTATTATCACATCTTGATAACTTTGTTTTTCATTCAACATGCGTCAAAACTAATTGACAATATTTTATATTGAATTCCTTTAAAATCTTCTTAACACACCTCTTTTGAGAAAGAAAAATGTCCTCATATGATTTTTTCACTTCCTCATATGATTTTTCACTTTAATGCCAAGATAATATAAGGCTGCTATTAGTTATATAAAATTTAGCAGTCATCTCCTTAAACTTCTCACACATAGTTAAATTAGTTGTAAAATTTAAATAACAACATACAAGAAAATAATCAATACATCACCATTATGAACTTTTCTTATATAATATATTCTTGTCATTCTTTCATTGACAAATAATTATCAACATGGCAATACCATGCCTTAAGAGTTTGCTCTAACCTATATAAAGCCCCTTTTAGCTTTAAGACTTTGTATTCTTTCCCTTTAACAGTACAACTACTTTGTTGCTTTATAAACACTCCTCTTTTGAATAGTCATTTAAAGGATTTGACATTCATCTAACAAAGTCTCGATTTTCTTTGAGTAGGTAATGTAATGAGTAACTAAATGGTTTTCAATTAAGCAACTGCACTTCATTATAATCTGTTGGATTGGAAAAAGAAAGCATGTCATATTTGGAGAATCGGTAGATTTTAAAACTTTTTAGGAATCTTATTTGCAGTGAAAGCAATAAATCTAAATCATCATGCCAATCTATACATGATATGGTATAAGGATAATATTAAACATAAACAAGATAGTGATATTACCGACTCCTTCGCTACAGCTTTAATTCCTCGCTGCACTATCCTCTCCTTCTTCTTGTATCCAAAGCCTTTGCTTTTGAATCCTTTTCTTTGTCAATCTATCCTCTCCTTGTTGTTGTATCCTCAACCAATTTGATTTACCTCTTGTTCTTCCAAGACAACTTGGTTAACAAAATCCTTTGGTAGAAAAGGAGAAGAAATATTTGGAGGAGATTTTCTTAGAAGAAATGAACCAAAAATGAGACTCTTCTCTTGCAAATTTTGGCTCACTTATGCATGAAAGGAGAGAGAGATTCAAACCATGCAAGAACACTTTCTTATACACTCAATTTCGGTTATACATGGAATGGAAGAAGAGAATAGCATCTAATGCATCACTTCTTATATGGCTTACAAATTTCGGTTTTGGAAGATGGAAGAAGGAAGATGGTCCATCCAATGCACATCTTTCTTCTTTAATCGAATGAATGCTAACAGGTTATATGCCAACATCAAAAGATAACCATTAAACCATTTAATGGTAAGTTCATAACTCCATTTAATGATGATAAACCATAATAAAGACCATTTTTATTTAGTAATTTAATGTCAAATGTGCAGGCACAATTAGTCAATTAAAACTGAAATTGCTACTCCTTTCTTTAAAAACTTTGTTTTAATATAATTAATTTAATCAATTACATTAAACCAAAGTCTAGCCCATTTTTAAATGAACATTTGCGCTTCTAATTTGCCATTAATTAGTGCAAGCTCAACATACAATTATAGGATTCTAAAACCTCCATTTATATTTCTTACTTAGCTTGATAACCCTCCTTGAACGCAAGTAGGGAATCTTATTGGACTTTGATAATTCAAGTTCCAATAAGCCTAGAATTAATTTAATCTCATTAGAATTAATTCTAGCTTACGAACTAAATGTCATTCTACTAAATACAATTAGTTGAACTCTTGAATTATTAACTATTATGAGAACATATATTTTATGTCTAATTGCAAACCCTATTTAGAACCTTATTATAGCCATCCGCATAACAAAGAGTAAATTACTATTTTGCTCTTATGTTGATTTTTCCTTCTAGATCTCCCGTTTTACTTTATATGGTGATTAACACACAAGATTTTATCTTGGTGTTAAGACTTAATAGGTAGCTAGTCCATCAAACTACTGGCGCTAGTTTAATCACCAAATCTTTATAAAACATCTAGAAGTGATGATGTTACTATAAACCCTTTATTTGAGTGAATGTTCCCTTATTTATCTTTCAATTGATAATTCCAACATGCAGACACTGCATTAATGCTCTGTAAAAATCCATTTCGATTATATCAAGAATTATAATGAAACATATACGAGTTCACCACTCATCAAGATTGTGGTTCATAATAAGCAAATGCTTAAGTTGTATGTTTTTAGATTAAAGTAAAACATCGAGCATAGGATCATAAAGCTTGAGCATAGAGGGAGGCTTCGAAGTTGAAAATTTTAAAGAAAAATTCTTCGAAAGTAAAGGCGGGCATCGCTGCGGCGAATTGTGATTTCGCCACAGTGAACATATGTGAGAATCCCCTTGACCTCTTAGGAATTTTACGCCGCAGTGAATGATTTAACTTTCATCGTGGCGACCATTTGGTCTTACCATGGCAAACTCACCACGCCAACAAAAATAAAAGCTTTAGGTTAATTACGCCGCGACAAACTCTTAGCTTTTCCACGGTAAAAACCCCTGAAGCAGAACCCACAACCCAAAATTTCCTATCATACTAAATGCAAACATAAAATTTCCCAACAACCATCCTCAATTCAAACCCAAAACAAAATGAACTTGTACATAAATACATGCAATTTCCAAAATCCAAATACATATTTCATTAATAACAAAAGTAAGAGTTTTACGAAGCTTTAATGGCATTTCAAGCCATAACACATCAGTTGAGTTTTGAGAACCAAAAATACAAAATACATTTGAATTAGCAAAACTTGAAATGCAGCTAAAGCCTTAAATTCCCAAAATCTAACTTAAAAACACAAAAGCATGCCAATTCGGAGTGATGCCATAACTCTTGACCTACTCAATCACTTGCTCATCACCTAAATAGGGAAGGAGAATGGGGGTGAGCTTAAACCTTGTGCATAACAGATTTATAATCGAGAAACAAGCAAAAATCATTTTCAAACCTTATTGATATTATACACTTTCGAAACCATAGTAATTTCGCATGAAAATCGTCAAACACTTATTTCTCAAAATTCTCAATTTATCAAACAATTCATGAGCAATAGTAAACCATGTATACATCAAACTTGTCAATAGATTATAAACACATAAACACTTCAAAATGGTTTTCGTAGATCCATAAACATGACGCACTATATATTTCTACATAATAGTCCTGTGTAGTCATAAACTTGAGGGAGTTTATGAAGGAGCTCCGTGCCACTAACGGGCAGGCGGGAGAAGCCTTTAACTTGATCAACGTACACGTGACATTCTTGAGGGACTACCAAAAACTCACATAACACATATTTCATAACTTGTAAATTTGTTGCCCAAAATGACACTTTTCTTTTTGAAAACTTGCTTTTCATATACTTGATATATTTTGAAAATCATTTCTAAAAACATGATTTCGTAAGCATGTATCCTTTCTAAAAGATATCCTTTTCAAAGTCTTTTCATCAATCATCAACACAATTCATGTAGTAAACATATAACAATTTCACAATACAATCAATAAAAAAATAAATGCAACATCTATGATGCAATTGAAACCGTTTAGCTTCTTTGATTTAAAGAAAACAATAAGTGGCTTATGTACTCTATTATAAACATGTACCTACCTTGAATTCCATGCTTATAAACTTGCTTAGGGATGTCTTTCCTCTTGCTCCTCTTGCTTCCCTTTCCCCACTTGATTTCCTTAAACAATAACCAAAATTCCATTCAATTTTGGTTTAGAAATCAGAAAGTCATAACAATTTGGACTATTTCTAATGTTGAAACAAAAATCTATGCTCGACTTCTATTCCAAAAATTAAGATTCTTAGAGATTGAATTTAGACTTGATTCCTTCATACAATTTGTAGCCTGTGTCTCTAGTTTACACTAAATGAAATATCATCTCCTTTGGACTTCTACAGAAAAAGTTATGCTAAAAAAACATGTATATGCAAGAAAAATGGACTTTGCAGCGACAAAGTTAAAAGTTCACTACGACGAACTTATCCAGAAACTCACTCCGAAGACTTATTTTACTACTTTTCCACCTTTTCAATTCCCCCCTTTCATTTATAATCCATCTTTTCTACTTCATTTTCAACCCAAAATCATTCACAAACTAATTCATAATCTACTCTTGATCATTAACCAAACAACAAAACATTAACATAAACCATTCATCCACAACTTCCTACACATATTCACTTTATTTTCACTTCTAACTAACCCTAACTATGCTTCATCCAACAATAAAGAAGGGTTAATGCTTATACTTACTTGTTTTAGCCTCAAAATCTCCAAGTTCTTCAAGAATCTCCAAACCTAGCTTTTCTCTTCTTTTTCTCCTTTCTCCTCCTTCATTCACGATTTTTGCTTCTTTATAATACAAGACTACATTTACTTCTTTCACTTTTACCCTAAATGCATGAACAAATTCCACTATGCCCTTCCATGTAATGCCTTAGCCTTCTAACCGTAAGTTATCTTCCAATTTTGCCCTTATACATTCTTACTTCTTCAATTTAACTTACACCATACTATACTCTAATTTAATCTTAATTTTTCCATTTAATACTTCTAATTCCATCAATCTAAGCAATAAATCCTCCAATCATTGACATGCTAATTAAACTCCAAAAAATGATTTATCTAATAAGACCACAAAATTTAATCAATTCATGCTTAATAAAAAAATTTAGGGCCTAACATTATCGATAGTCAACTATTATCATGATATGAAACTCATCATTTCCTCAAGTAAACTCCTTTACTTACATGGAGATAAATCACAACACTATAGTCTAAACCATAATCAAGTGACCAACTTGATTATTCAACTGTGAATCCATTAATTTAGATTATAATAATATACATGTTTCCCATACATCTCTATATATATGTATATTACTTACAAAAGAATCTTGGTACCTTATGACTAGATATATAATGCTCATTAAAACCAAACTCTTTTATTTTATTAATAATAAATATTTCCATTACAAAACTATAACTGAAGAAGATTAAGGTATATGTAAATACACTTGCTTTCTAGGGCATTATATTTACATAACTCCAACAATCTCCCACTTACCCTAAAACAAGTTTGGCATATCCCTCATTCCCATCCCTGTTAAGTGACCCTTAAAACTCTTTTGAGACGGGGTCTTCATAAACAGATCAGCAAGGTTTTGCTTTATAGGAATCTTTACCGCATTTTCCTCTTCACGTTGTATTATCTCCCTTATGAGATGATACTTTCGCTCAATATGTTTGGCAGCTTTGTGATTTCAAAGTTCTTTAGAATTAGCCACTACCCTACGATTATCACAATAAAGTGTAATGACTTTTTTTTGCCTCTAGAACTACCTCCAAATCATTTAGAAACTTCCGAAGCTAGACTGCTTCCTTTTTTGCTTCACAATCAGCAACATACTCAGCCTCTATAGTTGAATAAAAAATACAAGATTGCTTGATACTCCTCCAAACTATGGCTCCACCTCCTAAAGTTAATATAGAACCAGAAGTTGATTTCCTTGAATCAACATCTGATTGGAAATCAGAATCTGTATATCCTGTCGGAATAAGATTATTTCCATAGTAAACAAGTATTTCCTATGAAGATATTTAAGTATGCACTTAACCATAGTCTAATGTTCTATTCCTAGATTAAACTGAAATCTGCTTACCAGTCCCACTGTGTAATAAATATCCAATCTAGTGCAAAGCATTGCATACATCAAACTTCAAACTGTCAAAGCATATGGAATGTTATGTATGCATTCAACCTCCTCTTGGGTTTTAGGTGCTTGTTCATTTGAAAGTTTGATGCCATGTCTAGTAGGTGTGAAACCCCTCTTGGAATCTTGCATGGCAAACTTATTAAGCATATTCTCAATGTAGGTTAATTGAGACAAGGCTATCTGTTTGTTCTTACGATCCCTTATAAATTTGATCCCCAAAACATAATTAACCTCTCCCAAATCCTTGATTGAAAACTGTTCATTCAGTCATCCCAAAATCGTAGATAACATTCCCACATCATTCCCAATTAGCAGAAAGTCATTAACATACAGGATTAGGAAAGTAACCTTACCTTATTGTATTCTTTTATAAACACAAAGCTCATCTAGGTTTTGTATGAACCCATAAGTTTTGATAGACTTATCAAACCTAATGTTCCAAGACCTAGATGCTTGCCTAAGTCCATAAATGGACCTTTGCAACTTGAATACCCTATGCTCATTTCCTGAATCAATGAAACCTTCTGGTTGAACCATATAAATGGTACCCTCAAGATCCCTATTAAGAAATGCGGTCTTGACATCCTTTTTCCATATTTCATAATTGAAATAGGCTATTATGGCTAAAAGAATCTTGATGGACTTAAGCATGAAAACTGAAGAAAAAGTCTCCTCATATTCTATACCCTCTTTTTGAGTATAGTCTTTAGCTACCAATCTAGCTTTAAAGGTCCCTACCTTTCCATCCAATCCTCTTTTCCTTTTGTAGATCCAATTGCACCCTATGGCTTTTATACCTAGTGGTAAATTTACAAAGACTTAGACTTCATTAGTGTACATGGAATCTATATCCTATTCCATTGCCTTGAGCTATTTTTCTGCATCAACATCATTAATAGCCTGAGTATATGTAATGGGATCCATTTCTTCTTGGTCTGAGATGGCAGTTAAGCCTTCTCCTAAACCTAGATACTTATTTGGTTGTCTTACAATCCTCCCACTACATCTAGGCACAACATGATGTATAGGTTGCACTTCTGATTCAACTCTTAATACTATTTTGACATCTTGTTCTATTATATCCATATCAACTCTTAGTTTGGATGAAATAACTAACTCCTTTAGTAGTATTTCACTTCTTCCTTTGTGATTTCTCGCAAACTCTTCCTCTAAGAAGTTCACATTTGTCGACACAAATACCTTCCTATCCTAAGGACTGTAAAAATAGTATCCTCGAGTTCCTATAGGATATCCTACAAACAAACATACTTCTGACTTTGGTTTCATCTTTGTGGATTTAGACTTTAGAACATGGGCTAGACAGTCCCAAGTCTTTAAGTGCCTCAATGAAGGTACTCGGCCAGCCCACAACTCCTTAGGTATTTTAGGCACCGATTTGGATGTAGTAAAGTTAAGAAGATATGTTGTCGTTTTTATGGCATATCCCTAGACGATTTTGGAAGGCTAGTGTAGGACATCATGATCTTAACATTTTTAATAGAGTCCTATTTCTCCTCTGAGCTACACTATTCCATTGAGGTGTTTGAGGAGCTGACAAATTGGAAACAATTACATTGTTAATTAAATATTACTAGAACTTCCCAAATAAGTACTCACCACCTCGATCCAATCAAAGTTGTTTTAATGGCTTGCCTAGTTGCTTCTCAGCTTCAGCTTTGAATTCTTTGAACTTTTCAAAGGATTCACTCTTTTTATGTATCAAATACAAATAGCCATGTCTTGAGTAATCA
This sequence comes from Erythroxylum novogranatense, assembly GCA_029891385.1. Taxonomy (NCBI): domain Eukaryota; kingdom Viridiplantae; phylum Streptophyta; class Magnoliopsida; order Malpighiales; family Erythroxylaceae; genus Erythroxylum; species Erythroxylum novogranatense. Next base: position 32,381 of record JAIWQS010000034.1, on the reverse strand, counting down.
TCTATAAAGGTTATGAAATATTCATAACCTCCTCTAGCTTGTGCATTCATGGGCCCACATACATTAGTATGCACTAGGTCCAAAGTGAATTCAAATATATTTCCTTTATAAGGAAATGAGGCTTTGCTCATTTTTCCTTCAATACAAGATTCACAGGTGGGTAATGGATCACTATCCAAGCCCATAAGGATCCCATCCTTTACTAACCTGTCAAGTCTTTTCTGATTGATATGACCCATTCTTAGGTGCCATATATATTTTGAATTAATGCTAGAGTCATTGGATTGTCTTGGTTTTATCAATTATGTGGTGTTTAGTGAGCCTGACATAGGTTCTATAAAGAACAATCCCTGTTTAACTATCTTATCACAAATAAAATCTTATTCTCATATATTTAAACAACTTTTCCAAAATATAAAGAATAACCAGATTTTATTAGACAAAAAATAGAAATCATGTTCTTTACAATCATTGGTATGTAATAAACATCCTCCAAATATAACCTATGACCATTAGGAAAGTCTAAGATAACTACTCCCACTGATTCTGCTGAAAAATAGGAACCATCTGCTATCTTGACTTGAAACTGACCTTTAGGTAGTCTTCTCCATTGCTGGAACCCCTATAAAGAATTGCAAACATGGTTAGTGGCTCCTGAATCTAATATTCAAGAAACAGATAAATCTGCCACATTTCTAGTTCCTAATAAACTTAAGAAACCCATACCTTGTTTGCTTTTGAGGGACTCTAGGTAGACTGGATAGTTTCTTTTCTAGTGGCTCATCTCATCACTGCGGAAACATTTTCCTTTGATGTTCTCTTTGGCCTTCTTTTTCATAGGTTTGGCCTTGACCCCTATTTGGGCCTTCTTTTTCATTGGACACCCTTCTTCTTCTACTTGCCCTTACCCCTGGGCTTAGAAGAAGATGTTACATTAGTTTTGGGCCTATGAGCCTTGATATTCAATATCTCCTCCGTGCTCTGAAGGGTATTCATCAGCTCACTTAAGGTGTAATCCTTGTTGTTGAGCTCATAGTCCAATTTAAACTACTGAAAAGAAGAGTTTAAGCTATTAATAATCATCTACGTGTCCGCATCCATATTTGCCCCAAACATCTCAGCCTCAATGACTACAGAGATTAACTTCATCATGTAATCCTGTACCGGTTCACTAGGTTTTTATATAAGATTATAAAAGGTTTGAATAGCTTTCACTCTTATAAACCTAGTCCTTACACCAAACATCTCATGTAGGTAATAGACTATTGAACTAGCAGTTTTCATACAAGCAATTTGCATTTGCAACATGCCGCTAACAGAAGCTAGAATATAATACTTAGTAGTCTTGTCAACATTCTGCCAATGCTCATGTAGTTGGACTATCTCAGGAGTTGAATCTTCATCTGGAGGTGTAGGCTCATTTTCAGTTAACACCCATGAAATACGCTCATATTGAAGAACAATGTCAAGGTTACGTCTCCATTCATTAAAATTGTTTCCGTTTTCCAATTTGTTATTTGTCAAGAGCAAGGTGAGTGGATTCATTTTGTGATTGATAATATATGAAAATATAAATTATTAAAACATGAGCATAGTAGTCAACAATATTGGAACTTTGTATAAAATCATGATGCATGTATGCATGATGATATATTTAACAAAACTTAAAAAAATAAAACATTATATGATGATTATTTTTCTTATTTATATCAAACTAATTGATAGTGGGCCATCTTATCCATTAAAAGAAAAACTGAGACCCTCCTACTAAAGAAAACTACCAAGCATCTTATGCCTAACTTTTTAAGAAGAGTTATAATTTGGTCCATACTTTTACCAACTGAGCTACGGTGGGCAGTTTATTAATAAAAAATGTTGAGTGATTAACCATTTGATTCGTTCACTAAGGATACTTGCAAACCACGCCTCGATGGGATGTCACATTTGCTACCAATAAGTGGACTTATCCTTAAGGAGACCCAAACCATGCAAGATCTAGGATTCATGTCCTCCGATGGGGAGTGACACTTCACCACATGAAAATGGGCCATCATTTGAAGACTATGGACTTTCACATGAGCATCCTCTCCCACTCAATCTTTTTGAGCTTTAAGTTTTAATATCATCTTGTCTAGATGTCGTTTATTATCCATCCTATATTATTTCATTATATATCTCATACATAATGAATGCATGGCAAGGCCTAGGGTTGGCAATTTTCTAAATTACATGCAATCACTTAATATCACATAATTCATTTCTCTATTCATTACATGAACTAATTAAGCCACTTTTGATTGTTCATCCTAGTAACATAACAAAAATTACAAGCCTTTTAGGCCCAAAATATTCTTCTTGGACTTGGATCTTCTGCTTCGAACTGTTCGCTCACGTAATCCCATTTGGTAAATAAAATGTAATGACATTTATGAAAACCAAAATTTGAAATTTTGAAAATGAAAACTCTAGCATTATATTTTCATAAAACTGAATCTTTGTTATGACACAAAATTCCAGCACTTATTTTCATTAAAACTGAAACTCATTCCATTAAAACAAAAACCCAACACTTAGTATTTTATCAAAACCGAAACTTGATTCCTTGAAACAAAAATCCATCACTTATTTTTAACATTAAAAACCGAAACTAGATTCAGTGAAACAAAATTCCAGCATCTTTGTTTTCACAAAACTGAAACTATGCCAATACACAAAAAGAATACACCAAAACCTTTACCTTTCCATTTCTTCAATCCATGGCTATTCCATCTTCATCATTTCATCAATTTGTAAATTACAAAATCAAAGAAAACAGAAAAATGAAGCCAAGGAGGAAACATGGTGATAATAGACCACCCTCCTTGTTACAACCAAATATTCATACATAACAAAACACTAAAATTAGATGACTTTAGTGCTAAATTCCTTCAGTCCACTTGGAGCCTCATTGATTCTCTATTCATCAATACTGTCTAAGAATTCTTTAACGTGAAATTTCTTTTTCTGAACTAAACAAAACATTTGGTAGCCTAATTCTTAAGGTTCCTAATCTAGAAAATCTTAAGGAATATAGGCCAATTTCATGGTACATTGTCATTTAATAACTTGTCTTCAAGATAATAGCTAAGAGGGTAGAAAAACTCTCAAAAGTTTCATAAATGCTTGTTAGGAAGCATATGTTAAAGGTAGGAATATAAGAGACAATGTTTGCATAGCTCAAAAGTTTTCTAGGGGTCACTTTAACAACAAATCCATTAAGAGTTATGTAATGAAAATTAACTTCATTAAGGCTTTTGATACAATTGATTGGGAATTCATATTAGATGCTCTCCAATCTTTTGGTTATTTTAGAATGGATTACTAAATGCCTAACTAATATGACCTTTATAGTGATTATAAATGGTGAACCATCTGATTTATTCAAAGCAAATAGGGGATAAGATAAGGGGAATCTTTGTCCCTATTTCTCTTTACTATTGATATAAAAATATTGAACAAAATCACCACCCCTTATCAATAAGAATTTGATAATAAGTTATATCGAGAGAAGAATCAGTTCCTGAAGTAACAACTGGCTTTCCTATGAATATATAATTTAGCTATCAATCACCGTACTTAACAACTTAAGCACCTACTGAACGACTTTCATCAAACACTTCAAAGGCAGAATGTTTAATGACTTACCTCCACCATGCAAATCCAATTTAACTACTGGAACATAATGCAAATCCTAATGCACCACATATAACCAAAACATAAGCAATAACACTCTCAAAATCAGATTAAATCATCAAGCATAACTTACCTCCACCAAGACACAAAAGCACTCCGAGAAGACAAAACAACGGTAGGCAACAACACTTTGATTACCCATGCAAACGTCAGCTATGAGAACACAAATCAACAGTCGAAGGTGGCTCAAGAGAGAGGGAAAATGTGAAAGCAACAGGTGGGATTGACAAAAAATGACTTACCTCGGCATTTTTTCATTGACATCGAAGTTGAGACGACGTCGCTTTCTTGGGATGGAGGGGAGATGACGTCAGTTGGAGGGGGAAAGATAATCGGGTAGGTTTTAATAAAACCAAATCGACGTCGTTTGATTTAAAACCAAATGACATCATTTTCCACCGAACTAAACTAGCTTAACTTACCACTTACGAGATGTTTTTTTGGGGTGAGGGGATGACGTCGGTTGGGAGGGGGCTCAAGATTAAAATCAAAACGACATCATTTGGCCTTTAAACTAAACGATGTCGTTTTGCTCTTGGAGGAACTCAAAACAATTGATCAGCCTTCCGCGATGTTTTCTCTATAAAAACGTCAAGTCTTCTTTTTTGTGACATTTTCCTGCTAAAACGTCACAAAATGTCTAACAAATCCGCGACGTTTTTATAAAATGTAGAAAAAAATGGGAAATTTTTATGACGTTTTTAAAAACGTCACGAAAATTCTGGCCAAACATCGTGAAGTCCCCTAAATTGTTATAGTGACTCCCTCTATTAATTATTTTCTTTTGTAACAATTGGTGAGCTATGAATTCATCGTGGAATCGACTCCTACTTCCTTACATTACGTTTGTAAGGAGATACCAAAAGAAGACATAAAAAAGGATGAAGGGTGGCTCGTTGTGAAGTGAAAGTAAACCAAAATTCTAATGCCAAGAAAGGAAATTATCATAAGAGAGACCTTACAATGACATGAAGATGGAAATTTTGCTATTTGCCACTTAAAATTACACCAAAAGCTTGATTTAATCTATCTAAAGTCAATCTAATATATAATTGATTTCGATATGTCATTTTCTTTTCTTTTTGCTTTTGGAATAAATTTGTATCCCTAATCTTTTGTTTTGCCATTTTAAAGCTAAGAGACTAAGATAAGGATTAGATCCATCCGTCTTATAATAACATGTCAAGGATTTCAAGGCCATAGTTCTCTTCTTTGGCAAACCCTGAAACTAAACAATCTTGGACAAACATGTATCGAAGTCCAACTGCACAAGTTCAAGAATTTCAGGGCCATAGTTCTCTTCTTGGGCAAACCCTGAAACTAAACAATCTTGGACAAACATGTATGGAAGTCCAACTGCAGAAGTTATACAACAGCAAAACTTCAGTTCATTCTTATGCTGCAATGTCTTTTGGTAGACTGGAATATAATACATTTATGGTTTATTACATATACTAACAAGGATATGGGGTTGCAATCGCATTAAGAGGAAATTTTCTATGAACGGTAATACCAGTAGATTCACTCGTGTCCAAATCCTCGCCTTTCGATCCACTAGGCGATGCCCAATTAAACTTGTAAACAATATTTGCCAATACGACCTGATCGACACTAAATGCAAACTCCACACCTGGACAGCTCCTCCTGCCAGAGCCAAACGGTATTAAATTAAAGTCATGCCCTCTGAAATCTACAGCACAATTCAGGAACCTTTCTGGCCGAAACACCTCTGGTTGGTCCCATGACTCATGGGCTCTTCCAATAGCCCAAACATTGATAAAGACTTGTGTTCCTGGTAAAATGTCGAAGCCTTTTATTTGGACATGTTGGGTTGATTCGCGAGGGACTAATAATGGAATGGGAGGGTGCAGTCTAAGTGTTTCTTTGATCACAGCTTTCAAGTAGTGCATTTGGCTCATGTCGTCCTCTGTTACGAAAGAATTGCCGTTGGCTATCTCTCTCACTTCCTTTTGTAGTTTCTTTAAGACCTCTGGATGCCTCAGGAGCTCCGTCATCGCCCACTCCAGAACTGTAAACGTGGTGTGCGTACCCGCAGCAAACGTATCCTAACACGAAATGTACCAAAGAAATTACATTTGAGCAGTCATGAAAAAGACAAAATGACAAGATTAGCTATTTCAGAAACATGTCATCATCCCACTGCAATCCTAGTTCTTCAGGAAAGACTAGTAAGGGCTTGCTCAAGAAAAAACACGAGGAAAGACTAACGGAGCAGTATAAGAAGAAAATGAATTAACTATTTCAGAAACGCAGTAGTTAGGTTTTTATTTATTAATTTTCATTGTGAAGTGTTCTTGTATACAATTTCAGTATCCCTAGCAGATATTGGTGGAGTATGGCTGAGGCAAATGTAAGATAGACTTAAGACCAAAACGCAAAAAGAGTATTACCAAGATAATAGCCTTTACGCTGGTCCTGTCTATAGGAAACCCAGCCGTATTTTCTTCTTGAATTCGAAGCAAGACATCCACAAAGTCTTCCTTTTCTTCGCTTTGAACATATCCAAGACGTCCATCTCTCCCCAGATGCTCTTCCACTACCCCATCTAAGAAGCTATCAAACTCTTTCGCCACTTTCTCCAATCTTCGGACTAAACCACTAACACGACCTAGCCATTTAAGCCATGGAATATAGTCTCCTACATTAACAACCCCCAACAACTCCACAAACTCTCCCAATAGTTCCTTAAAACTTCTTCCTTCATCTTTTCCACTATACTTTCTGCCCATAGCCACCCTACACACTATGTCATTAGTTACACTAGAAAATATTTGGCTCAAGTTTACTAAAGATGAAGAAGAGAGAAAATTATTGATCTTCTCAATCATATGAACCACCTCTTCTTCTCTGACACTGCGATATGACTGCACCCTTTTGTTACTCAAAAGATTCATAACGCATAAACTTTTAACCTGCCTCCAGTACTCACCGTAAGGTGCCGTGGACACGTCTTTGTAGTTGTAAAGAAGTTTCTCAAAAACGATTGATTTAGGCCTGTTTGCAAAGGCAAGATCATGCGACTTCATGATCTCACGAGCAAACTCGGCTGACGAGACAATAAGGACAGGGATGTTACCGAACCGAAGCAACATGATGGGGCCGTAGGTTTGTGCCAAGGATCGAAGAGACCGATGTGGGTGCATCCCAAGTTGGAGGAGGTTTCCTATGACTGGAAGCCTTGGGGGAGAAGGTGGCAACAAAACGTCGATGCTGCCCATTGGAGACCGTTTGAATATCAAGTAGATGACCACCAATGTTAAGACAGTGAAGGATAGAGGAAGCAACAACGAGATTGAGGTCACTCGTTGCTCTAGAAACTGAAGGAAAGTCGACATTTTCTATTTGCTTCAAACAGGTGCATCCAGAGGTTTAGAGAAATACTTCACCTGCTACTTACTTCATCGGCTTCTAGCTAGAGATCTTTCAAACCAAATAGTAAAGCTTAGCCAGAACAAAATGATTCATCGTATCTTGTTTTAATTTCGGCCACGAAGTGACATACAGACGAATTTGGTAGAAGTTGATGTTAGGAAAATTAAGACTTGGCACTTTTATTTATTTATTTCAAACGGTGGCTACCAATTTTGTTTGCCAGCTCTGGATAATAAGCGCAAAGTTTGTGGATATAGGGAACCGAGTTCAAAATGGCCACGGAAAGAACAAAGAAGCCAAACTAGCTAAAAGACAAAAGACTTTATTGGAGATGTGAAATCTTTTCTCATTCACTTCGGTAAAAAGTTATTGGTATATATACAGTAAAGAGGTTATTATATACAGATATTTTAGGGATGCTAAATATCTTTACTAACTAAATTAATTTTAGGGATTTCAACGCGCTTGGTACACCCATGAAAAACAGGATTTGCAGTTAGATAGGTGGCACTAATATTATCACACCATAGCACTGGAGGTGAGGAAAGTTGAACACTAAGTTCAGTCAAAAGCTTTTGAATCCATAGCAATTCAGCAGTGGTGTTGGCTAGATTGCGAAATTCAAATCGATGCTTGAGCGAGATATTACACATTGTTTTCAAGAGCTTCAAGATATTAAGTTAGGACCAAGATAGATACAAAAAGGCCCTTGAGATCGGCGATCATCACGAGAGGTAGCCCAGCCAGCATCTGAATAAGCATGAAGTGACAATGTAGAGCTTGGTCGAAAGAGAAGTCCATTCGTCATTGTGCCTTTTAAGTATCAAAGAATTCGTTTAACAGCAGTCCAGTGACTTTTCTTTAGTGCTTGCATGAATTGACACACCTTGCTCACTGCGAAAGCGATCTCCAGTCTAGTTATTGTGAGATACTGGAGAGTGCCGACAATGCTGCGATATCCAGTAGAATCATAATGTAGAGTGCCAGAAGCAACACGGTTTATAGTAGATGCCATTGCGGTAGATGCAGGTTTTGCCGAGCCCATCTTGCTACAAACTAAGAGATCATGAATGTATTTATGTTGACATAGCCAAAGACCAGTAGAGCTATGAGTTGCTTCAATGCCAAGAAAGAAGTGGGGAGGGCCTAAATCTTTAATGGAAAAAATGACTTAAAGATGAGACAATAGATGTAATTTCTGTTTCTGAATAACCTATAATGATGATGTCGTCGACATAAATCAGAATAAAAATGACAAAGGTGGCAATTCGTCTAATAAAAAAAGAGGCATCTGCTTGTGATTCAAGAAATTGCATTTGGAGAAGACGAGACCGAAGCTGCGTAAACCATGTACGTGGTGCTTGCTTAAGGTCGTACAAAGATTTATGAAGATGAAAAAATAATTTGGAAAATGAGGATCATCAAGCTAATTAGTTGCCGCATATAGACCTCATCATTAAGAACACTATGAAGAAAAGCGTTAGAAATATCTAACTGTTTGATCGGCCAATTGTACTGAACCGCCAATGCAAGAACAAGGTGAATGGTTGTTGGCCTGACCACAGGATTGAAAGTTTCACCATAATCAAGGCCATGTTGTTAAGCGAAACCCTTTGCCACCAAACATGTTTTAAATCGATCAACAGAGCCATCAGGCTTGCGTTGAATGCAAAAAACCCATTTGTTGTCAACAATATTTTTTCCTATAGGAGGAGGTACAAGACTTCAAGTATGATTAGTGATTAAGGCACTGTATTATTCGGCCATGACAACACGCCACAAATGGTCCTTGGATGCTGTGGTGTAATATGAAGGTTCAGATTCAAGAAGGAAAGTGGCTGTCATAGCATACTTAGGATTCAGTTTAGTAATCCCTGACTTGGCACGTGTTAACATTGCATGTGTGACAGTGGTTGGGGTTGAAAAAATAGGAGTGGAATTTGTGGCAGGATAGGATGATGGCGTTAAGGTTGTGGACGATTGGTTGTGCATGGAATTTAACGTGGCAACATGTGTTGGGGATTGGAAGTGGACATTTGTTGGTGGTGGAGAGAAGCAAGGAAAGAAAACTGGAGGTGGCCCAAGGATAGATGGTTGGGTGGGTGGCTTTGGAGAATTAGACTGTATTATGGCAAAAGGGAACTCCATCTCATTAAAAACCACATTACGAGAAATATAAATTCTATTTGATTGTAGATGCAAACACTTATAGCTTCAGGCTTACTACTATAATGAGAAAAACTGTAGGACCCTGTTTCCGGAGTCCAACTCAGAGGTCATAAAACATGAGCTTCTTCCCATGAAAATTTCCTTAGGGTAATTCCAATAATAAAAATTACAGCATCAGCAGTGGATGACTTCGTCGTGGCAACCGAATGTTCGTCGCGGCAAAGATGGTCAACTTACCACACCGAATTTCCTTCCATCTTTCCTAACCTTAATTTCACTCTAAGTTGTCCCAAATTCACTTCCTTTAACGCACATCATTTCATAACCATTCCACTACCAATATTATCTCATCAAACTCTCTAGGCTCTTTTCATTTAATTCATTACTTACAACTAATTCTCATTCTTCATAATTTCCTATCCTTCTTTTTCCATAACATCTCACTTATGTGTAACAACAATTTATAACCAACATAATCATCTCAAATCGGTAACTACCTCGGGTATACCTAATTTGAATTCAATCTCATCCATATGCAAATTCATATTCCCACTCAATATCATCCATACATAATTCATAATTCATTAACATCAAAAGAATAGAATTCTTACAAAGCTGTATTGACATTTCAAACCACAAGACATCAATGTCTCAAAATCCCAAAATACATAAGATAATAGAACTAATAATCCTTGAAATGCAACTAAAACCTCATGATTACAAAATCTAGCTTAAAAAGGTAAAACATGCAGGACTCGAAGGGATGTCTTGACTCTTGACCACTCGATCTCATTTTCTTCACCTGAAGATGGGATGGAAGGGGGGTGAGCTTAAAAGCTCGTGGATAACAAGTTTATAACGGAGAATAAGCAAAAATCATTGAAATGTTCATTTGTTATAGAAATTTCGTATTGAATGAATAAAACTCAGAGTTTTCAAATTCTCAACCACATTCATAATTTCAGCTCAAAAATTCATAGTAAAAAAATATCATCACATAAACATAACATATACATGTAACCATCAAAGCATAACACTCAATCATGCAACATTCTTGACAATTCAAAAATGCAATGCACAAACAAATAGCTTAAAGGTTCCATGGAAACAGAATGGCGAAACCAAAGTTTACACCATGAACAGAATGAGTCCATTTCGGAGCTCATATGTCATAAGCAGGCAACCGGGAGAAGGCTCTTGTCAACGTGCACATGACGAACATAATGGTTCCACGCTCGCCTAAACAGAAGCACATAATCATGCTCATACTTTCTCTTCTTTTTCGAATATACAAAATGCCATGACATTTTTCAAGGCATAACATAAAAATGTTTCAATGCATTTCCATCTTTATTTCAAAATTCATCAGCAAAATTCATATATCAAACATATAGAGATTTCTCAAATCATTTAAAAGCAATGGATGCAACAATTATAAAGCAATTTGAAATCATTTTCTTCTCTTGAATTAATAAAAAACATTTAAGGCTCATTGCTTCTATTATAAACATGAAACCTACCTTAATATCCTTGCTTATAACTTGCTCAAAATGCCTCATCCTTTGCTCCTCTTGCTTTCCTTGATTTCCTTTAACAATAGCCAAAGATTCTATTCAATAGGAATTTCAATTTATGATCAAGTAAATGAAAAAATTTGATAATATTTCTAGAAAAAAATTTCCCATTGTCTTAGGTTTCTAATGTTGGACCAATGGTGGTTGACAAATTAAATCCCTTTATGTTTTGATAATAATAAAATATCTAGAATTAGTTAAGAAATTATTTCAGGTACTATTCAATGAAAGAGTTGTGCAAATCAAGAAGAACAAGTATTTAATCATTAAAAAATCAAGATGGGAGTTGCCTTCTATGAGAAAATGACATAAAACATAAGGATTATGGAGGATTTGGTCGGATGTTACCATTGAAGTCAATACAAGTCGACTTACATGGAGATATGACAATACAAGTTGACTTATCATATACAAGTCGACTTATCGAGGACGACAAGTCGACTTACATGGGACAAGTCGACTTATTGGAGAGCGGAGTTACAATTTTTACGTAAATGGTTCAAATAAGTCGACTTATTCATTCGACAAGTTGACTTATGAATGCACCAAATCAGCTCCAACGGTCCAATTAGCCAAAAATAGAATGGAGATTATCAAGGAACGGCTATAACAAATCAAGCAACGGCTAGAAGAGCTCCAACAGCTATATTTCTTCAAGTATAAATAGAGGATGATGGAAGAAGAGTAGATATAAGTTCTACAAGTCTAAATACTCTTCTATTACTTCAAATTGCTCACTATTGCTCTTATTTTGTTACTCTATTATTTTGAGCACTTGTTCTTCAATCTTTACTATATTTCTTTTACAATTTGAGTGACGAGTGGAAGGTCACGTGTGAGGTAGGATTTGTGCCGTAAGACAAATCATTTGTAAGGTAGCTTGAGCCGGAAGTCAAGTGGCGTTGTAAAAAGTTCACACTCAATTACAAAGTGTGCAATAAAGTGATTGGCAAAATCCTAAGTGGGAGCTTAGGTAGAGGACATAGGTCTTAGCACCGAACCTTTATAAAAACAAGTTTTTGATCTTCTTCCCTACACTTTTCAATTAAGTTTATCAAAATTGTTTTTGTGTGTTTTAACTTCTGATTTTCTTGTAGAAATTCTCAATGAATTTTAAAGATCTATTCAACCCCCCCTTCTAGATCACTTACATCTAATGACTCTAAAATCATTCAATTTGGTTCAATACTCTAAAAGTTATGCCCTAATCATTTTCGGGTTGTCATTAAAACAACATTCCATATTCAACTTCCATCCAAAATTTGAAATCCTTAAAGACTCAATTTGAACTCAATTCTTTCGTACAATTGATATACCTATGTCTTTAGTTTACACCAAATCAAAAATCACTCCATTTAGACAACTAAACAAAAAATTATGCTCAAAATACCGAAGTATGTTCGTTGTTGGAAAGTTTGCAGCAACGAACTAATAAAAGTTCGCCGCGATGAACTTTTCTAAAAAGGAAAAGCTCGCCCAAAATTGAACAAGTTAGCCACGGCGAACCAATAAAAGTTGGCAGCGGTGAACTTCACTTCTCAAGTTGGCAGCGGCGAACCAAAGAGACTTTGCCACGACGAACTTTCATAGAAACTCGATTCTTCTCTCAAATTTTGCAGATTTTGCTTCCCATCTACTACTACTAACACATCTTAAACCTTAACCGTCATTTCTACTTCATGTTCACTTCATTCTCTACTCTATTTCAACTCAAATTCATTCACAAATACATCATAATCTATCTTTGATCATTATCCCTAAAAGATTAAAACATTTTCATATACCATTCACCAACAACTTCCTACACATATTCACCCTTGTTTTTCACTTCTAACTATCACCAAAAAGGCTTCATTTAACAAATCTAGAGGGGTTAGTGCTTACCCTTACTTGATTTAGCTTCAAAGTCTTCAAGATTTCCAAAACCCTAATTTTCCTTCTTTTCTCTCTTCTCCCTCCACGATCTCTTCTTCATTTTTTTTGCAAGACAATAACTTCTTATTTTTATGCCCTTAATAAGTGTGCAATGCCTAATTTACCCTTCCATTGAAACCTTATAACCTTATATGCCCAAGTAACTTGCCTAAAATGCCCTTATGCATTCTTACCACTTTTAATCATTTAATCAAATTAACCTATGCTATAAAAATCCTACTAACCTTGAAATAAATAATTAGCTCCAGAATAATCCCTTAAGGATCTTATAATTTATTCAAATCATACTTGATCCTCAAGAAAAAATTTAGGGGGCCAATATTTCTCCTCCTCTTACAAGAATTTCGTCCTCAAAATTCTTATCTGACTGATCCATAGGTAGGGGTATGCTTCCTCCGTTTTTCATTTAACTTCATCACTTAAATAATTTCTTTCAAATCACCCTAGTTAACGAATTCAAAACAATCCTTCCTTGACTTATTCAAATATCACGTTATCTTATCTGTTTCCCCAATATAACTTTCAAATTACTCACAATTTTCACTTCCCAAGTCAATAACACCAATATCATATCATAACAATATTCTTAGCATACTCATATATATCACAATACTAATCTAAGGCATCTTTCATCAGTAGCATTTCTCATAATTATTCACAAATTTCACTTCTTATGCTGACACTTCGTCTATGTCAGATTATATCAATATTTCTTAACATACTTATAATAACACATCTTTGTTGGTAACACTGACTCATAAGTCAATGGTTTGATTCTTTGTAACTTCATATGGATCAATACAATTCAAGCTTAGTTGATTCTTTATCCTAACTTGAGCACATCTTGAGAAGGTGATGCTCTCGTAAACATTTATTCTTTTGCTTCATATTTCACATCTCTTAGTATCAGTACATTTAACTCCTATGTATATCTCATTGTATTTCATACCTTTGGTATGGATCCACATAATTCATTCATCTTTCTTGAATCACTTAATTTCTTATACTAATCGATTTCACTTATCAATAATATCCTTGGAATCAATCCTGGCCTTCAACCATTTTTAGGCCTTCATCATCACAATGCAAAAGCGAGCGAATCTTTCTATCATCTAACTCCTCATACAGTATTCCAATGAAATCACTATAATAATGATAGTGATGCTTAAAGTCAATCAAAGTTGTACATTGATCTCACATTCCTATGAAATCCCAAAAATATAGGCTTTAAGCATATCTCTGATAGTTAAGACCGTCGGCAATTTTAAACATTCAGTCACTCGATTCTACATTTTTAGCCGCTACATGATGTTCTGACTTATTTCTACTAGGATGTATAGCTTAAATTATCACTTGTACTTTTCTAACAATCTCTTTGCTCTATCATCTTTATAAATTACACATACTTCTTATTTCAATTTCAAAGTATCATTCTTCCTATTCGATCTTAAAATTCGTACTCATTTTCCAAATTCTTAGTAAGATTCACAATTTTTGAACCCTCAATTTTGGCTTTGTTCTTATGAAACGGATCTTAATTTATCAGTGACAAATCATTTGCCCAAAATTTAACTTCATTCTGCACTCTTTATTGTACTAGATTTGATAACCTCAATATCCAAATTTGTGATACACTGCCATTGAATTCTTTATTCGATGCATCCGATTACAACACTAGCTTTACCAGTATAATACTCACTTATACAATCATAATCCTTCGAATAACTCGATCTATTGTCTCAATCTCGTATTCAATTCTTTCAACTCAGTATTTACCTCATGATCTGTATATCTTAGACATATTCAAAATATTTCTGCACATATAATGTCTCCGACTTCCAAGCAATCATTATTGCAGCAAGTTTTAATTCATGTATCTGACATTCAACCCATGAGGTTCAATTGTATCCATGCATATGAATTCACTTCATTTTGCTGCGTTGGATCTTATCCTGATCTCTCATACAAACATCGTTGTATACTACAAAATCTCCAAATTCAGAAGATATAATTAATATCGGTGCTATAATTCCTAAAAAATTTCTTTACTTTCGTCACTCATACGATTTACTCATTTTTCCTTAAATATTCATACTATTCTTCTCAACTCTTAGAATAAACTTAACATATCATAAAACTTTGCTTGGATCGCTTTAATCTTCAATACTATATAATTGTCGAGGCATTTGTTAACTCGAACAAATATTATCAAACTCCATGTGCCTCGGATTAGTTCTCGTAATTCCTCAAATAACTGATTCCTCATTGAGGTAATATTATCTCACGTTATTTTCAATTTTCCAATTGTCTTACCGTTCTTGACTAATTTTCTCCATTCTTTAGATTTCCTCAGATTCAGGAATCCACTCACATAGTTGGATACTTTACATCAAAGAAAACACATACTTTTTCAATAGCATATTTACCTCTTTTGTTTGAGTCTCCGTTAGGATAGGACTCAATACTCACTTTCTAATCATTACATATTCATTTTCTATTCGCAATCTTTATCAATCAATTGTTATCATCATTGCATTATCAGTCATTCTTAATACCTCAAGAAGACCAATTTCTATCATTCTTACAATGTTCTATTTACCAAAACTCAGTGAGGTAATAAACATAATTACTGTCGCATATGCATAGGTGTGCATCATCAAAGTCATGTCATTCGGTCCACAGATTTATTCCTGAAAATCACCAATTTATATCTTACACAATTGATACTTTGATCTCAATCGATCTTAGTCAACATTTCTCTCTTTATCAAACACACTAACACTGATTGTATTCCAGTTTTCCATAATTCACCTTTTCTGATGCTATATCATTTCATAATGAGTCAACTACCATATTGAGTGCATCTAATCTTCTCATTTGATTCTTCATCCTTTTCTTAATCTCATTCATGCATAAAATCCCATCTTATATGCACTTTTAACTTTCCCCATACTACATATCATTTCATTCATCTCATGTAAAGTCATTTATGTCTATTTCATTTCCCGTTTTCTATTTCCTCATTTTTGTCTCATTTTCCTATTATCATTCATTTCATCTTCCACATGTATATCCTCAATCAATTCAAAATTATCAATGCATAATCATTATAAAATTCTGATCTCAAATCCATTAATATCTTCTTACTGCAGATCATAATCAAGTTGTCGTATTAATCGAACAACCACTTCGTAATAATTTCTCTTCTTAAGATCATAACAAGGTTATGTTTTTGTAGCATTCTGCTTGTACACCTAATCTCATCGCTCATACTTATATCCTTATATTCCTCAACAATCCATGACAATACATACGATCTATATCACTTTTGAAAATATTTCACCTTGATTGTAATATTGGTGTCATATTCAATAATACATCCCCAATACAATTGCATTGAATCATTATTTATCATATCTAATCATAAACTATTTCTCATTTCTACTTATCCACAACTTTCATTCTCCCCCTCTTTGACAAATCATTATTCTTCTCACTGTTTCCATCAACTTAAACTCTTAACAATTGTTCATGTGTCTAACTCATACACGTGTGCCCATGTAAGATCCTAATTCTAGCGCCTTGATACCAAACATGTAGGACCTCATTTTCAGAGTCCAACTCAGAGGTCATAAAACGTGAGATTGTTCCCATGAAAATTTCCTTAGGGTAATTCTAATAATAAAAATTATAGCATCAGCAGTGGAGGACTTCGCTGTGGCAACTGAATGTTTGTCGCGACAAAGATGGTCAACTTACCACACCGAATTTCCTTCCATCTTTCCTAACCTTAATTTCACTCTAAGTTGTCCTAAATTCACTTCCTTTAACGCACATCATTTCATAACCATTCCACTACCAATATTATCTCCTCAAACTCTCTAGGCTCTTTTCATTTAATTCATTACTTACAACTAATTCTCATTCTTCATAATTGCCTATCCTTCTTTTCCATAACATCTCACTTATGTAACAACAATTCATAACCACCACAATCATCTCAAATCGCAACTACCTCGGTATACCTAATTTCAATTCAATCTCATCCATATGCAAATTCATATTCCCACTCAACATCATCCATATATAATTCATAATTCATTAACATCAAAAGAATAGAATTCTTACAAAGCTGTAATGACATTTCAAACCACAAGACATCAATGTCTCAAAATCTCAAAATGCATAAGATACTAGAACTAATAATCCTTGAAATGCAACTAAAACCTTATGATTACAAAATCTAGCTTAAAATATAAAACATGCAAGAATCTAAGCGATGCCTTGACTCTTGATCGCTCGATCTCATTTTTTTCACCTGAAGATGGGACGGAAGGAGGGTGAGCTTAAAACCTAGTGGGTAACAAGTTTAAAACGAAGAATAAGCAAAAATCATTGAAATGTTCATTTGTTATAGAAATTTCGTATTGAATGCATAAAACTCAAAGTTTTCAAATTCTCAACCAAATTCATAATTTCAGCTCAAAAATTCATAGTAAAAAAAACATTTGTAAGAGATCTAGAAGGGGGGTTGAATAGATCTTTAAGCCTTTTCGTAAAGTTCTACAAAAGTCAGAAGTTAATTCACACAAAAACAAGTTAAACAGATTTAAACGCAGAGAATAGGGAAGAAGAGCAAACACTGTTTTTATAGAGGTTCGGTACTAAGACCTATATCCTCTACCTATGCTCCCAATTAGGATTTGACAAATCACTTTACTGCACAATTTTTAGTTTAGTGTGAACTTTTAAAACACCTCTTGATTTTCGGCTCAAGCTACCCTTACAATTGATTTTTCTTCCGACACAAATCCTACCTCACAAGTGATTTTTCTCTAATCACTCAACTCACAGTAGCAATGATAGAAAATTGAAAATAATAACTCTTAATACAGATGAATGGAATTAAGACCAAGCTAAGAGTGGAATGAGAGCAAATTGAGAACAAAAGTAGTATGCTTTTGCTTTTTCGACTTCATTACTTGATCATATTATCTTCCTCTATTTATTTGCAAGCTCTATGATGATTGTATGCCAGTGGACCTCCTTATAGCCGTGCTTGATTTCGATAGACGTTGTTTAACTTTCTCCTTTCCATTTGTAAATGATTGACTCATCGATTTTGTTCACCACACCGATAGTGACTAGTCGAGGTGTTATAATGACTAGTACCTTATAATCAGCTTGTCTCCAAAGCATCAACACTAACTCTTACGTTTTTCATATGAGTTTCATCTCCGCTCTTCGAATAGTCGACTTATGTGATGATAGTCAACTAGTGCTCCTATTCACTTGATTAATAGTATTCTTGTAACAAGTTGGTCGAATTATTTCATGCCCCACTTACATATCTGAATATTATTAGTCGACTTGTCACATTATAGTCGACTAGTGTTAACTCCAACAGATAGATTTAACAAGATCTTCCTATAATCTTCATCTTTGAATATCTGTAGCACATTTAAGGTCATTTCCATCTTGATTCTACAATGATTAATCTCTTTCCTATCAAAGATTAATGTTATCTTGATTTGCACAATTCTTTTATTGAATATCAATCCCAAAGTACCTGAAATAATTTCATAACCAATTCTGTCGTAAACTATTTTTGAATCCCATTCTCATTACCAAAAACTCCACATTCATTTAGCAATATTCACCACCATGATTTATTCAAAGGGTTTTAATGGTCTTTTGTTATTCATTGTCATACTAGCCTTGAAGCTTTTAAAAATAGAAAAAACATCTAATTTAAAAAAAAATAAACCCAATTTTTCCGAAAAATCATCAATGAAAGTAATTATATATGTTTTAACTCTATTGGAAGATGGTTTTATTGTTCCACAAATATTTGAATGCACCAACTCAAGCACCTTCTTTGCTTTCCATGATTTTCCTTTGAGGAATTGAGAACATAGTTATTTTCTAACAACACATTCTTCACATACTCCACAAGGAATTGCAATTTGAAGAATTACTTTCACTCTGTTCTTCTATTGGAGAGCCTTCAATCTACTGAAACTCAAATGGCCATAAAGAAAATGCCACAACCATAAGGGATCTTTCATTTTTTTCCATAAAACTAAATTGAATGTTTTCAATCTTTAGTGGAAATAACATGTTTAAACTCATTTGAGCAATAACAATAACACCTCTAATAGGATCATAAATTTCACAAGCATTCTTTCAAATCATGACAGCTTAACCCTTTTCTTGCGGTTGACTAACACTCAACAAGTTACTCTTCAGGTTAGGAACATACAACATATCAGAGACTGCTTCTGCAAAACTATTCTTAGTTTGTATCTTAATATCACCTTTTTTCATCACTTTCGCATTAGAGAAATCACCAAAACTTACCGTAAAATGAAAATATTGATTTAAATAGGAAAAGGATGACTTGCTTCCACTCATATGGTTATCGTTTCATGTGTCCATATACCAGAATCTGAATTAGGTTTCTTTCCATCTTGAATAGATATTAACAAAGTTTCCACTTCCTTTTTCTCGACAAATTTGAACTTTTCCCCTTTCCTTTATCATTAGGTAGTTTAGTATAACATTCATATGCATAATGACTAAGCTTATGACATCTAAAGCACTATACCTTGGATTTGTCTTGATAACTTCCTCTGGCTTTGCCTTGAGATTGATCATTATTTCCTTTGATCCTGTTGGAATCTCTGCTTCCTCCACCTCTTCGTCCTCTGCCCTTATCTCTAGCCCTTCCTCTTGAGTTATTGAATAAGCATTGGTATAAGCTTTTAATGCTTTATCCTCTTCTACTGAGCTTATGTTTATGCGCTAATAATGAGATTTATAGTTCATCGAGAGAGGTGCATCTCTGTCTTCCAGCTCTTAAATTGAACAGACAATTTAGTTAAAGTCCTGTGTCATAGAATGTAAGATCTTCTCCATTACCGTGATGTTAGTCATCTTCTCGTCTAGAAATCACTTCTTTTTCAAGTGTCCATTGTTCGTGAGAAGTAATTGGTGATATATTCTCCATCCTTAGTTAACAGCAGCTCAAAGTCCTTCCTCAAGGCTTAAGCTGTGCACGCTTCATCCTCGCAGAGCCTTAATAATTCTTTTTCATCGAGTCTTAAATGTCCTTGGAAGTTAATTTACAAAGAATAGTTTCTAGAATAGGATGATGGCCTGAAAGAGAAATTTTTACTTTGAAGTCCTTTAGCCTTCTGGCTTCCACTTCAATTTTCTAGGGATCAGTAATAGTCGTGCCTTCTGGTGGTTCTTAAATTTCAGACTCAACGATGGAC
The DNA here is from genome assembly GCA_029891385.1 of Erythroxylum novogranatense. Taxonomy (NCBI): domain Eukaryota; kingdom Viridiplantae; phylum Streptophyta; class Magnoliopsida; order Malpighiales; family Erythroxylaceae; genus Erythroxylum; species Erythroxylum novogranatense. The sequence goes on along the minus strand of JAIWQS010000034.1, from coordinate 12,301 downwards.
CAATACTCTTTTGAGCATAAATTGTTTTCCATTAACATACTCCAATGGTCATAGTGATCATCAAAGTGAGGAACACTTGCTTACACAAAGTTGGAATTAAAGTCTACATTCATTGAATAAGTGGAGAATAGCTTTAAAAAATTTGTGGCTGCCTCATGTGTTTCACTCTTAAGGTTACAAAGAAAGGGTGAAAAATGCGGCTTTGATACCACTGTTACAAACTTACCAGTAAGTTAGATAACGAAAGCACGTAAAGAGAGAAGAGAATGGAAGAAACTCAGTGTCTTGCATTCCAAACTTCTGTAACCTTTTACAGGCGAATACACAGCCGGAAACGCTAGAAAAATGTGACCCAAATCACACCATGATAAGCATACTCAGATACTCCATTAACATAGTCAACACAACTGAACTGCTCCACTTCCTAAAAATCAGCTCAACCCCTGAAAACAATTGACTGAGAACGAAGTCCTATTAACTTGGTATATTGAAAAATAAATCAGTTAAACATACAACGAATAAATGAAACTTATTCCGACAATATAATCTCCTTAGCTTATGTGTTCACTAAGTTTGTAAAACAAACAAATAGATAATATTCGTTCAACATTTTTATAAGTTCCAACTACTGATCATTTTATTAGAGAACTCAGCCGTATGTTCGTCACATGGAGTGATAATTTTGAGATAAGGCCGGTAAAGTTGAGATTCTATTACTATTCATCCTTTCCTGATAATATCAATGACCCGTTTAATTATGCGCTTTTAAGAATCAGACTCGTGAGTCATTACACAATTATGAAAGCTTCAACAAGATAAAGTACTTATTTATAGTCATAGTCAAGTTGTTGCAAAATTTCTTTACTTTCAATTTTAGTTCATGTCTTTATATCTCTCAATCAGGCTTTATCTTTGTATTAAAACATATTACATAATATCCTTATGACCTTATGGATACTTTTAAAGTATTATACTATTTTATTTGAGATCACAGATTCAAAATTGTTTAACCTTTTGGGATTTTTTAATTTAGTGCTAAAGTTTCCAATTTAGTGACTAAACTTTTAAAATTCATACAAATTAGGTCAAAATATTATTTTTGCTAATATGGCTAGTAGATAGACATCTATGTAGCACTTAGTAGACATATTACATCCATAAAACAATCTTTTCACCTGATTTATAGAAGTTTTAATAAGTTAATCACTAAATTGAAATTCTAAAAAGTTTAGATACTTTTAAATATGTTATCCTTTTATTTCCTCATTCATGGCATATACCTATTTAGGATCTTGAATTGCCTCCTCAAATATCACAACCTTATAGTATAAAAATATGGTGCACCAAAATTTTACTTTGTTAATAACATTGTCAAGGATTACTTGATAATATCACCAGTGTTTTATAGATTATTGGTAATATCTCATTAGCCTTCCAAGTTCTATTATAGCTTATAGTGTAAGATTTTCATAAGTAAGAACTTGATTGAAACTACAACTCGAGGTACTTCTTCTTTAGATTTAATGGGCTATAACTTAAGGTACGCTACTTTAAGAACAAAAATAAGGTGTTTTCATAACTTATTATGACCTTCACATTCATTTCCAAGTCATTTTTAGTAAAGGTCATATATAGACTTAGTTTCCTATTTATCATAAGGTTGAAAAATTTGTGTCCACCATATTTATATCTAACAAAGATAGTCTTTTCTCCTTTATTTTTAGTTTTGATCTTATTTTATTGGAAAATGAGTATAAGTAATGAACAAACACCTTAAGAATCTATACGCTTAATTTGGAACAATTTCATGCTTATAAAGAAGTTACAATTTCATGCTTATAAAGAGGATATGTTTTTGACATCGAGATCATTTAATAAGTAAATAGTGGATTATATAACTTCAACCCAAAATAAATTTGACATACCTTTAACCTTTAGCATGATCGTTGCCATGTCTATTAGAGTCACTACAAGAATAACTTACTATTTGTGACGTTTTTTTGATAAAACGTCACAAAATGTTTAGACTTTTTATGACGTTTAAAAAACGTCACAAAAAGTTTCAATTTTTTATGACGTTTTTACAAAACGTCGCAGAATTGTAACACTTTATGTAACGTTTTTGATAACTCGCATATTTGTGTAGTTTTTATTGTCGTTTTAGTCTTGTTTCGAGTCGAGTACAAGTTATCTTTCCTCGCTTCTTGTGTGTTTTATTACTTTTCGTATTTTTAGTATTTTTCCACGTTAGTGGTATTTTCACACGTGTTAGTGTTTGGAGCCTTATTCAAGTTTTAGGAATTAATTGCACGCAAGGACTTAATTGAATGATCTGAGTCAGTAAGGACTAATTCAGCAATTTTTCCACGTGCTAACTTATTTCTACTCGCCAAATGAGAGTGATGTTTCATACCAAGGCATGTTACTCGAAACTTGAAGTTCGCTGATTGCAATCGTCAGACTCAATGATAAGGTCACCTCACGCCCATGAGAGTCAATGAAAGTCAAGTTGGGTCAATTTTAACCTAAGCGGAGGAGCTGTAAAAAAGAAAGAGGGAGGATCGTGAAAAAGGGGGATGGAGAAAAAAAGGTCAAAAAAAAGGGGAACGGAGGATTGGATTAGACGATTGTGACAGAATCGATTCCTTCTCTTCTATTTGTTTCTTGTTTTGCTGAACAATGATTTCTTTTGTTATTTGTTGTTTCCTTGATATTATGAGTAGCTAAGTCTTTATTCTAGGTTTTTAGCAAGAACCCAATGGATGGGAGAATCGAATACTCTTGATTATTTATTTAATTTCATTCCGGTTTTTATCCTTAAATACTTGTTTAGTTTATTCAATTCTTAATGCTTGATTGAGGAGTAGCTAACCTTAAACTTGATTTGTGAATTCGATTGAGACTCAAGAGGGTAATTTTGGGTTGGACATTGAATAAATTAGCCTAGGTTCATACTTGTATGATTGGTGGTTAGGGAGGCCGAGAGGTAACCGATGCATGCTAGGTAGTCGATAGAGATTGTAGCTTAAGGCGTTTGACGATTAACAACCAAGAGTAGAGATACGGTCATGGTTGGTTGTCGAATAGATTTACTATATAGCCGAGAGGTCATAGTAAATACCTAGGAATCTTCGACTAGCAAGTTAGGTTTGATTAATAAATAGTCAATTGTGTGATGTTCGTTTTGTCCGTCGGGGAAGCTAGAGCCTAGATGCTTTTATATTTTATACTCTTTTCATTTAATTATTGCTTTTTGCTTTCTTATTTTGAATTACCAATTCCAAAACAAATAACTTGTTACTTTTGCACTTGAATTAAGTTCTAAGAATCGAGTTGATAGTTGAGTTAATAGTCTCGAGGGATCGATATTATTATTACTAATCTAAACGTATACTTGCGTTTTTTAACAAGTTTTTGGCAGCGTTGCGGGACTATTCTTTATCAATTGTTAACTTGTTTTTAGTTTTATTTTGGTGATTTAATTCTCTTTGTAAGCTTTTGCAGTTTTACTTAGTTTATGAACCTTGATCGTGAAGACGACCTCTGTATACATTCTGAGATTGAGAAAACTCTAAGAAAACCGCATGAAAGAATCGAGGAGACGAGAGCCAACCAATCTAAGCAAGAGGAAATCGCTGAAGTTATTGAATTCGAGTTAGAAGAGATGGCCGACAATAATGTAGCTTTTGTTAAGTAGGAAAATGAGGCCGATCTCGACGTTCGATTGAGAATTCTTGCTGCAGGTAGGGAGCAGGAACAGGCCACACAATAGGAAGCCGCTCGTCAGAGAGAAGAAGAGGCTAGAACTAGGAGTTGTCTTGACCCGATTACTCCGCATTTCGATGAGAGGACTGGAGTAGCTATTGGAGGTCTCCCTACTAATCAGAACTTCAAGGTTGATAGCTACACAATGGGTCTCTTGAAGGATATGCGATTCAGAGGGCGTATCAATGACAACCCACTCGAGCATTTGCAGAACTTCCGTGATATTGTTGACTGCAACCAATATGCTAATGTCTCGGCCGATAATGTTCGACTCCGCTTGTTCCCCCTTACACTGTCTGAAGGTGCTAGGGATTGGTTTGATGACATTCCGAGAGGTTCGGTTACTTACTTGGGCACATTGAAGAACTATTTACGAGGAAGTTCTTCACCCCGCTATGACTCATGCGCTTATTTATGAGATCACAAACTTTCGTCAAGATGTTGATGAGTCTCTTGCTGCAGCTTGGGAGAGATTCAAGGGGCTTTTGAGGAAGTGCCCCCACCATGGGATGAATCAGAGTTCTCTCGTTCGCATCTTCCATCAGGGGTTATGTTCCTTTGAGTCGACTGGGTTAGATTCTACTGCTGGTGGAAGTTTGTTGCTAAAACCGCCTCAAGAAGCCATAGAAGTGATTGAGAGGATCACAACCCATAGTAGTCGTGCTCATGAGAGTAGCCGTTCTAACTCTTTGAGGAGGAATGCTGGGATGTATGAAGTGTCTCCTCATGTACATTCTGAGGCCAAGGCTGAAGGACAAGGTGTCCTAATGACTCAATTGGAGCAGATTAAGAAGGAAATCTCCAAGTTAAAACTTGAGAGAGGCACTGTGAAAGTCGTGCGACTTCAAGAGTGTGAAATTTGTGGAGAAGGGCATAGTGCCGAAGAATGTCCTTCTGTTGGGCACCCTGAAACGGAGAATGTCAACTTCGTGCAAAATCAGAGGTATCCATACAACAATCGGCAAGGTGTGCAATCAAACTCGTCTATGCTAATAATCATAGCGTGCTTAATCCTTAAAGGCCATTCAGTTATCAAGAGCGACTAGAGAGCCTACCATGAGGGAGATTATGGCTCATTGTCTCGGACTTCGGTTCGAGTCGCCTGACTCTCTCAATTGGGCAATCTAGCTAAAGAGCGAGCCAAGACCAATGAGAATGTGGCCAATGACATCAAGGAGATCAAGTCCACATTGGGGCGATTACGTGATGCTTTGAATGAGAGGAACCAGTGGTTTCTAGCAACACTAAAATCCGCGGAATGAGCGAGGTTAAAGCCATTCAACTCAAGCGGAAGCGATTGATAATGCCTCTCAACCGACAGAGGAAGAGGTAAATTCGATCTTAATGTTTCCATTCCTTTAGCGATGATGTTGCCATTGAGAATGTTAGGATTGAGAAAGCGAGAGAACAGTGCCTTTAAAAGAAGTTAAACCAAAGCTAGAACGGCATATCGAAATCCTCCTTTTACATCTAGACTCCAGAAGTCGAAGCAAGATGGGAAGTTCGATAAGTTTCTTGATATGTTCAAGAAGCTTACCATAAATATTCCATTTGCTGAGGCATTGGAGCAAATTCCGAGTTATGAAAAATTCTTGAAAGACATCTTGTCAAAGAAGAAAAACTCGGTAATAAGGAGGTGATAAACTTGACAGAGGAGTGCAGTGCAATTCTTCATAAGAAGCTGCCTCAGAAATTAAAAGACCCTGGGAATTTTGCGGTGCCTTTCGATATAGGCAACAAATTACGTAGTGTGGTTTATGCGATTTAGGTGCTTGATTAATTTAATGCCTGCTCTCTTTTTAAGAAATTGCGATTGAAGCGATATCGAACCCACCAATGTGACTTTGCAACTTGCCGATAGATCCATCATTCATCCGATGGGTATTATCGAAGATGTATTAGTCAAGGTGGGAGCTTATACATGCCGTGGACTTTATTGTATGTGACATAGAGGAGGATGAGTATGTCCCAATCATCTTAGGTCGGCTGTTTTTAGCCACAGAAGGGCTCTCATCGATGTTGAGAAAGGTGAGTTAACCCTTCATGTGAATGGGGATGAGGTAAGCTTCAATGTTCTATCGGCCATGAAATATGCCGATAATAGATGTTTTGCCATAACTTCTGTTGATGATGAATTTAATTTGCAAATTTTTGGAAATGTTTCTGGTGATTCTTTAGTTGATGCCTTAATGAGCTTAGATGAAACTAATGAGGACGAAGTCCTTGGTTATATTCAATATCTTGAGGCAGGTTTTAGACAGCTACATGATAGACCAAAGGCGGAGGAGCTAAACCGAGAGGAGGCGGAGAAGGTTAAACCTTCTATTGAGGAGCCACCTACTTTGGAGTTAAAGCAACTCCCATCTCACTTGAAGTATGCTTACTTGGGTGATAATGACTCTCTTCCTATTATTATGTCAAATGCACTAACCTCCTTACAGGAAGAGAAACTCCTTCGAGTACTTCGTGAGCATAAGAAAGCAATGGGTTGGACCATGGCTGATATCAAGGGAATTAGCCCCACCTTTTGCCAACATAAGATCATCTAGAAGAGGAATTCAAGTCGAGTGTTCAACCACAAAGCGGCTTGAATCCGAGCATGAAAAGTAGTTCAAAGGAGATCTTGAAGTGGTTAGATAATGGTATCATTTTCCCCATCTCTAACAGTTCTTGGGTAAGTCCGGTGCAGTGTGTACCAAAGAAAGGAGGTATGACTGTAGTTAGGAATGAACATAATGAGCTAATTCCCACTAGAACTGTTACTGGTTGGAGAATTTGCATTGATTACAGTAATCTGAATAAGGCCCTAAGAAGGACCATTTTCCTTTGCCATTTATTGACCAAATGGTGGACGCTTGGAAGAACTTATTATTGCTTCTTAGATGGCTATACGAGGTTATAATCAGTCTACATTGTTTTGGAGGACCGGAAAAGACGACATTTACATGCCCTTATGGCACATTCGCTTTTCGTAGGATGTCGTTTGGGTTGTGTAATGCACCTGCTACATTTCAGAGATGCATGATGGCAATCTTCTCTGGAATGGTGGAGAATGGAGTAGAGTGTTCATGGACGACTTCTCGGTCCATGGTGACGATTTCGACATGTGCCTTGAAACACTCACAAAGGTTACGGTAAGATGTGAGAAGCGAACCTTGTACTAAAGCGGAAAGTGCCATTTTATGGTACAAGAGGGTATAGTGTTAGGGCATCAGATTTCTAGTAAGGGGATGGAAGTAGATAGAGCTAAAATTGAGGCTATTGAAAAACTTCCACCACCCACTTCTGTTAAGGGGATCCGTAGTTTCCTTGGTCATGCAGGATTCTATCGGAGGTTTATAAAGATTTCTCAAAGATTTCTAAACCTCTCAGAATCTGCTTGAAAAGATGTTCTTTTAAATTCGATAATTTGTGTTTGCAAGCATTTGAAGCTCGAAGCAAAACTCGTAATCGCACCCGATGTCGTTGCACCGGTCGGGCTTCCTTTCGAGCTCATGTCTGACGCTAGTGATTATCTTGGTAGGTGTCGTTTTGGGACAACGACATGGTAAGATTTTCACTCTATATATTATGCAAGCAAGACTTTGTTGATGCTCAAGTGAATTATACAACAATGAAAAAGAATTGCTTGTCGTAGTATTTGCTTTTCGATAAATTTAGATCGTACTTGGTTGGCTCGAAGTTCTGATTTTCTGAGATCACTCAACCCTCAAGTATCTATTTGAGAAGAAAGATGCCAAACCACGACTTATTCGATGGGTCTTACTCCTCCAAGAGTTCGACTTAGTAATCGTGGATCGAAAGGGAGTTGAGAATCAAGTGGCTGATCACTTGTCTCGATTGGAAAGTGAAGAGAACACCGATGCACCACGAGTTCCTATAAGCGGTCTTTTCACGATGAAAGGCTCTTGGTCGTAAGTGTTTCTCAATTACCTTGGTATGCAGACTTTGTAAATTATTTAGTATGTAAACAACTTCCTAGTGAATTTACATATAATCAAAAGAAAAGTTCATGCATGATATCAAGGATTATTTTTTGGGATGAGTAGTTCTTGTTTAAGTTAAGCGGGGACAATGTTTCGACGATGTATTCCTTTAGAGGAACAACATGACATTTTATACCACGCCATTCATCCCTTATGGAGGACATCCAATGGAGAGAGCTACTGCTAAGGTTCTCCAATCAGGTTTTTTCTGGCCTACTCTATTTAAAGGTGCTTTTGCATTTGTGCAAAGTTGTGATAGATGTCGGTAGGTAAGATATCTAGGAGAGATGACACGCTTTTGGTGCATTGCATTCTAGAAGTTGAGCTATTTGATGTATGGGGAATAGACTTTATGGGTCCCTTCCCTGTTTCGAATAAGAATCTATATATTCTTATGGCAGTTGATTATGTTTCCAAGTGGGTGGAAGCGATCGCTTCTCCTACTAATGATGTAGGTGTTGTAATCAAGTTCTTGAAAAAGAACATCTTTTCTAGGTTTGGGACACCACGAGCAATGATTAGTGACCAAGGCACTCACTTCAACAATAAGGTTCTATCGGCTTTGTTGGCGAAGTATGGCATTCAACATAGGATGGCTCTCACTTACCATCCTCAGACGAATGGACAAGCCGAGGTTTCTAATCGTCAGATTAAGCGAGATCTGGAGAAGGCGGTTAATGCATCAAGGAAGGCTGGTCTATAATCTTGATGAAAGTCTTTGGGCTTTTTCGAACTGCATTCAAGACCCCAATTGGGTGCTCTCGTATCAACTTGTGTATGGCAAATCATGCCATTTTCGGTTGAGCTCGAGCCTGAGGCCTTTTGGGCAATTAAAAGCTAAATTTTGATGAGAAGTTGGCGGGAGAGCAATGGTTGTTGCAACTTCGACCAATTGGAGAATTTAGCCTCAATGCTTATGAGTGCTAAAATCTACAAGGAGAAGACTAAAGATGGCATGATAAGCACTTGAGGAAAAGAACTTTGAACCCGGGACAACTAGTATTGCTATATAACTCGGACTCCATATTTTTCTGGAAATTAAAGTCCGATAGTGCGGACCGTTTGTAGTTGTGCAAGTTTTCCTCGTGGAGCTGTGGAGATTAAAAAGGTAAATTCGATGAAAAGTTCAAAGTAAATGGTCGAGAGCTTAGCGATATCTTGGTGGTGCTTTTGAAAGGAATGTGGCCTCAGATGAGTTGATCTAAAGCGGAAATTTGTAAGTCGAGCTAGCAAGCGTTAAACAAAGCGCTTCTTGGGAGGCAATCCAAGTTATTGTTGTTTTGTTTTTGTTCTACTTCATGTCTTTTTTCCCTTTTTCTTTTCTTATTAGTCTTCTCTAGAGTCAATTTTATGTCTTAGTTGAGTCTTATCTGGAGATAGGTACAAAAGCAGGCAAAAGTGGAGCAGAAACAACGAAATTTAGCATACAGGTCCTCGACTTCGCGCGAGAAGAAAGCGGACGAAAGTCCGAGCATTTACGAAATTGAGCTCTTGCCACGAGTCTTCCATCTCGCGCCCATGCGAAGGATTACTCAAACTTGTCGAGTTTAAAATTTTTAGTCGATCGCGCTTGGAAGATATAGGAAGTTCAAACTACAGTGAGTCTTCCCGCTTTCTTTTTCTCTCCAGTTGACCCTTTCTCTTCCCTTCTCCCTTCTCTCCGTTCGTTTCCTCACCATTCTTTTCTCTCGGTTGTTTTTTCTCCTTCCTTCTCCCACTTCTCTCGTTCGTTTTCCCGTTTTCTTTTCTCTGCGTCGTCTCTTTCTCTCTCTCTTTTTTTTTCCGCTGTTCTCCTTCGCTGCTGACCACCACCATTATCACTGACTTGACAACTCAAGCCACCACGGTCATTCCTCTTCTTAGTTGGTTTCATTTGCATCTTCTTTGCATCACCCAAGAGGTTCAAAAGTATTCCTAACCTAATTTAATTTCCTATATTATTTGCTGAAATTGGATTGGGTGTTTGGTATGCGCCCCTCATCGTAGGGTACATTGGGAAACTTAGAAGGTTAACTCAAACAAGTATCCCACGATAAAGGTTCACTACCAGAAAATTTAGCTAATTATCCATATGGCATCGCGATAATTTAAATCACAATATAACTTAGAAATTCAATAAATTAACATCAAAATAACGGTCATCTGATACGGTCATCCAATATCGAGAATGAACAAGTCTATCAGGTCTCTAACAAAACCAAAAAGAAATTGATACAAGCATCTATCTAAGTCATCCTCAAAAGCTAAACCCGGTGGCCAGAGCACATGTGCCATCCGTCCCTCGCCCGGACTTCGCATGGCGAGAATGAATATCTTGAGTTAGAGTCTAATCTATCGATCTGAAAAATAGATTGCAATTTTGGGTGAGTTTGCGAACTTCGGTGAAAACCATCATCGATGGTTCACTCAAATCATGCATTCATAAATTAAATCTGACGACCTGATAACTTCAATTAACGATATTATACTCGGTTTACATGAGTACTATATCGATTTACAACGATACGATATCGATCCGCGATGTCTGATGGCGTAGAAACGTTTCTGATAACACATCACAATTCTACGATTAATCGTGGCATCACACGATTTTGGCGGATCGATCGATCATGTATATAATGCATATGAGACTCTTTAGGTTATTGATGTTGTGCCCAGTGCTCGATCGATGTTGATGGGGGCGCGTCGAGATTTCTCCCCCGGGCTAAGCGACACGATGCGATGTTGAGCTCGAGGCTCTTTTTCGGTGATAATAGCAGCTTAGGACACGTCCATTATGTGATCATGCATTTATAAATGCGGTCAGTGTTGATAATTGATTTGATGATTGATAATTTCTGATATATGGTTGTAAAGCCCGGTATGTCCGTTCGATGTCATACGGTGATCTAGTTCGATCTGATAAAGCATGCAATTCGATCCTAATCACGCGGTAATCATACTGATTCACCTTTGCAAGTAATTCATCGAGCACATAAACAATCGAATTTGAGAAACCAACTAGGTTACTCACTGTAACTTCAATCTCTTGCCTGGAAGTTCCAGCAATGTCCGTGGAACGACGATCCAACGGCGCCTCTATATGATGAAAGTACAGTCCCATTACTAGATGCTAAATTAAGCGATTCGATGTCACGTATGTATCGGTGAAATGATGTACAATACATGTTCACGATTTTCCGGTCTAAATCCCAATTTGGTACTTTAAGCTCAATCCTATCTCTTTGTTCAATTGATAGCCAATAAATGGTCCATTCTAAAAATTCAGTCAATTTTCCTCCATTCATACTCCTTATAATAATTCCTATTCATTGGGTTGAAACTTATTGAAATTTCCAATTAAAACTCAATAGTCTCAATTTGCCACTTAGGTCACATTATGAACTCTAATTGACCTTAATCTCTATAATTCAATACCATTTAAATTAAATTCCAATCCTCTAATTATCCTCAATTTTAGATCTCTTCCTAGTTCATAACAAATGGAATCACTTGATGGGAGGTCTACTCCATGAATTATACGGATAAACTAACAATCACCCAATCGAAAGCCATCCTCGCCTCGACCTCGTCCGTTAAATGGCGGCGTAAGCGGAAATCGCTTCGCATGGCGTAGTGTCATTCTCCTTTGTCAGGACGTGGCCTGAAGCGGAAGGCTCGTCGCGGCGTATCTCAGTGCTTCGCTTATTACGCGCCAAGCCGAAGCACGCCCGACGTCGTCACGACGCGGCGTGCCACCTTCTTCTCCGATCGTTTCAACCCCATTAAAGCCATTAACACCTCCATTAAACACTCCAACCACTCAAATCTACTCTAATAAAACCATAAATTCATGTAGCAACCCAATAACAACATTTAATCCATTAGAAACTTACCAATCGATTTATTTTCCTGATTTTCACCAGAAACCCTAAATCCTCCAAAACACCGATTTCACCTCTCAAAAGCCTCTCAATCCTTCACGGATACAATAAATCAGTTAGCTAAGCATAAGGAAGAGGAAACCAAAGGAAGAAACAACGAGGCTCACCAATGGGGAGGGATCGCAAGCCACTACCCGGGGAGAAGGAAAAGAAAACGATGAAATGCCTTGAGGTAACTTTCCCGATTCTCAACTTAGCTATTTATAGACTAAGGTCTCCAACTCGGTCAAATTTCAGTCTCTAAATTCCAATGGTTCAACATAATTATCTCTATCAAGAACAATTCTAATTTTCCATTGCCCTAGACCATTCTTCCACTACTATACTGATCGATTAATCATCACTCTAAAATTTTCGGTTGGGCATTATCTCCTAATTTCAGAAATCTCCTATAAGCCATTATAAAATACCAGTCACTTATAAACTATGCTAAATCAGTCATTTGAACGATAACTCCTAATTTCTCAATTGAACACGATTGATCGATCCGATCATTTCATGATCAATCGAGTTCTTAATCACGATTAAAATACCGAAAATCATGAATGCATGTACTATAATTAAATGCATATGTAAGAAACCGGTTCCTCTATAATTAGAGGCCAATAATAAAATCAATCGGTAAAT